>OY754987.1:0-387500 GCA_963576475.1 Molanna angustata
TTAGATTCTTTCCTTATGTCCTCATTACTTACCCTGTCATACATCGTTCTATTACAGATTCTTCTTTCCGATCTCAATTCTTTCCCCTTAGCGCTTTTGTCCCGTTTCTTTCCGATCTCATTTCAATTGCATTTAATCTGTTTTCATGCGAATTCTGCCATGTCCAGGTTTTACTCGCATACGTCAAGGTTGGCACTACGATAGCATTACGAATGGCAACTTTGGCTTCCTTTAATATGTTGCGAGCATTCATAACTGGTATAAGTGCTCCTTTCACTGTGTTTCATGCCATTACTCCAGGTAGTCATATTCGTCTCTTTGTTCGAGCCATTCGATCTCTAATATTATATTATAAGATAAATAAACAAACTATTCTGCCTATACTTATTCTTCTACTTCTTTTAATAGATCAAAGATCTGTTTCTACAGATCCTGGAACGATGATGTCCAGCTCTCCTTCCACCTCTTTGGTAGTTTTCCCGGTGGTCGGCGTCCCTCTGGTATCTCGGGCATTGCAATATTTGTTTCCTGTTATAAATTTAATGTACCTACCACTACACTATTAACAGCCTCACGTAGTTTTGGGTAATTGGAATAAATTGCTTTATGGCAATGAACCCGCCATTGTACAAGAAGTAAAATAAATAAACAAATTCAAACATTGAAATAAATAGGTAATACCCATTTTTAGTGGTAGGTACCTATGTGTTTTATTCCACTATTAACCTTTGTCTGGTTTGGCGAGTGACAATAATACCTGTCAAACATACAATATTTTGCTCTCAACTGAAAATTCATATTTTATTGAAAAAATTGTGTTATAATATTGAAAATTTGTTTGTACACTTCAATCTTAGTGATTAAATCTTCTCTTTGTTTTTTTTTGTGTTAATGTGGTGTATTTAGTGTATATATTTGTGCTGTCTGGTGGTGCTGTCAGTAAGTGTTTGTAACTCAATATGTCAAATATATCCCCTCCTGAACCTCCTGACCCTCCAGATTCTGATGAGTCTCAGATTCTTCAGACGAAGGAGGGTAAAGGAAAAAAAAAGACCCATAAAAGAGTACAACGGGGTTCTACTCCTCAAAGTTCTGATGTGGAAGAGGTTATGCCTCGCAAAGAGCCAAAATTATCCAACAATTTGCACACGTTTAACAGTAACCCAGGTACTACCCGATCATACAGTAAAAATGATCCCGGACCCTACATTGTCCATATTCAATTAAATTCTCAGGAATTAAATATCAGACTGAACTCTATCAAATTGGGATTTTTTTTAAAGCAGCAAAACATTTCAGGAATTTTACCAGGTGGTATGAGGCAGATTGGTAGGAACAGAGTTTCTGCTCAGTTTGTTTCTGCTGATGCTGCAAATAATTTTTTTCTGAACCCAGTTGTCTCTCAACATAATTATAAAGCTTTTATTCCCACATTCAATATTTCACGTATGGGTGTAATTAGAGGTATCCCCACTAGTTTAACAGACGATGAAATTATTGATAATATTACTGTCCCAGGAAATTGTGGGCGTGTGACTAAAATGAGACGTTTTAATCGGAAAACAATTTCAGACGGTCAAGCCACCTATGCACCTTCTGAAACAGTTGTGTTAACATTTGATGGTCAAATTCTCCCTCAACGAGTTTTCATAGCTTATAATTCTTTTCTTGTTACAAAATATGAATATCCGACAATTCAATGTTTTAAATGTTGTAGATTCGGTCACACTGTAAAACTTTGTCGCTCTACAGCTAGGTGCTTCAAATGCGGAGGTCCTCACATGGGTTTAGAGTGTAAAGATGATAATTCAATTATAACATGTATTTCTTGTACTGGAAGTCATATAGCTACTAGTAAAGTCTGCCCGGAATGGGAAAGACAAAATAAAATTAAAAAAATTATGTCTGAAGATAATATTTCATATTCGGAAGCAGTAAAATTGATTCCTGCTGTAAAGCGTGTATATTCTGAAATCACGGCCCAATACCCGAATCCTATTCCTAGTCAAATGTCAAGTTCATTCCGTAAGACTGTTTATTCTACAAAATCACCTCGTCTACCTACACCACCTGGTTATAATAAAATAGAACACGATGCTATATTAAAACAATTCCAAATTCCACAACCTGAAAACGGTTGCGCTCTTCGTTATAACACAGAGAAAAAAGATGATACAAATATGATAATTTCTAATCTCCTCTTAATTGTCTCTAGTTTTCTCTCAAACAATAATATACCGCCCAACGTTGCCCAGTCGATTACAGAAATTTTCAACAACCTAAAGAATGTTCAATCCCGCAGAAAGGATTCTCCAGTGGAACAGCCGTAGCGCTGTGTCCAACAAAGCAGACATTTGTTACCTACTAAATAAATATACTCCATATATAAGTGCTATATCTGAGACCTGGTTCCAACCTGGTCGTCGGTACCATTTCCCGGGTTATTCCTGCCTGAGAGATGACAGATTGGACGGAAAGGCCGGAGCTGCACTTTTAATACATAATTCTATTCCCTTTTCACCGGTGCATATTGACACGGGTGGTTTAGCATTCAATGTAGTGGCTACAAAAGTCAAAAACATAACAATTATATCTATATACATACCACATCCATCCCAAACAACCACTCTCCAGTTACAACAACTTCTTCACATTTTCACTCCTCCAATATTATTACTAGGAGACATGAATGCACACCACCCTTCATGGGGATCATCCAAGTCTAACGCTTTCGGAAGAGAGTTGATTAATATTATAGAGAAATTTGATTTATGCATTTTGAATGATGGATCTGCTACCCGAATTACTCATCCCAATCAGAATATTAGTGCGGTTGACATATCTGTTTCATCATCATCCATCGCTTCCATGTTGACCTGGAACCTCGTTCATGACACACTTGGCAGTGATCATTTCCCAATCATACTTTCCTTTCCTTCTTTCTTATCTCCCTCCCCTCCTCTTTCCCGCTTTAAATTCAATCTTCATAGGGCTGATTGGGTTAAATATCAAGATACTTTAGACTCTTTATTAAAAAAATTAGATCAACCTACTGATTCTAATCTATTTTCAACTTATGATCAGTTTACAAAAGCTATTGAAGAAGCAGCAACTAAAAGTATCCCACCTAAGACCTATAATAAGAAAAAACAAAAGTTATCTCCTCCTTGGTGGGATAAAGAATGTTCAGATGCAGTAAAACTCCGCAAAGAGGCCATTAAATCTTTAAAAACAAACATTAGTGTGTCTTCTTTTCTCCAATTTCGTAAAATTCAGGCTCAAACCAAACGTACTCTTGTTAAGAAAAAACGATTGGGATGGAAAGAGTTTTGCCAATCTTTATCTCCAAGTTTCCCCGCTAACAAAATATGGCAAAATATAAACAAATTCCGTTCTAGTCTGTCCCCTCACACTCCAAAACATCCGCCAGAATCCTGGCTGAATTCTTTTATCTCTAAATTGGCCCCATCCTTCGTTCCACGGAATGAAGACCTTCCATATTCATATTACCTTCCCAATCATACCCAACAACTAGACTCCCCGTTCACATTAGAAGAACTTAACCTGGTTCTCAGAAGTGTCAAAAATTCTTCCCCTGGTCAAGATGGAATCCCTTATTCATTTATTCAATTCACAAAACCTCACACTCGAAGTTACTTCTTGTCTATTTTAAATTTGATCTTTGATTCAGGCAAGGTACCTGAAAATTGGAAAACTCAGCTAATTATCCCAATTCTAAAATCTAATAAAGACCCTTCTCTAGGGGATTCCTACCGCCCCATCGCTTTGTCATCATGTTTGTTGAAAATTATGGAACATATTGTGAAAAATCGCCTAGAATGGTTTTGTGAACATCATAATATCTTTGATAAACATCAATTTGGATTTAGAAAGGGTAAAAGTACTATGGACAATCTCAGTATGTTAACTTCTGATATCCACATTTCATTTTCCCAACGCTCCCCTTTAATTGCTGCTTTCCTCGACGTGTCGTCTGCTTATGATAATGTTGTACTTTCTATCTTAAAAGAAAAAATGTTGCACCTTAAAATACCATCTAAATTAACTTTCCTCATTTTTAATTTTCTAGCATCTCGTTCTATCATAGTTGTGGTAGATGGTATTTCATATTCCAGGACAATTTGGAAGGGACTCCCTCAAGGATCAGTCCTTAGTCCTCTCCTTTACAATATATACACGTATGACTTGTCCATTTCTATATCCCCCAATGCTTGTATCCTTTCTTATGCTGATGATATTGTAATATATGTTTTGAATAAATTTGTGCATATCTCAGAACAAATCTTGAATACATCACTGACTGGACTCGGGCAGTGGTTATCCAGACACGGTCTGGAAATCTCTCCCTCCAAGAGCTCTGTTGTGGTGTTTTCGAGAAAACATATTCCCCCTGTGGTCTCCATCATTTATCAACAGTCCTCAATTCCAATTCAAACATCCTTTAAATTCTTGGGTTTAACCTTTGACGCAAAACTTACTTGGGCAACCCATATTGACTTGGTTTCCTCCAAATGTCAAAAACATCTTAACATATTACGTGCTGTTGCGGGGGTGTGGTGGGGATCCCACCCTTCTACACTTAAACTGCTCTACAATGCTATTATTCGCAGCCGCATAGATTATGGTTCGTTTTTATTTGGTACTGCAGCGAAGTCCCACCTTCGTAAATTAGATAAAATTCAATTCAATGCCCTCCGAATTATTTCCGGATCCATGAAGTCATCTCCAACTAATGCTCTTCAAGTAGAAAATGTTGAACCACCCCTTGATCTTCGCAGACAATTTCTTTCAGATCGTTACCTATTTAAAGCTGCTAGGCTCTCTACTCACCCTGTTATATCTAAAGTACACTCCCTTTTAAATATTCATACTCCCCTTTCACTTCGCAATAATTTACCATTAATAGTCAAAAGCTATCGTAGACTTACAGAACATCCCAATCTGATACAGCGGTTTATATCAATTCCGTTATTTTCTGTACCATATGAAATTCTTATGTATTGCCCTAATATTATATATTCTCTTGGACCAAACAGGACTTCTTGTAACAGTGACCAGTTATTCCAGAACGAAATTGATTCAAATTGGAGTGATTGGAACCTGTTGTTTACGGATGCTTCTAGAACTGACGATGACGGTCACACTGGGGCTGCAGTATATTACAAAAACGAGAAAATTACTAAACAATTTAAACTTCCAACGTTTACCTCTGTTTATACTGGTGAGAGTATCGCAATTCTGGAAGCATTACGAGTAATTCACACACTAAATCTGTCCAAATCCTTAGTTCTTTCTGATTCCAGAAGTACCCTTCAAACAGTCTCCGCTAATCCTTTTCTCCATCCTTTTAATTCTATAACCCTTGATATTCGTCATATGTTGTATTCTTTAAGGGATGAAAATCTTGATGTCGTTTTGGGTTGGATCCCAGGACACAGGGGAATCCAGGGAAATGAGACGGCTGACGAATTGGCAAAATCTGCTGTGCAGCGAGGTTCTGCTTCTTCCTATAGTAATAATTTCATACCCGATCTTCTCCCTTTAACAAAATCTTTCCTCACCTCTGAATGGACCAAACTTTGGTCCACATCTTCACTTACCAGAGGAAGGAGATATGGTTCAATTCAACCAAGTATTCCAGTTAAGCCATGGTACACTTCTGTTATGCGCAATAGGAGGGAGATAACGGTGATAAACAGAATGAGAATCGGTCACTGTTGTACACCTGCTCATTTATACAAAATTAAGATAAAAGATTCTCCAGCTTGCGAATGTGGTGAGGAAGTGGGAGACTTGGACCATATCTTCTTTTCTTGTCCTCTCAACTCCCAATCCCCATCACTTTACCAATCTCTATCAAAATATAAGATCCCACTGCCAGTGAACATTCTGACCTTGCTGCATAGCAGTAATAAAAATATCATTTTTAATTTAATATCAAAATTTGTCAAAAGAAACGACATCAAGATTTGATTTAATATATCTATATTTGTAATACTTATTTTTTTCATTTTATTGTTTTTTTAAACAAAGAGAAGATTTTAACTTGAAACTGGCCGTAAGACCCATTTGTTAGGAGTCATCTCGCCAAAAAAGAAAAAAAAAAAAAGTTACATAATTTAAGTTGTGAATCGAGAGTTTATCATTATATTATACGATTCTATTAATTTTGTAGATATAACTTTGTGTGTTAAGATTAGCTATCTTTTGACGGTCGTGGAGTCTATTAACTTATTAGTAAAATTAATATAATATATAAATTTTATTATAAAAAGTTCGTCTGTTTATAACTCGTAAATAAAACACAACGTAGAGGGTCCTTTTGAACGTGAATAATAATAATAACCATTAGATGATCACCGGCCAAAATCCGTTGAAAACATATAAAATAAGTGAATTAAAGTAGAAGAATACGATGTACTTTCACGATAGAATGTTTCACTAATGAATAATCAAATAGATGTAATAAATTCTAGATTTTACCTTGCAAGTAGAGAATAAACTAGTTAGGGAAATTAGCTATAGTACTAGGAAATAGATGTAAGATTTTTAATAGATAGTTTAGCTAACTAGTTTAGGAGGTATATGGATCCACAGAAACATAGTTTAGGACGTTATTTCTTTAGTTAGGGTGGAATCCATTACACTATGATATGGACAGTTCAATTCCACTGTTTATTAAAAGGCTGTATTTTGCCGACGACATAATAATCTATATCATTCTTTACAATTTAACTCAAGCAGCTCATCATATCTCAAGTTCTCTACAATATTTGAATTCTTGGCAATAGTGGCTTGAAACTATCATCTACTAAAAGCAAGTCTTTAATATTTTCTCGGAAGCGATTCATCCCCCCCTTATCAATTAAATTTGAAAATGAACCTCTTGAAATTGTCACCCAACATAAGTTTCTCGGCATTATATTTGATCACAAACTTTCCTGGTTACCTCACATTCAAAAAATTGTGACCAAATGTGAATTAGGTCTCAATATTTATATAATGTTTAATGCACTTGTACGTAGTCATCTTGATTATGGATTAATCCTCTTTGACCCATTACCTAAACACCTGGCTCAAAAACTTGACGTCATTCAATCCAAGTCATTGATAATTATTTTGGGAGCGATGAAGAGTTCCCCTATCAATGCTCTTCAAGTGGAATGCGTGGAATCTCCACTAATAATAAGATGACAATTTTTGTCGGACAAATTCATTTCCAAAACTCTAAATTTTTCTAATCACCCGATCATAGAAAAGCTTCAACAATTATTAAAAGTAAATGAAAATACTAGATATCGAAACTCAAACCCAATTCCATTTCTTCTAAAAAGTTTTCAAACCTATCAACTATCTATTTCCAGCATCAATTTAGATAAAAGGTCAACGCTTCCTATTTACAATATTCCGCTCTTGGTCCGAATGTGATCCTATCTATTGGAATGGACAAGTATTGGAGCAATCGTAGTTTAGCTGAGATTAACTCCAAATTTAAGGAAATTATTTTGATAAAATTTCCCAGCTCTCTTACAATATATACAGATGGCTCGAAAATTCCTGACACCTCCTGCGGTGCCTCGGTCTATATTCCAGCACTCAACATTAAATCATCCTACTCCCTCCCTAAAATATTTTCAATCTACTCCGCCGAATGTTTTGCCATTGAGCAGGCTTTGATCCACATTGAATCATATAAAATATCTAATGCTGTGATTTTATCAGACTCTCTTAGTGCACTTCAAAAAATTTCTTCTAACATTGTTAACCCTCTAGATTATCTTTTATGTTCAATAAAATACAAATTGTTTAAACTTAAATCTGATAATTATGACATATCGTTGGCCTGGATTCCTGGCCACCTTGGCATCGAAGGTAATGAAACAGCTGACTTATTAGCAAAATCAAATTCCTCTTCTGGTATGAATCTATCCCATTTTCAGATCCCAACTTTAGATTACGTTCGTTCCCTCCAAAACCTTAAGATGCGTAGATGGAATGATCACCTGTAAGTGACTCGTATTCGAACAGGATCGTTCTACGCTGGAATCCAGCCCACGATCCCCTCAAAACCTTGGTTTCAGGGACGAGGGTTTTCCAGAAGAGACATTTCCTGTTTAACGAGAATAAGAATTGGTCACTGTATTGTGGCTACTCACCTGTTTAAAATTCATGTATTAAGCAGCCCTATCTGTGAGTGTGGTCTAGAGGAGGAGACTCTAGACCTAGACCATATGTTTTTTCATTGCAAAAACCGGTTTAATATCAGTGGTTTGTATCAATACTTTATCGACACTGTTTATACATCTCCAATTAATATCTCCTACCTGTTATCTCTTAACAATTCAAAAATTTATGTCTTGTTTAAATTTCTAAAAACTCACAACATCGAACTGTAACTTAATCTTGAACTTTTTTATATTTTCTTAAATCTGCTTCTAATCCTCCTTTTTACTCTCCACACTATGGAATAGGGGAGAGTCATGATTTCGCAAAATTTAAGCGTATTTTTTTTACATCAATTTCTCAATGGGTATCATGTAGAGAATGCACACTATGAGTTTCGTCGTGATGTGTTTGTGTGTATGGCGTATACGCCGTACGCCGTACGCCGCAGCATTTATCTTTTTTGTGTCCTCTCTACAGCCCAAACTATAAGTCCGATCGACTTCATATTAACATCATATGTGTAAAGTGCAAAGACCTAGAGCTGATTAGTTTTCCATAGACAACTTTTGATTTCTTCTCTATGAATTCATCATTTACGTTGTTTTTTTTGTGTCCTCTCTGCAGCCCAAACTATAAGTCCGATTGACTTCATATTGATATCACATGTGTTAAGTCCATAAACTTAGAGCTGATTAGTTTTCCATAGACAACGGTTAATTTTTTCCCAATGTTTCTTTATGATTTCATCTATTAAAACTGAAAAAATGCTCTCACGACCTGGAAATTAGAGATATTTTAATTTGGTTTCAACTATTTATCAACACCAAGAATCTTCATAAAATTGTATTCAAAGTTGGTCAATGTTAAAAGAAAAATATTCAACGGTTTCAAATATTATATTTTATTTAATGGATATTTGTATGAAACTTATATGTAACAAGAGAATTTTTTTATATTTGGCAATGTTCAGTTCATTGATTTCATATTGATATAAGAATATTAATAGCTTGAACTTATGTAGAACTGATTAGCTTTTCATAGATATCATAAAATTTCTTCATATGATATCACGTGTCAACATTGTCAAAATGCTCTAACGCTCTTTGAAACAAAATTTATCTGCTTTTTTTAAAATATTTCATACAACATAAGCAGTCTTCACTATACTGCATTAATAGTTTGTCTATCTTAACATAAAAATATACTATCGGAAGAAAATTTATATTCCTGATAGTAACATTTAGTATGAATAAAAATGTAATTAGATAAATTTCTATGTATGGAAACGTTCAGTAATTTGATTTCATGTTATAATGTAAAGAGCTTGAACATAGAACTGATTAGCTTTCCATAAATAACAAAAAATTTCTTCATATGATATCACGTGTCAAAATTTTGAAAATGCTCTCGCGTTCTTTAAAACAAAATTTATCTGCTTTTTTTAAAATATTTCATACAACATAAGCATTCTTCACTATACTGCATTAATAGTTTGTTTATCTTAACATAAAAATATACTATCGGAAGAAAATTTATATTCCTGATAGTAACATTTAGTATGAATAAAAATGTAATTAGATAAATTTCTATGTATGGAAACGTTCAGTAATTTGATTTCATGTTATAATGTAAAGAGCTTGAACATAGAACTGATTAGCTTTCCATAAATAACAAAAAATTTCTTCATATGATATCACGTGTCAAAATTTTGAAAATGCTCTCGCGTTCTTTAAAACAAAATTTATCTGCTTTTTTTAAAATATTTCATACAACATAAGCATTCTTCACTATACTGCATTAATAGTTTGTTTATCTTAACATAAAAATATACTATAGGAAGAAAATTTATATTCCTGGTAGTAACATTTAGTATGAATAAAAATGTAATTAGATAAATTTCTATGTATGGAAACGTTCAGTAATTTGATTTCATGTTATAATGTAAAGAGCTTGAACATAGAACTGATTAGCTTTCCATAAATAACAAAAAAAATCTTCATATGATATCACGTGTCAAAATTTTGAAAATGCTCTCGCGTTCTTTAAATCAAAATTTATCTGCTTTTTTTTAAATATTTCATACAACATAAGCATTCTTCACTATACTGCATTAATAGTTTGTTTATCTTAACATAAAAATATACTATCGGAAGAAAATTTATATTCCTGGTAGTAACATTTAGTATGAATAAAAATGTAATTAGATAAATTTCTATGTACATATGGTAAAGTTCAGTAATTTGATTTCATGTTATAATGTAAAGAGCTTGAACATAGAACTGATTAGCTTTCCATAAATAACAAAAAAATTCTTCATATGATATCACCTGTCAAAATTTGGAAAATGCTCTTGCGTTCTTTAAAACAAAATTTATCTGCTTTTTTAAAATATTTCATACAACATAAGCGTTCTTCACTATACTGCATTAATAGTTTGTCTATCTTAACATAAAAATATACTATCGGAAGAAAATTTATATTCCTGGTAGTAACATTTAGTATGAATAAAAATGTAATTAGATAAATTTCTATGTACATATGGTAAAGTTCAGTAATTTGATTTCATGTTATAATGTAAAGAGCTTGAACATAGAACTGATTAGCTTTCCATAAATAACAAAAAAATTCTTCATATGATATCACCTGTCAAAATTTGGAAAATGCTCTTGCGTTCTTTAAAACAAAATTTATCTGCTTTTTTAAAATATTTCATACAACATAAGCGTTCTTCACTATACTGCATTAATAGTTTGTCTATCTCAACATAAAAATATACTATCGGAAGAAAATTTATATTCCTGGTAGTAACATTTAGTATGAATAAAAATGTAATTAGATAAATATCTATGTATGGAAAAGTTCAGTAATTTGATTTCATGTTATATAGTAAAGAGCTTGAACATAGAACTGATTAGCTTTCCATAAATAATAAAAAATTTCTTCATATGATATCACGTGTCAAAATTTTGAAAATGCTCTCGCGTTCTTTAAAACATAATTTATCTGCTTTTATTAAAATATTTCATACAACATAAGCATTCTTCACTATACTGCATTAATAGTTTGTCTATATTAACATAAAAATATACCTACTATCGGAAGAAAATTTATATTCCTGGTAGTAACATTTAGTATGAATAAAAATGTAATTAGATAAATTTCTGTGTATGGAAAAGTTCAGTTATTTGATTTCATGTTATAATGTAAAGAGTTTGAACATAGAACTGATTAGCTTTCCATAAATAACAAAAAATTTCTTCATATGATATCACGTGTCAAAATTGTCAGAATGCTCTAACGTCCTTTAAAACAAAATTTATCTGCTTTTATTAAAATATTTCATACAACATTAGAATTCTTCACCATACTGCATTAATAGTTTGTCTATCTTTACATGAAAATATACTATCGTTAGAAAATTTATATTCCTGGTAGTAAAATTTAGAATGAATAAAATATTTCATTGTCAATATTTGTGGTGTGGAGAGTTTAGTGTTGGCCGCAACCCACTCGTTTTATTAATATTTTCATCCAAATCATATTATAGCACTCTAAATTGGGTGAATTATAAAAAAAACATATCAACATATATTTTATAATATAGATAGATTATACATACATATGTAGGTACTTGTAATAAGTATCACTTTAGAAGAACAGATATCTTTTTCTTCGATACTTTAATATATGTAATATCCAAATTATAGAAATATTGAAAATATCGTTTGTCGACCTTCGTAGCTTAGTTGGTTAGGTATCTGACTGCTGAGCCAAAGGTCCCAGGTTCGATTCCCTGTGGAGAAACAGTTTTGAATTGTGTTTTCAGTCTGGATCTGTGAGACGATTAATATCGTAAGTCTCCATAATGTGGCAACTTGTTTTTGGGTGCGTGTTAAATTAATATTTGATATAGTACCTGCATATAATTATAATATACAGTACCTGTTAGTTCCCAGAGAAGTAGTATATTTTTTTTTATAATCATGACTGGGATTAATTAACTTATTAATTTATTTAAAACGATTTGTTCATCATTACTAGGTATGGTTTTAAATATATCATAATATTAATAGAACGATATAATAGTAATAGAACGATGTATAACAGGGTAAAAAACGAGGATATAAGGAAAGAATGTAAGATAAAGAAAGATGTTATTACTAGAATGAAAGTGAACACATTGAGATGGTTTGGTCACATGGGGAGAATGAATGAGGAGCGCCTGACGAAGAAAATATACAGAGCGGAAAGGAATGGAATGAGAGGTCGGGGACGCCCAAGAAAGGGATGGCACGACCATGTGAACGAAATTTTGAAAGAACGAAATGTTAGAAGTGTGAGCAATAGACGAACATGTATGAGACGA
This sequence comes from Molanna angustata, assembly GCA_963576475.1. NCBI lineage: Eukaryota > Metazoa > Arthropoda > Insecta > Trichoptera > Molannidae > Molanna > Molanna angustata. The sequence continues at coordinate 12,554 of OY754987.1, forward strand.
TGCATGAATGTGGATGAGACGAGGGATGCGTGCCAGGATAGAAAGATGTGGCGTTCGGTTCTCTCTGCCTACCCCGCAAGGGACATGGCGTGATGGTACGTATGTATGTATGTATATCATATTTACTGGTGAGAATGTAAATAAATCATTTTTCAGACAAGAGGTACAGTGTAATACAATGCAGTGGATATTTGAAGAGTTGGGCTGGTGAAGGGTACGAGGGAGGTGATGGAGGCGAGGGTGAAGGAAGTTGCGGGGGAGGTAATCTGTCGTGTCTCGTGGCCGTGGGGCGACCTCATCAGCCTCCAGGACAGGAGATACCCTCATCCCACCTTCAGGGGTGCCAGCCATTCCAGCCCAACCAAGGATACCAACCGAGTCATCAGGAATACCAGTCCTCCGAGCAAGGGTACCAACCTGGCCAACAACAACAGGACTATCAACAGCACGGCTACCTTCCAGGACAGACTCCCAATTTACCCAACTGTAGACCTTTACATTTTATATCCAGACACGCCATGGACGGGAAGTTTATTTTCGTCGATCAAAGGTAACAATAAATATTATTAAAATTTTATTCTTTCACAAATAAACTAAAAATAACTAAAAAATATATAATCGAATATTTTTTTATTATTGCATATGCGCAAACATTGGATTTTTTTCCCTGTCGGGAGTCAAAGATATTTTTTAGCAGATTTTTTAATTATCTCAATAGAGACGAAGTTGGAATATTTACTGTAGGAGAACCGGGAAATCAAGGCACCTACAGGGCATACGACCAGTCATCGCCTGGATTACGTGATGACAGGTCGTAAATCCTGTAGATGCCTTGATTTCCTGGTTCTCCTACAGTAAATATTCCAACTTCGTCTCTTTTGAGATAATTAAAAAATCTGTTAAAAAATATCTTTGACTCCCGACAGGGAAAAAAATCCAATGTTTGCGCATATGCAATAATAAAAAATATTCGATTACTTACACATTGGTACAAGTTGGTAAATAAGACAAAAATGACCTTATAAGTCTGGCGCAATTCAGCTGTGACTTATATGCGAAAAATGCATTTGTCACCTCAGATAGGTATAAGAATTGTTGCTCTCATTATTTACAAAAAACCAATTCTCTCAATAGATGGCGTTACAACAAAAATAAATAAAAATAATAAGAATGTTGTTCATAATTTCACACATAGATGGCTGTAGTAAAAATTCCTTATTTTCAAGCAAAAAGAATTTCAGTATTACAATATATAGAACTTGAGAGTTGGCCCACCACCACCCAGACTCGCTTTAGGAGATGAAGTCTCCTATTCGAGTCCACTGAATACGCCAGCAAAAGGCGCACTTAAAAAGTGTGCCGTGTATAGGTGCGTGAGGGTGACCTTTAGGTTGCTCAAGAGCAGCCCGCAGGTCACACGACACATGCATACTTTCGGTCACCAGAAGGGCGACCTCCAGAATATATAGAACTTTCAAAATTGAATTGATAGGGATCTCATTAAAAAGGCATAATTGGTGAACGTTGCGCAAGCGCATAAAGTGATCACGTGAACCAGCCGATGACAGGTCGTAAGCCCTGTATGTGCCTTGATTTCCCGGTTCTCCTACAGTAAATATTCCAACTTCGTCTCTATTGAGATAATTAAAAAATCTGTTAAAAAATATATACAACATTTGAAACTAAACAGGATTTGATTTAAGAAGAGACTGATAGTTTTAGTTGTTGTAAATTTTATCATTTTCTTAAGTATAAACCTACATAGCTATCCAACTTAAGAATGTACCTACATAGCTATCCAACTTAAGTATGTACCTACATAGCTATCCAACATAAGTATGTACCTATGTACATAGCTATTCAACTTTAGCATGTACCTACATAGCTATCCAACATAAGTATGTACCTATGTACATAGCTATTCAACTTAAGTATGTACCTACATAGCTATCCAACATAAGTATGTACCTATGTACATAGCTATTCAACTTAAGTATGTACCTACATAGCTATCCAACATAAGTATGTACCTATGTACATAGCTATTCAACTTAAGTATGTACCTACATAGCTATCCAACATAAGTATGTACCTATGTACATAGCTATTCAACTTAAGTATGTACCTACATAGCTATCCAACTTAAGTATGTACCTACGTCCTACATAGCTATCCAACTTTATGTACCTACATAGCTATCCAACTTTACTGTAGATTCGTTCAAAAGAATTTATTTCTCTTAAAGAATAATTATTTTTTAATATTCATCCCGTGTGAGAGAATTGTATGAAGTAGAATATCGAATTTAGATTTCAGCCAAGGGTTGTCAATTTTGAATTTTTACTGTATTTTTTCATATATATCAAAAACCATATACCTACCTACGCTAAAACTGTAAAATTGGTATGAATATGTCCTTCAAACAATTACATATACATCCTTAAACATTCCCTAAGCTAAGCATATTAAATGCTTGTACTATAGAGTACTATAGAGATTGTATGAGGTGATTATCACAAAAACGGCGCTATGAAAATAATCCAAATTTATTATTATTATTATTATATGTAGGTGAACCAATGGCAACCAATGCATTAAAATCCAGCACGCTAACCACTCTGCCACCACCCATCTATTAAGACAAATATTTTATTTATGATAAATTTATGTGTTTAACTTTCTTTATTATCATTTTTTTTTAAATATCGAAAAACGCCGAAGATCTCACCCATACATATTAATTTTCTACAAAAAAATATTAACTTTATAGTAGTAAGTACATCTCCATCTTTTTTATAAGTAGGTACCTACAATTTTTGTAAAAAAATAATTTAGTGACGACATCGTTTCTTAAAATTTGTATTGCAGTAGGTATGTATACACAATATCTACGGAGACTCAATAGTTAATTATTTAATTACAAAACATACATAGATAATATACATACATAAGTACATATCATCAAGCTGTTTTCATATTCTAAGTAGGAAAATAGAACTGATTTAGATTAAGATTATATTCCATTTCCTACCAACTTTTATACGTATATTTTGATTTAAGATCGACCTTAGTCCTGGGTTACCTCCCTCAGGAGCTACTAGGCACCAGCATGTACGAGTACTTCCATCCAGAAGACATCCCCACCCTCGCAGAGTGTCACAAGAGGACGTTGGTGGCTGCCGATAAAGTCCGCACTCCTCAGTACCGCATGAAGAGGAAAGAAGGAACGTGTGCTCATGTAGTCAGCGACTGGAAGGCCTTCAGGAATCCGTGGACCAAGGAGATGGAATATCTCATAGCTAAAAACTCACTCGTTAATACAACTTCTGAAGCAGCTGATATCACACCCTCGTCTGCAATGGTTAACACTTTTGATTTCCTTGGACAATGTACGTACAAGTAAATTTATGATATTCAACTTCTTTTTCTTAATGGTCCATTTTCTCTGAGATATTTCTTGCTTTCATGATGCCAGAAGGTATACTGAAACCTACACACTATGCAAACCCTGAAAAATGTTGAGAAATGTCGAATGTTTAATTTTTTTTGCATAAGTTCATTGTTGTTCATTTCAGTGGCCATATATGTAAGTACCTATTTGCCAAAATAATATTTACATTTTGTGGACGTCAAAAAGATCTTATAATCTATGTTTCAATATCCAATCTTGTACCTAGTATGGTTACAATAAAACAATAAACACAACGCTATGTCTTGAATAAGTTATAAAAAAAATCTAACTTGTATTTTTTGTGTCTTTATTTACACATCCTATGTACATAGTTATAGTCAAGCCAAGCTTTTTTGCTACTGATATACCTATCATTAGGCAACAAATGGTTATCAACAATATATGTTTCGAATAAAGGAATACCGTGAAGTGGGTTATATTGATAATGAATACATTTTTTTGTATTGGGCGTCAGATTTACCAACTAATTTATAGAAGAAATCGTGAATTGCGACCCGAATGCACAGTCCTAGGTACCTAAATACTAACTCCTAACCTCACTGGAGTATTTAGTATTCTTAAGTTGGCAATGGCGTTGCAGAGACATCCCTAACTAAATACCTACTAAATACTACGCCAAACTTAAGTTCGATGACGTAGAATTTCACATTATTGTGTATGAAGAAAAGAGATAGATAGCTTTCTATGGATTTAGAAAGCTATCTATCTCTTTTGGGAAATGTCAGCAGAATGATTGATGATCGTATCCCTAAAAATATTCTTAACAGTAATCTAGAGAGAATTTGAAGTAAAGGAAGGCTCAAGCTAGACACAGAAGACGGGTGATCAGAATTGTAAACTACAAGGAGAGTGGCGGGGGTCAGAGACAGTTGTAGAATGATTCTGGAGGATGATGATGATGCCAATGATGATGATGCCAACATATTATGTTATATCGAAATCTTGCTGTTAACTATACCTACCTATTTGATTTATATAATTTATTTACACAGGTACATATGTAGGTAGGTACCTACTGATCTGCACTGATAAAATTGTTTTTATTTTTCTCTCAATGTGTCGTGATAAAGCAAACTGTCCGAGTAGCGGATTAGAAGATATTTTAAAAATTATTCATAGACAATTTAGTTCCTCTTATTTATGTATAGGTACTTAGTTCCGTTTCGAAAAACAGCCTCTGATACCTTTGAATGTTTCTAAGGAACCTGTGACCTCTAGGTACCTACTTATGTTCTGACACTAGAGTGAATATATGAGAACCTAACTACAAACTTATGTTAATTTAAATTTCAGCCAGCGGAAGAGAAATGCAAAAGTACATCAGCAGTCATGTGGAGTCAAGTAAGATCGGAAGTCAAGTTCTGAGCGAGGTGTTGGACGACCAGAGGAGGGGTGAGGAGGAGGAGGAGGAGGAGAGGGAGGGGACTACAGGAGACTCCACCTCTTGTAGTCCCCTCCCTCCCCCGCCACAGCAGGACCACCTCCCTCTCCACACACAGACCATTCCCTCACCACACAATATGACAATACAACATGATATCAACTTCACAGATTCACAGGTACAGGTACAGGTTCCTACCTACCTACCTACCCATTATTTGCATGTCATTTAATTTTGATACAAACTAGAATTGAACAAATTCATTCATGCGGTGAATGAATGAAAATAATTCTTATTAATAAATTGTATAATAAAGTTATTTTGCAGAAATATGATTATTTTATACTTAGGTACACTAAAAACTATATATGTAGTTAATTTAAATAAAATATATAATTTCACTTGATAAAAATTTAAAATAAAAATGTTTAAGTGTTATTATGAATAACCAAAAGGTAATAATGAATACAACATATCATTAAAATAATAATGAGTAGGTAGGTAGGTAGGTATGTACTCATTATTAAGTGTTTTTGCTAATCAAAGTCCTCGAGATTTTTACAGTGCGCATATTTATGAAAATACATAAATCATTTTCTAATGAACGTACCTACCTATGATAATTTGTACAAAGAAATATGATGAATTCAATTCTGAAAACGCACTAAAATTTGATTGAAATTGAAGATTTATCAATTTTATAAGTACCTGTTATATTTTTTTGCTATTCTGAAGATTTAATAAAATAAAATAAGATTATACTAACAAAAAAGATCACTGGTGTAGGCATAAAAAAATAGATAGAGTTTAAGTGATAGTTCTGGTGAACACAGATTTGATTTTTAATGAATGATTCCTCTTCGGAACTGAACCCAATTTCTCATAGTGGGTTTTTAAATCGTATGTCTTATAAATTTTGATAATTCATTTACTATTTGAATATGAAACGTATAAACTAGGTAACTTATATATTATTATTTACCTTATAAAAAAAAACATAGTTAGATGATATATTTAATTCTAACTTGGTCCATTATTCAATGTAAATCACAATCAAATATAAATTAACCATACCTAGATACATGTGTTGTGCAACTGTCGATTTGTTCAAGAGAACTTTGTTTTCTTAACATATCCACAAAGTTTCAAGCCAGGATATGCGATATTTGTATGTAGGGTCTATATTTTTCACGGTTTTTCCAACTTTGAAGTCAAAAAACACCAACTTAAAAGAGGCTTCGTAGCATATATCTTCTATATACGGATTTACTCAGAAATCGGAGAAGTACATTTCAATTTTTTAACAATTTTTATAAAAATTAAATTTAGTGAAGACATCGCTTCATACAATTTGTATGGCAGTCGCCTATACATTATACATGCCTAATATCTAAGAAGAATCCATAATTTGATACCTACTTAATTTCCAAACATACATACATACCATCATGCTGTTTTCATATTCTGGGAAGGAAAAACAAATAGACCTACATACTACCCTATCCTGACTTACCTACATGTTTTAATTTATTAATTTGTGTTACGTGTTTATAGTTTGGTACGTATTCTTTAATTATGCATAGGTAGGTACTATCGCCATCGACAATTGGATCTCATGTGTTACATGCAACTAGTTCAAATTAATTTGACAATGCAACATAGGAACTTATACCTACTCAATGTAGGTATAACTTGTAGGTACCTATCTTAATCCAACTGTCGATTCGTTCATGAGAATTCAATTCTCTTAATGAATCGACATTATCCAACTGTCGATTCGTTCATGAGAATTCAATTATCTTAATGAATCGACATTATTAAGACAAGATGCGTGTACGAAGGAAAATTTTGTATGGTGTAGTGGACTTTTTGCATGCTAATAACATCAACTAGAGGCCTCGCAGCATATATGTTCCCATACATGCATTTACTCAGAATTCGGAGTAGAACATTTTATGTGAGTTTTGTGTGTGTGTCTGTGTGTGTGTGTGTGTGTGTGTCTGTGTGTGTGTGTGTGTGTGTGTGTGTTTGTGTGTGTGTGTGTGTGTGTGTGTGTGTGTGTGTGTGTGTGTGTGTGTGGTGTGTGTATGTCCCCCCCTTATAACTTTTGATCTACTCAATTCACAGAGCCCAAATTTTTAGAATATATAAACAGTTATAGGCCTACAAAACTTTTATACTCAGAAGTGTGAATTTTTGTTTCAGTCAGGGGTTATCAACTTTTGAAATTTTGGTTTATTTTTCCGTATATCTCAGAAACCATAAAAGCTATAACGCTAAAATTTGGTATTAACATAGACAAATACTAAATCTCAAATTACTTTTTTTAAAAAAATCCAGGGTTTTTCAAACATTTTTTATTAAGAAAAATATTTTTTTTATGATAAATTTATGAGTTTAACTGTTTATATTTCCAAATTTTTTAAAAATATCAAAAAACCCGAAACACCCCCACTAGATAATTTAATTTTCTATAAAAAATATTTACATTGTATTAGCACATCTCAATTTTTTTTAATATTTTTTATAAAAATTGAATTTACTGACGACATTGCTTCATACAATTTGTATGGCAATCGCCTACACACGATATCTAAGAAGACATAATTGTTTGATACTAATCTCCAAACATACATATATACCATCATTCTGTTTTCATATTCTGGGTAGGATCAAAGGACTGACCTCCATACTATCCTATCTTGACATACATCTTAAAATATTAAATAAATTGTATTTATGGGATTATAGTTTGGTAGGTACTTATTCTTCAACTATACATACTATCGCTATCGACAGTTGGATCTCATGACATGTGTTACATGCAACTAGTATTGTAAATATTATGTAGGTACCAACCTGTGTAGGTATGTATGTATGTACCAACATCTTATGTAGACAGTTTGTTATAGCTACTTCTTACAAAGTCAAGACAATTTAGATAGGTAGGTATACTTAGTCACCTCAAAGTATGTAAGTACCTACCTAATAATATTAATATTTTACAAACTAAATATTTAGTAGAATCACATCCGACCACGGTCCAAGCAATATTCCTAAACATACATTATACATAATAGGTAGGTACCTTCATTATATTTCTGTATGGGTTATCTACCATCAACTTCCATCAACTGGTAGGTGTAGTAGGTTATACATACAATCAGATGTGATCATAAATATTTACTTATAAAGTTTAATATACTAAGTGGAAATTAAATTTGTAGGTACCTACCTACCTAGATCTGTTAATATACTTACTACTTAACTAGTGTTATATCGTAAAACAATAGGGACTACCTTAGTAGGTAGGTAGGTAGGTAGGTACCTACCTACGTTATATTCTTTCTCGAATACGCCACAAGTTAATGTCCTTGGAGAACAACTTGGAGAACAGTATTTGACATGACATTCCTGTACAAAATAGTGAACAGTATTATTGACACCGATGCACTTCTTGCGAAAATTCCCTTCAACATACCGACGAGACAAACTAGAAAAAAATATACATTTAGTCTTCCCATCTGTGGCTTAAATTATGCACAGCACTCTTTTATATACAGACCATGCAGAAATTATGATTCTTTCTTCCATGACATTGATCTCTTCAACTCATCGCATAGAAGATTTAAATTATCCATTTTGGCCACATTCGCTCATCGCTCTGAGTGATCTTACGCACGCTTCCCATATCGTCCCATTTCCTTTCAATTTCCATTTCCTACTGATTGTTTTTTTTTCTCAATTAATGTTTTGTTAACCAGTAATACTCATCAAACATTTTTGGCTTATTTGTTGTATTAATGTCTGCTTGTCTTATGTACTAAATTGGCTGTATGTTTGTCTTCAATAAATAAAATAAAAATAAAAAAATAAAATAAAATAAATACTGTAGGTACCTACTGTCCACGACTTCAAGATTTTATCTATTCTGACACAAATGTAACACATATAACAGCAAGAATTATTGTAAAATACTTTATTTTTTATCCATTATATAGTTCATTTTATTATAAGCGTATCTATGTATGTAGTGTTTCAAAAGTAATAGGTAGGTATTATTTTTATACTAATTCGTACTTTGTTTATTTTCATGTTTTTTACCAGGTATTTTCGTGTTTTTAGTTTTAATGAAGTCTGACTATTTTTAAAAAAACAACAGTTTTTCTTCTTAAATTTCAGAAAACAGAGACAGTTATTTCCGTTTTTTTTTTCATTTACCTATTTACTTATAAGAACATATTTTACGAATAAAAATATGGAATCGGTATATTATTCTAAATGTGTTGATGTCTGTTTTTGCGGGCTTAATAAAATTTATGAAATAGATCACCGTTTTCCCGCCAGATGTCACTTTTTCGTACCAACTAGTTCGTATAAGCGCCTAGTCACCGCCTAGTACATAACATTATAATATTATCTAGTAAATGTTTACTCAATAACGACAGAGATGGCGTTGCTAATAAAGGTTTATACTTTTCTCAATAGATGTCTATAGTCTTCGCCATTTTACAATAATTCTTAACTTGTATTAGGTAGGTATATAATAAGACTTGTTTTAAGTAAATTTTACATTTTATAAAATTTATATTTTAATATAATATTAACCAAATACGAGAGAACAACGGCTTGATTCATTTGATAAAATGTAACAATTATTTTGTATTTTCATACAAATTTATTGTACTTATATTGTTTAATTGCCATTTAGATTGTTTCAGAATAGATTATATATGTTCTGTATTTTAATTTATTTGTCATATGAATGTAAATAGTTCTACGGACTGAAATGAATATTTATTATTAATTAAATGAAATAAAACACAACTTTGTGTACACCACTACAATTATTATAACTTTTATTCAAAAGAATAAAAATTCCTCTACATGTTACGAGAACAAAGTTCCCTTCCTCAGGAAGATACAAAATAAACTAAAATAAAATACAATATATAGACTTAAGGGGGCATATAAACCTAAACACCCCAATTTCAAATCAAATTCCTCAAATATGTTAAACAGAATGTTTCTAGAAAAAATAGCATAAGTGTATTCAACATTTCTCTAATGAATGTTCGTCACACAATTTTAAAATTCAGCTTAAATTCCCCTAAAAGAAATATTAAAAATATCCTTTTTTACAGCATTTTTTTAAAATTACTCCAAAACTATGAGTGGTAGAGAAATAAATCTTCTATAAATGCTAAAAGAATGCGTAAAATCTAAATGACCGATAAAGTTTTTTCATTTGAACTAAGGTTTGTTTGTAAAATGCAAAAAATCTACAAATTTCGGGTTTCCGATAATTTAAATCACGTAAAAAACCTTTTTTAACACACACACGATAGTTATCTTACTAGAGCGTATCTTCATAGTGTATTAGGCGGTTTTAATATAATATCATGTTTTCAGTCACTAGATTTAGCGTTATATGTCCTCTTAAAGTTATTATGGGTGGAGTGTGGGCTGGGTTAAACTATTTTTTAGGGTGGCGGGTGCAATGAAGTTATTGGTTAATTCATTTTTGTATTGGGAAAATATCTAATATAGGGTTATTAGGGAATTGTGTTTGATTATTAATTATATTATTTCTCATGTTTACGTTTTTTTTCTATTTTCCAAGATTTACAGGCTATCTAATTGTCTATCACTAAAATTACTATGTATTATTTTTACGCCTATATTATTAATAAAAGTATGGTTATTTTCGATTAAATTGTTTGCGAATTCTGAGTAATTATGGCTGTTTAGACATCTTAAATGCTCATTAACTCTCGTTTCTTTATTTCTCGTAGTCTTTCCTATAATATAAAATGATGGGCAATCGTTACATTCTAATTTATAGATTCCTGATTTTTATTACGTTTTTCTTCATCTTAAAAAATGGAGAAAAATATTATAAAATAATATTTTTCTCCATTTTTTATTTTTTTCCTTTATTTCCTTTATTATCTAATATTTATTATCTTTGGATTAAGAGTTGTCATTAAACATAATAACTTATTTCTTACCTATTGAATTAAAAATACCTACCTATAGTTCAAGGCCGTAGCCAGGGGGGGGGGATCAAGGGGATTGATCCCCCCCCCCCCCCCGAAATTATAAAAGAAGATATTTCTTTACTAAGTACCTAGGTACCTAACAATGAGACTGCAGTTACATACGGTGCACCCATTTCACTCTGTTGATATACAAAACATAATAGTTAAAATCACTACAAACAAATTTACCTAACTTACTTTTATTTTTATTACGTATGGCTGTGGTTTATGCTTGTTTGGTACTCGCACGGGGATACGCTCGCGGGGCGAATTGTTTCTACTGTTCCACTAAGCTAAACTCCCCCCGAAATTATTTTCTGGCTACGGCCTTGCTATAGTTATATTTTTATATAAAAATTCTAAGTTATATTTTTTAACAAATTTGATTTTTTCAGGCGTCTTTTCCACCATCGTTGCTGAGTTCCCTTCCCCTCCCCCCTAACGGTTCCCTCCCCTCGTTCAATGAGGTCCGTCCCCCCACCCCTATTAACTCACCCGGCCCGGGGACAGACCCCTCAGACGAGGCAGCCATGGCGGTCATCATGAGTCTGTTAGAAGCTGATGCAGGATTGGGAGGACCAGTTGACTTTTCTGGACTCCCCTGGCCTCTACCCTGATAGATATGTAGATACAGATACCTACCTTGTAATGTGAACCATAACGACATCCGATAAGTTGACAAATACCACCTCTTACTTACTTACTTACATATGTATTGTATTCCTATTCACTCAGTTGGTATTAATTTGTCTTATAAACATTCAAATGTGTGGTATCAAGAAATACATAGATGGAGCGACTGTAGTAAGGCGCTAATTTATTATTTATCAAAAAACTTCTTTAGTTAAATACAATTTCATGGATACAGTTTTATATAGGTAGGTAAACAAATTGAATTACTTTTGTATTTAAATGTTATTACACAACTTACTGCATGATTTTGACTGTTTTATAATGTTGATTTTGTAAAAGGAGGTGAAAAAGCTATTTTGACTTTAATTATTTAGTACTTAAACTCAAGTAGGTACTTACATGTAAAAATACATAAGTTGGCCGTGTAAAAATGCGATTGTGATTCATCATTATTAATATTGAATCGAGTGTCTAGGTAGGGGTACCTACTTATATTAAAGCCTTGGAGAGATTGTTAATTAAACAAAACTAAGTTAAAAATGTAGATTTAAAAAGTAACGACATTTTTCTGTGTTCATATTATTGTTTATAAAACTTTTACTAACAATATTACATACGTAGGTATATAAGTTTATGATTTAAACTTCACAATATGCGGGCATTTTCATTAGAAAAGATAGAACTGATGATAGAACAATATGTGCCTACTTATGTACATACATACCTACTTAAGTACCTACTGTTACCTAAATATTAGGTAGATACCTACCTATATACTTTTTTTTCAATAACATAAATATCATTATTTTTTATACCTAGGTACCTACCTGTAGGGATAAATTAGTAATTTGACTGTCATAAACAGTCATGTATTTTTGTAATCGTTATAAACAGTCACAATTACAAAAATACATTAAGTAAGATAATTATCCACATAAGGACCAGAATATGTAACAATAATAATACCTACATAATTAATAAAATCACGTGAATGGTGGTGTATATGAATCATAACACCCCATTTACTTTTTAATTTCCTTTACCTACAGCAAAAAATAATATGTTACTGATGTTTCTTTTTCAATTCATGTTTTTTGACCAGTAGGTAATATTCATCAAACATTTTTGGCTTATTTGTTGTATTACTGTCTGCTTGACCTATGTACTAAATTGACTGTACATATATTTGTTTTCAATAAATAAATTAAAAAAATAAATAAAATAAGGATCTAGGAGAGGATTATATTATACTATGTTAGGTAGGTAGGTACCTACCAACTCATGTAATATTTTATTTATTTTCGCAAAGAAATACACTCATCCATATGATCCAATCAAATAATATCGATTGCCTTGCTTCTCTGGGCTAGAAACTCTGGTTGGTTGGAAGACATTTCCATATGGCAATAAGCTCGCTATAATGTATGAAGCAAAGTAGGTAGCTATTAAACAATAGCTACCTACTTTGCTTCAATTTGACTTCAAACATAAGGTAGGTATGTTTCAGTAAGGCATTTTATTTCTTTATTTTTTTTAAATGAATATGTCCTTGTTAAACAAGTAGGTACATGTACATCTTCCTTCCCACTAAAATAAGCATAAATGCTTTTTATATAATATATTATATATTCAATAAATTATGATTATTCCGTAATTCAGAAAATTGATATTTGATGACAAAAGGCTTATTGAATTTTTATAGTTGGTATATATTTTTTTGCTTTTTGTATTTAAATATAAGTTCTCCAAGACAATTGAAATTAGGTATAGTTCTTGCATCTATGAGCTAGGAAATACTCGTTTATTGAATTAAATTGTCATCTGACAACAAACTGCCCACTTTCCAAGTACCTAATCAAGAAATTGTTTATGATTTTACTTTCCATTAGTTTTTTTCTTACCCAGGTTATTTAAATACTGCAGATAAGCAACTACATATGTATGTATGTACATAGCATCATGCTGACATTGTAATCTGAAGCAACTACATATGTATGTATGTACATAGCATCATGCTGACATTGTAATCTGAAGCAACTACATATGTATGTATGTACATAGCATCATGCTGACATTGTAATCTGAAGCAACTACATATGTATGTATGTACATAGCATCATGCTGACATTGTAATCTGAAGCAACTACATATGTATGTATGTACATAGCATCATGCTGACATTGTAATCTGAAGCAACTACATATGTATGTATGTACATAGCATCATGCTGACATTGTAATCTGAAGCAACTACATATGTATGTATGTACATAGCATCATGCTGACATTGTAATCTGAAGCAACTACATATGTATGTATGTACATAGCATCATGCTGACATTGTAATCTGAAGCAACTACATATGTATGTACCTATGTACATAGCATCATGCTGACATTGTAATCTGAAGCAACTACATATGTATGTATGTACATAGCATCATGCTGACATTGTAATCTGAAAGTTTCATTTCACTATTGATTTATTTTCAAGAGTCAAGTTAAAAATATATTTTTCAAAATAGGTATAAGTATTGTAAAATGTATTAACATTTATAGCTACGACCAATATTATTGACATAATTAGAACATGACTATACCTACCTATATATTGTAAACTAGAATATGTACATATATAACATACATAGATATCTATTAATTTACTTATAAGTATGTATGTATTCATAAGTCTTTAAAATATGTCTTTCCTTTACCTACCTACCTACCTACATACATAGGTACCTATAATTTCATATACCCTCCTATTATATGTAATTACTGGATGTTTTCATATTATAAGGTATTTATTATGTATTTGTTACGTAGATACCTACATACATAACTATATCTGTACTTATGTATAATAGACTAAAACTGTAACTGTAACTATTGCCTAGTTATTTGTCAACTAACCTACCTATATAATAATAGGTATGGTGTATTTTCTGATGTTTGTTTAAATAAAAAATACAAATAATGATAAAAAAGAGATTTAATTTTATTATAAATATGTACATATGTATGTAAGCCAGCCAGGTCTCGACTGTATTTTCGAATAAACTTGGTAATATCATGTAAGAAATGTTAGCATGGACATGTACCTAGGTAGGTACCTGCAGTAGGTAGGTACCTTGTTATGTCGATATAATTAGTACCTATGTCTGTGATAAATTTTTGCCAAACGTAAAATGGTACCTTATGTGATTAAAACATCGTTGAAAAATAAGCTATCAATTTTCTAATAAATAAAATAATTAGCATTTTCTTTAAATAATCGGAAAATTAACGTCACATTTGTTAAATAAACACTAACTTCACGATTTATTGGTAGATAGACACTAAATATTATTACGACAAATGAAAAATGGAAATAGGTCAGGTGGAAAATATTTTCAGAAATAATAATAATGTTGTATTTAAATATAATCCTGTGTTACATGAATCAAATATTATTGATAACCAGCTTTTATGTCCCACCGTT
This sequence comes from Molanna angustata, assembly GCA_963576475.1. Classification (NCBI taxonomy): domain Eukaryota; kingdom Metazoa; phylum Arthropoda; class Insecta; order Trichoptera; family Molannidae; genus Molanna; species Molanna angustata. Next base: position 27,560 of record OY754987.1, read on the forward strand.
GGCCAAGAATGTAAATTAGTGAAGGAATAAGCAATCGTTTATATAATATTGTCACAAAAAATATTTGCTAATTCGTAGTATGAAAAGTAGTTTGAAATTTAATTGAGTTTAAGCGATGTAAAATGTTCAAGTGATGGCCACAACCCATTTGTTTTTATATATAAGTAGGTACATACAATTTCTGCACGCATGGACTATGGTAAATGGTTTTAAATATGACTGATTATAAAGAGACAACGTTGTAAAGAGTTTGGATTTGGCCACAACCACTATTTTTATATATTGCCCCCAAGTCAAATTGAAAACGCTGTTCGTTATCGCCAAGCGCTAATTTTTTTTTTGTATGGGATTTGACGTTTGTTGTTTGTTATTGTAGAAAAAATTTCTACAACAAACGTCAAATCACATACAAAAAAAAAATAGCGCTTGGCGATAACGAACAGCGTTTTCAATTTGACTCAGGGCCATTGTCATCGAACGCAAATGTGTTTTAAATATTTAGTAATTTTGGATGATGGGAAATGGCTTAAAAATTAAATAAACAAAAGTACTGAAAAGATTCTAGTGTTGATCACATCCCATTCGTTTTTATATTTTTCGTCAAGTGTGCATACCTATATATTATTATATTTTTGCACAATAAAACTGATCTACATTACAGAAGAAGACTTAAATAGTTTTTAATTTGAATGTAAACGTTGTGAAGAGTCCAGTAATGGCCACAACCTCGATTTTTTATTATATTGTCATCAAAATCAAATATGTAGTTATTGAAAATTAAGCAATATATGATGATATAATAAATGGTGTAAATTTCGATTGAAAAAAAGTATTGAGAAGATTCTAGTGATGGTCACATCCCATTCGTTTTATGTATTTTCGTCAAGTGTGCATGTTGTTTATAATATTTCTATACAATAGACTATAAGACTTAAAACTAACCCAAAAGACTTAATGAAAAAAAAGAATAAATATAAGACTATAACAAATAGTTTGTAATAAAAACTGACCCAGAGGTCTACATAAAATAAGAAGAAAAAGAATTAGATAATAGGAATAAGTTTGTATAAAAACTCACCCAAGGTCTACATAAATTAAGAAAAAGAAAAATTAGACTATAGGAAATAGTTTAATTATGAACTGTCCCAAATGACTTCACAAAAGAAGAGGAAGAAGAATTAAACTCCAAGAAATAGTTTGTATAAAAAATCACCCAAAGGTCTACTTAAATAAAAGAAGAATTTCACTATAGGAAATAGTTTGTAGATTGAATGACATGTGTATTGTAGTTAACCTATGATAGTTTAATAATTTTCCTATACGAAATTAGTATATTGTTGGTTTTTAAGTAGTATTAGGTATGTAGGTACCAACCTACAATGATGTTCTAAATTAATTCGAATTCGATTTATAACAAATTTTATTTGAATATCAGAATGTGTCCGTTACCATAGTAACCATAGAACATGTAAAAAATATCAAATGGTTTGTAGACATTTTTTGAATAATATGTAGGTACCTACATTGGTTTGTTCGATGCCATAAAAATGAAAATTGTCCGAAATATCAAATATTATATACAAATTATGCAATTTTATTATGCCTATATCTTTACTAATAATTAACAGACTTTTACAATATACGTCTTAAAACTTGCTGTAATGTCTTGTGTTTCATTTTATTATTTCATAATTATATTTATTTCAAAGGTTTATTATTTTCAAGAACATATTCATTCGGTAGGAAAATGAAATATTGTATGAAAAGATATTAAAATGGCGGCATTTATGTACAAAACGCTTACTTTAAAAATAAGTTAAACATTATAATTATACAAAATATTCACCATGTTTTTCACTTAAACGCTAAGTTATACTTGAAAGTAATTTTTTTTTCGTGTAAATACGTACTTCTAACTTTTAAACTAACAGATATTTGCGTGCAAAATGTACACTTTTTTGACAGATACGACTTGGAAAATTTTGTATGAAAAAAATAATTATTGAAATATTTTTAAAATTCAGCATTTTTATCGCATTATTTTTAGCGTGACACTGCATCAGGTATACAGGTACACGTTCGCACATAAATTAGATTTTTAGATGCTCTTGGTTTTTCAGAAGGCGTGAGACAAACACACACACACACACACATACACACACACACACAAACACTAACATTTTGATTGCTTTATTACTTTAGACTAGCTTTTATGTCCCGCCGTTGGCCAAGAATGTAAAATTGTGAAAGAAAAAGCAATCGTTTTTATAATATTGTCACCCAATTATTTTGCAATATCAGACTATGAAAAGTGGTTTGAAATTTGATTGAGTTTAAGTATTGTAAAATGTTCAAGTGATGGCCACAACCCATTCTTTTTTATATATTGCTATAAAGTGTGAATGAAGTATAATATTTATACAATTTTTGCTCGCATGGACTATGCGTAATGGTTTTAAATATGACTGTTTATCAACGTTGTAAAGAGATTGGTTTGGCCACAACCCCCATTTTTAAATATTATCATCGAAAACAAATTGTAATGTGTACCTATTGAAAATTTAGTAATTTTGGATGTTGGGATGTGGTTAAAATTTGATTAAACAAACGTAGGTACTGAAAAGATCTAGTATTGGTCACATCCCATTCGTTTTTATATTTTTTCATCAAGTGTGCATTATATTTTTGCTCAATTTGACTGAAAGTCTTCATTAACGAAGAAGAAGAAGACTTGAACTATAGTAAATAGTTTTTAATTTGAATATAAATGTTGTGAAGAGTTCAGTAATGGCCACAACCCCCATTCTTTAAATATTAGGTGTTGAAAATTATTCAAAATAGGATGATATAAATGGTTTAAATTTAATTAAACAAAAGTATTAAAAAGATTCTAGTGCAGGTTATATCGTCACATCCCATATCCCATTCATTTCATATGTATTTTCATCAAGTATGCATATCGTTAATAATATTTCTGCACAATAGACTATTAGACTTAAAACTAACCCAAAAGACTAAATAAAAAAGAGAAAAATAAGTATAAGACTATAAGAAATAGTTTGTATAAAAAACTATTCCAATGGTCTACATAAAATAAGTAAAAATACATATACCTAATAGAAGAATTAGACTATTGGAAATAGATTGTATAAAAGCTCACCCAAAGGTCTACAAAATAATAATTAGACTAAAGGAAATAATTTTTATAAAAAAATGACCCAAATGTATACATAAAAGAAGAAGAAGATGAATTAGACAATAGGAAATAGTTTGTATAAAAACTGCCCTAAAGGTCTACATAAAATTAAGAAGAAAAAGAATTAGACTCCAGGACCCGCCGCTTCAGGCCCTTCAGTACCTCCCGTCCCTTTAATCCCTCATTACGTCCCTTCCCATCAGGCCCTTCAGTACCTTCCGTCCCTTCAGGCAGTTTTATACCTCCCGTCCCTTCAGGCCCTTTAGTGCCTCCCTTCCCTTCATTACATCCCGTCCCATCAGTCGGTTAAGAAAAGTTTAAATCCAGAAACCATCCTGGAAGAACCGCGAAGAGATGAAAGAACCTTCTTTTCCCAGGATGCTCTACTTAATAGGTAAAATGACTAAATACACGAAGAAGAAGAAAAAAGTTTAAACCCAGATACCTGCGAAGAGATGGAAGGACAGTTGGACCTTCTTCTCCCAGGATTCTCCAACTTCATAGGTAAAATTGACCAAAAATACACGATGAAGAAGAAGAAGAAGAAATAAGTTTAAATCCAGATACCTGCGAAGAGATGGAAGGAAAATTGGACATTCTTCTCCCAGGTTAGTCCACCTTCAAAGGTAAAATGACCAAATAGACGATGAAGAAGAAGAAGAAAAAAGTTTAAATCCAGAAACCTGCGAAGAGATGGAAGGAAAATTGGACCTTCATCTCCCAGGATAGTTCATCTTCATAGGTAAGATGACCAAGTACACGTTGAAGAAAAGAAGAAAAAATTTTATATGCAGAACCCGTCCTGGAAGACCTGTGAAGAGATGGAGGGACAGTCGGACCTTCTTTTCCCAGGATACTCCCCCTTCATAGGTAAAACGACCAAATACACGAAGAAGAAGAAGAATAAGAAAAAAGTTTAAATCCAAAAACCATCCTGGGCATACGCTCGACAATTCACCAAAGTTTCATTATAATCGGACAAACGGTTGATAAATAAATAAATAAAATAATTTTCCTATAGGAAATCAGTATAGGTATATTATTGTTGATTTGTAAGTAAATAGTATTAGGTAGGTACCTACCTACAACAACCTTCTAAATAAATTCGATTCCTAACAAATTTTATTTGAATATCACATTCTTTCTGTAGCCATGGAAACGATTCGAACACGTAAGTAATATCGAATGGTTCGGATACATTTTTTGAATATGTAGGTACCTACATTGGTTTGTTCGATGCCATAAAAATGAAAATTGTCCGAAATATCAAATATTATATACAAATTATGCAATTTTATTATGCCCATATCTTTACTAATAAATAACAGACTTTTACAATATACGCCTTAAAACTTGCTGTAATGTCTTGTGTTTCATTTTATTATTTCATAATTATATTTATTTCAAAGGTTTATTATTTTCAAGAACATATTCATTCGGTAGGAAAATGAAATATTGTATGAAAAGATATTAAAATGGCGGCATTTATGTACAAAACGCTTACTTTAAAAATAAGTTAAACATTATAATTATACAAAATATTCACCATGTTTTTCACTTAAACGCTAAGTTATACTTGAAAGTAAATTTTTTTCGTGTAAATACGTACTTCTAACTTTTAAACTAACAGATATTTGCGTGCAAAATGTACACTTTTTTGACAGATACGACTTGGAAAATTTTGTATGAAAAAAATAATTATTGAAATATTTTTAAAATTCAGAATTTTTATCGCATTATTTTTAGCGTGACACTGCATCAGGTATACAGGTACACGTTCGCACATAAATTAGATTTTTAGATGCTCTTGGTTTTTCAGAAGGCGTGAGACAAACACACACACACACACATACACACACACATACACTAACATTTTGATTGCTTTATTACTTTAGATAATATTTCTGCACAAAAGACCAGTAGACTTAAAACTAACCCAAAAGTCTAAATAAAAAAGAGAAGAATAAGTATAAGACTATAAGAAATAGTTTGTATAAAAAACTATACCAATGGTCTACATAAAATAAGAAAAAATACATAAAATAGAAGAATGAGACTATTTGAAATAGATTGTATAAAAACTGACTAAAAGGTCTTCACAAAAGAAGAAGAAGATTAATCTATAGGAAATAGTTTGTATAAAATTCACCCAAGTTCTACATAAAATAAGAAAACGAAGAAAAAGACTAAAGGAAATAGTTTGTGTTAAAACTGTAAGGTCTACATAAAATTAAGAAGAAAAAGAATTAGACTCCATGAACCGTCGCTTCAGACCCTTCAGAACCTCCAGTCCCTTCAGGCCCTTCAGTACCTCCCGTCCCTTCAATCCATCATTACGTCCCTACCAATCAGGCCCTTCAGTACCTCCCGTCCCTTCAGGACCTTTTATACCTCCCGTCCCTTCAGGCCCTTTAGTGCATCCCTTCCCTTCATTACATCCCGTCCCTTCAGTCGGTTAAAAAAAGTTTAAATCCAGAAACCATCCTGGAAGAACCGCGAAGAGATGAAAGGACCTTCTTTTCCCAGGATACTCCACCTTCAAAGGTAAAATGACTAAATACACGAAGAAGAAGAAGAAAAAAGTTTAAATCCAGATACCTGCGAAGATATGGAAGGAAAATTGGATGAAGAAGAAAAAGAAGAAGAAGAAAAAAGTCTATATCCAAAAGCCGTCTTGGAAGACTTGTGAAGAGTTGGAAGGACAGTTAATGGACCTTCTTCTCCCAGGATTCTCCAACTTCATAGGTAAAATGTCCAAAAATACACGAAGAAGAAGAAGAAGAAGAAAAAAGTTCAAATCCAGAAACCTGCGAAGAGATGGAAGGACTATTGGACCTTCTTCTCCCAGGTTAGTCCACCTTCTTAGGTAAAATTACCAATTACACGATGAAGAAGAAGAAAAAAGTTTAAATCCAGAAACCTGCGAAGAGATGGAAGGACAGTTGGACCTTCTTCTCCCAGGATACTTCAACTTCATAGGTAAAATGACCAAATACACGACGAAGAAGAAGAAGAAGAAGAAAGTTTTAATCCAGAAACCTGCGAAGAGACGGAAGGAAAATTGGACCTTCATCTCCCAAGATAGTCCACCTTCATAGGTAAATACACGATGAAGAAGAAGAAGAAAAAAGTTAAAATCCACAAACCATCCTGGAAGACCTGCGAAGAGATGGAGGGACAGTCGGACCTTCTTTTCCCAGGATACTCCCCCTTCATAGGGGAAATGACCAAATATACTTATGATTTTTCAACTTGCGTTGTCTAAAAACTGTTTAATTGTAACGCGCAACCAACATCTTCCTTTGTAAATTTTATTTAGGTATACCCACATACAGGCTAAGCCTTGTGGGATTTTTGGTGTAATGTGTAATATGATTTGTGTAATATGTGTGTATGTTTTTTTTTTTGTATCTATTTTTATTATACTATGTACCGAAAATTTGTTTAATAAATAAATAAATAAATACGAAGAATAAGAAAAAAATTTAAATCCAGAAACCATCCCGGGCACACGCTCGAAAATTCACCAAAGTTTCATTGTAATCGGACAAACGGTTTAGGAGCACATCGCATACAATTTTCTGATAGGAAATCAGTATATTGTTGTGTGATTTGTAAGTAAATAGTAATAGGTACCTAGGTACCTACCTACAACAATGTTCTAAATAAATTCGATTCATAACAAATTTTATTTGAATATCAGAATCTTTCCGTTACCATAGTAACCATTCCAATATTAATATCAAATGGGCTCGATACATTTTTTGGATATGTACATAGGTAGGTACCTACATTGGTTTGTTCGAAGCCACAAAAACGAAAATTTTCCGAAATATCAAATATTATATACAAATTATGCAATTTTATTATGCCTATATCTTTACTAATAATTAACAGACTTTTACAATATATGTCTTAAAACTTGCTATAATGTCTTGTGTTTCATTTTATTATTTCGTAATCACATTTATTTCAAAGGTATATTATTTTAAAGAACATATTCATTCGGTAGGAAAATAAAATATCATATGAAAAGATATTAAAATGGCGGGGTTATATGTACATTTGTACAAAACGCTTACTTTAAAAATAAGTTAAACATTATAATTAGACAAAATATTCACCATGTTTTTCACTTAAAAGCATAGTTATACTTGAAAATATATTTTTTTCGTGTAAATACGTACTTCTAACTTTTAAACGAACAGATATTTGCGTGCAAAATGTACACTTTTTTGACAGATATGACTTGGAAAATTTTGTATGAAAAAAATAATTATTGAAATATCTTTAAAATTCAGCATTTTAATCGCATTATTTTTAGCGTGACACTGCATCAGGTATACTGGTACATGTTCGCACATAAATTAGATTTTTAGATGCTCTTGGTTTTTCAAAAGGCGTGAGACAAACACACACACACACACACACACACACACACACACACACACACTAACATATTGATTGCTTTATTACTTTACATAGATATTGACATAATATTATGTTGTGTTTAATATCTACATAAGTACTTACCTAGGTTTTTATTGTAATGAAGATCTTGCTATAACTTTACAAAATGAAACTAATATACATATTATCAATTATCAACCTCTGGATATGTAATTTTTTTCGAAAATGAAAATATTATGAAGAAAGAGATACCAAGTCTTTCATTGTACCTACCTATTATAGAAATGAAATTAAAAATGTATTCCACCAACCTTAATTACAATTTCTCAATCAATCTTACTGTGCAAAATCGTTAAACTGTCATGGCGGATGTCAATTGTAGGTACAATAGATAGGTATAATATTAAACTGACGAAGAACTTTAAACCTAATCCAACTGTCGATTTGTTCAAGAGAACATTTCACCAATGTTTCAATCCAATACGCGAGATTTGTATAAACAGTCTACATAAATTATTCACAGCTTTTTCAACTTTGAAGTAAAAAAACACATAGAGGCTTCGCAGCATATACATATGTTCCATATACGGATTTACTCAAAATTCCGAGTAGAACATTTCGTGTGTCTGTGTGGGTGTGTGTGTGTCCATCCCCCCTGATAACATTTTATCCGCTCAATTAACAGAGCCCAAAATTTCAGAATTATATAAATAGTTATAAGCCTATAAAACTTTTATACTCAGAATTTAGAATCTTTGTTTCAGTCAGGAGTTATCAACTTATGAATTTTTACTTTATTTTTCCACATATGTCAGAAATCATAAAAGCTAGAACGCTGAAAATTGGTAGGAATATAGACAAATATAAAATCTCAAATATACTTTTTCAAAAAAAAAATCCAGAGATTATCAAACATTTTTATTTAGGAAAATATTTTTTTTATGATAAATTTATGTTGTCTGCCTATATTTCCAAAGTTTTTATAAAATATTGAAAAAAGCAGAAACACCCCAACTAGATAATTTAATTTTCTATAAAAAATATTACAATTGTAGTAGAACATCTCAATTTTTTTTAACAATTCTTATAAAAATTGAATTTAGTGACGACATCGCTTCATACAATTTGTATGGCAGTCGCCTATACACAATATCTAAGAGGACTTAATAGTTTGATACTTATGTAATCTCCAAACATACATACATACCATCATGCTGTTTTCATATTCCGGGTAGGAAAAAAGTACTGACCTCCATACTATCCTATCTTGACATACATACCTACATGTGTTGTATAGAAAACAAAATATCTTAAAATATTAAATAATATGGATTTATGGGTTTATAGTTTGGTACTTATTCACAAATACAGTTGGAAAATATAAACCCACCGTGTAAAAATTATAGTTTTTACACAAAAAATGTATTAAATGAATCGTTTGTTTTGTAATATATTAAAATTAATTATGTTAATAAACCAATAAACCAAATAAAGCAATGATGATTTTTAAATACTTTTATTTTTATTCACTCTGTCTGTCTGTACCTACTGGAATTTTGCTTCACATTTTCTGTCTGTACTGGGATTTTGCTTCACTCTGTCTCTACGGAAATTTTGGATTTGATTTTTGATCAATTAGAGTTCTGAAACTTTCAGAATTTGTTTCCAACTTAATAATTCATTTGATATTTTCAATTTTGTATTTCATACAAATTTAGCGAATTGTTTAAGTAGGTACCATTTATATAAATTCACTATAAATTATGTATGTTATGTATTTGTTTGTTGTATAAAACAACTGCGTTTGATAATTGGCAGTGTGATATAAACATCGTACATCGTGTAACTATTGTTTTGTTAATATTGCGTGCAAATATTTCGAGAACATAATTATTTATTTTTAATTTTTTATCGTGAATTATTTTATATTGTGTATTTTGTAAATTATATTTTGTATGTGAATAAAGTCAACTTGAATTATATTCTGGACTCATTACTCACATATTATACAGTTACTGTATACATTTGAAAAGTGTGTCCATAAATGTTATTTTTTTTTTACTCGTTACAGACCTTGCAACTTCTTCATAACGTGTCAGGGTTATCTTCACGTGTCGTATTCTCCAACATCAGGGTTATCTTCACGTGTCTTATCCTCCACCATCAAGATTATTTCACGTGTCGTATCCTCCACCATCAGGGTTATCTTCACGTGTCTTATCCTCCACCATCAAGGTTATTTCACGTGTCGTATCCTCCACCATCAGGGTTATCTTCACGTGTCTTATCCTCCACCATCAAGGTTATTTCACGTGTCTTATCCTCCACCATCAGGGTTATCTTCACGTGTCTCATCCTCCACCATCAGGGTTATCTTCACGTGTCGTATCCTCCACCATCAGGGTTATCTTCACGTGTCACATCCTCCACCATCAGGGTTATCTTCACGTGTCTCATCCTCCATCATCAGGGTTATCTTCACGTGTCTCATCCTCTACCATCAGGGTTATCTTCACGTGTCTCATCCTCCACCATCAGGGTTATCTTCACGTGTCGTATCCTCCACCATCAGGGTTATCTTCACGTGTCTCATCCTCCACCATCAGGGTTATCTTCACGTGTCTCATCCTCCACCATCAGGGTTATCTTCACGTGTCTCATCCTCCACCATCAGGGTTATCTTCACGTGTCTTATCCTCCACCATCAGGGTTACCTTCACGTGTCTCATCCTCCACCATCAGGGTTGTCTTCACGTGTCTTATCCTCCACCATCAGGGCTATCTTCACGTGTCTCATCCTCCACCATCAGGGTTATCTTCACGTGTCGTCTCCTCCACCATCAGGGTTATCTTCACGTGTCTTATCCTCCACCATCAGGGTTATCTTCACGTGTCTTATCCTCCACCATCAGGGCTATCTTCACGTTTCTCATCCTCCACCATCAGGGTTATCTTCACGTGTCTCATCCTCCACCATCAGGGTTACCTTCACGTGTCTCATCCTCCACCATCAGGGTTATCTTCACGTGTCTTATCCTCCACCATCAGGGTTATCTTCACGTGTCTCATCCTCCACCATCAGGGTTACCTTCACGTGTCTCATCCTCCACCATCAGGGTTATCTTCACGTGTCTTATCCTCCACCATCAGGGCTATCTTCACGTGTCTCATCCTCCACCATCAGGGTTGTCTTCACGTGTCTTATCCTCCACCATCAGGGCTATCTTCACGTGTCTCATCCTCCACCATCAGGGTTATCTTCACGTGTCTCATCCTCCACCATCAGGGTTACCTTCACGTGTCTCATCCTCCACCATCAGGGTTATCTTCACGTGTCTTATCCTCCACCATCAGGGTTATCTTCACGTGTCTCATCCTCCACCATCAGGGTTACCTTCACGTGTCTCATCCTCCACCATCAGGGTTATCTTCACGTGTCTTATCCTCCACCATCAGGGCTATCTTCACGTGTCTCATCCTCCACCATCAGGGTTACCTTCACGTGTCTCATCCTCCACCATCAGGGTTATCTTCACGTGTCTTATCCTCCACCATCAGGGCTATCTTCACGTGTCTCATCCTCCACCATCAGGGTTATCTTCACGTGTCGTCTCCTCCACCATCAAGGCTATCTCCATCTCATTCACGGCGCATTGCAGCGGCTCGATAAAGTGACCCTTCTTGTATTAATATTATGTAAATGTAGATTTTTAGGAGTATAAAATGAATTGTTATTGATAATGTAATAAATGTACCTACCTACCTGTTATATAATATATAATGTGTGTACCTACCTACCTGTTATATATATAATGTGTGTACCTACCTACCTGTTATATAATATATATATATATAATGTGTGTACCTACCTACCTGTTATATATATAATGTGTGTACCTACCTACCTGTTATATAATATACATATATAATGTGTGTACCTACATGATAGATATAATGGTTTGTGTAGAGGTATGTACATATGTAACTACATATATTATTGTCGTTTGTAGAGCAGAGCAGATCAAAGTAAGTACCTACATATAGTTAGATTTGATATATTTTCAATAAATAACATATTATGACATCCAAACTGGATAACTGCGTCTTAGCCAAACCTTTGTTATCAGTAACTAGTTGCATGTAACACATGAGATACAACTGTCGATGGCGATAGTATGCATAATCAAAGAATACGTACCAAACTATAAACAACACAAATTATTAAATATGGTGGTTCGGCCACATAGAAAGAATGAGTGATGACCGTCTGACAAAAAAAGTATACAAGGCTGATAAAAGAGGAATGAAAAGTAGAGGTCGGCCAAGAAAGAGTTGGCACGATCACATAAATGGGATTTTGAAAGATGGAGATGTTAGAAGTAAGAATAATAGAAGAGCGTGTATGAGACGATGTATGGACGTGAATGAAGCGAGGAATGTATGTCAAGATAGAGGAGTCTGGCGTTCGGTTCTCTCTGCCTACCCCAAATAGGGAAATGGCGTGATGGTATGGTAAAAATATTTTATTTTCTATATAAAACATGTAGGTATGATTGTCAGAATAGGATAGTATGGAGGTCAGTCTGTTTTTTCTACACAGATTATGAAAACAGTACGATGGTATGTATGTATGTTTGGAGATTTTAAGTATCAAACTAAGTCTTCTTACATATTGTGTATAGGCGACTACCATACAAATTGTATGAAGTGATGTCGTCACTAAATTCAATTTTTATAAAAATTGTTAAAAAAAAATTGAGATGTGCTAATACAATGTTTATATTTTTTATATAAAATTAAACTATCTAGTTGGGGTGTTTCGGCTTTTTTCGATATTTAAAAAAAAAATGGAAATATAGGCAGTTAAACTCACAATTTTATCATAAAAAAAATATTTTTCTTAATAAAAAATGTTTGAGAAACCCTGGAATTTAATAGAAAAATTGAGATTTTGTATTTGTCTATGTTTATACCAATTTTCAGCGTTCTAGCTTTTACGGTTTCTGAGATATATGGAAAAATAAATCAAAATTTCAAAAGTTGATAACCCCTGACTGAAACAAAAATTCACAATTATGATCATAAAAGTTTTGTAGGCCTATAACTGTCTATATATTCTGAAAATTTGGGCTCTGTTTATTGAGCGGATCAAAAGTTATAAGGGGGGGGGGGACACACAGACACACACACAGACACGCACACAGACACACACACACACAGACACACAATACTCACATAAAATGTTCTACTCCGAATTCTGAGTAAATCCATGTATGGGAACATATATGCTGCGAGGCCTCTAGTTGGTGTTATTAGCATGCAAAAAGTCCACTACGCCGTACAAAATTTTCCTTCGTACACGCATCTTGGCTTAATAATGTCGATTCATTCAGAGAATTGAATTCTCATGAACGAATCGACAGTTGGATAAAGGTTTCTCTATTCATAACTGTACTGTTTGGCTGTGTGCCCAAAACATTTAGGAAGATATTTAGCTACCTAACGATCTATAGACAAACCAAATTTAGAAGTTATATAATATAGATATCCACCAGACACCACCATGACATGCATCTATACTAAGAGGAAGATATTTAGCTATCTAACGATCTATAGACCAACCAAATTTAGAAGTTATATATAGATATCCACCAGACACCACCATGACATGCACCTATACTAAGAGGAAGATATTTAGCTATCTAACGATCTATAGACCAACCAAATTTAGAAGTTATATATAGATATCCACCAGACACCACCATGACATGCACCTATACTAAGAGGAAGATATTTAGCTATCTAACGATCTATAGACCAACCAAATTTAGAAGTTATATATAGATATCCACCAGACACCACCATGACATGCACCTATACTAAGAGGAAGATATTTAGCTATCTAACGATCTATAGACCAACCAAATTTAGAAGTTATATATAGATATCCACCAGACACCACCATGACATGCACCTATACTAAGAGGAAGATATTTAGCTATCTAACGATCTATAGACCAACCAAATTTAGAAGTTATATATAGATATCCACCAGACACCACCATGACATGCACCTATACTAAGAGGAAGATATTTAGCTATCTAACGATCTATAGACCAACCAAATTTAGAAGTTATATATAGATATCCACCAGACACCACCATGACATGCACCTATACTAAGAGGAAAATATTTAGCTATCTAACGATCTATAGACCAACCAAATTTAGAAGTTATATATAGATATCCACCAGACACCACCATGACATGCACCTATACTAAGAGGAAGATATTTAGCTACCCAAGTTACAATTTTCGACGCTATCAGTCCTGACAGACGGTATTTTGTCTTAAAATTGCATTATGTCGCACTTTTTAAAGCAAAACGGTAAATTTTTGCCTTTTTTTAAAGCATAATTGTCTCAAAATCGTTCACCTTAAAAAAAACAATTCTAAGCCACCAAAATAATATTAAGGCAAATGACCCGTAAAAGCACTTTCAAGTTGCTTTGTCTCACTCTCAAAGTGTAATATAAAACCGCTTGAGGAGTAATAAAGCACATCACTCTAAAAATTACCTTAAACATGCTTTATATCACTCTTACGATGCATGTTATAAAGCAAACTTACGCAAATTTGCCTTTTTTTAAAGCACAATAGTCTCAAAGTCGTTTACCCTTAAAAAAAGCAATTTCAAAACCAACAGAATAGTATTTAGACAAATGACCTTTAAAGCGGTCTTAAACGACCCTTCATATTATCTATAAGATCTGTCTGTAAGAGCGATCGGCGTTGTGTTGTTTTATTGACGCGGACCATGCAGTTCATTTATCTTCTCGCGGTTAATTAAGACAAAACGAATAAGAGAAAACGTTCATAGAATACCCTCGACATTGCTTTCAAATACCGGTAAAAAGGTGTCGTAAGGGTACTTTGCTTTTAAATTGCATTGCGTACCCCAAAATACAGGTAATCGCTCTTAAAATTGTCTTTGTTGTCATACTAATACACTTGATTGTAATTTTATTGTTATCGCCATTTTCATTATTGATTATTTTAATAATAATGACGATAATGAATTATATTTTTTATTTTTCTGGTAATAATAACCCAAAAAAAAAACATTTTATTGAATTTTTAGTTTAGAGCATATAAAAAAATAATACATATTATCAATATAGTGGGAGGTACATACATATTTTAATTAAAAATTTCTTTAAATATTAAGAATTTTCGAGGCGCTTTAATTTTACAGAGGTATTATGATAAACAATAACAATAAACTTGTCTTCCCATTAAAAAAATGGAATTCTATTCCTCAAAAAACACATTTTATCTCACGCGTAAAATGTAGTCCATTTTAATTTAACATTTCTCTTGAGTTGTGTTTTTGTGGAACCATGTTATTGTGAAGTACTAAAATATAATGTAAGATAAAATTTGTTACTGGTTTTATTTTACTCTGCTTCGCCCGACAAAAATATTCAAAACTGCTTTAGATTTGCCTTAGAATTACCTTAATATTGGCTTGAGTTGGGTTCTAGGACCAGCGCATAACAGGTATTCTAAGGGCGATGTGTCTCAAAAAGCCAAAGGCGTTTCGTCTTGATAGAGTACCTATACATATTAAGAGTGGGCCTTTTAATACAACAGGAGGTTCTGTAGCCAGGCTACAGGAGGCATTTCGTGGTAAAACGCTCTTACTCTTAGGATTATCCTACGATAATTTTAAGGGCATTCAAGGAGTAAAATTGTTACTTGGGATTTTATCTCACGCGTAAAATGTAGTCCATTTTAATTTAACATTTCTCTTGAGTTGTGTTTTTGTGGAACCATGTTATTGTGAAGTACTAAAATATAATGTAAGATAAAATTTGTTACTGGTTTTATTTTACTCTGCTTCGCCCGACAAAAATATTCAAAACTGCTTTAGATTTGCCTTAGAATTACCTTAATATTGGCTTAAGTTGGGTTCTAGGACCAGCGCATAAAAGGTATTCTAAGGGCGATGTGTCTCAAAAAGCCAAAGGCGTTTCGTCTTGATAGAGTATATTAAGAGTGGGCCTTTTAATACAACAGGAGGTTCTGTAGCCAGGCTACAGGAGGCATTTCGTGGTAAAACGCTCTTACTCTTAGGACTATCCTACGATAATTTTAAGGGCATTCAAGGAGTAAAATTGTTACTTGGGTATCTAACGATCTATAGACCAACCAAATTTAGAAGTTATACAATATGTATATAGATATCCATCAGACACCACCATGACATGTAGGTACCTATACTAAGATGAAGATATTTAGGTACCTAACGATCATACTATCGCCATCGACAGTTGAATCTCTTTGGAATAAAGAAGTTAATCCCCTGTATGTATGTAGGTATATATGTATGTATGTATGTAGATTATGGATATATGGATAGGTACCTACATACATACCTAAATAGGTTGGTTGGTTTGTATGTAACAGTTGCATGTAGGAAATATATATTTTGAAGGTAATTCAAAAAGCTACGTGATTCAATTATAGGCGGAAATACAAGGAAAACAAATAAAAAGAGACGGAGCAACATGTTCGTCTCGTCTCTTTTATTTCCTTTATCTACCTATATATATATACCTACCTACCTACATATATAATATGTACCTACCTATCTCTACTAACTAAGTAGGTACCTACCTCACTACGTATGGTTGGAAGATTTACTTTTTTTTTTTTTTTATGCCCCTTCACCGCATGGAGGCGCTCTCAGGCAGTTACATATTATATTACGCATCGACTTTATGCAGTTAGGTATTAAACGGACATTCACACAAAGATTTCATTATCGTGAATGAATTTTGAAAACAAGCTTAAAGTTGCTTGGTTAATATTACATAGTAGAGTCTCCACTCTTGTTGGGAGAGGTTTAATTTTTTTTTATTTATTTATTTAAGATTTGGTACACGGTTAACATACAATATACATAAACATAATATCAATCAAAATAAATCAACCGTGCACACAAAAATCCCACAAGGCATAGCCTGTCTGTGGGTATACCAATTAAAAATATTCAAAATTATTTCGTTAGTAACATTAGTTATTTATAAAAATAAAATATAGCAACTTGCTTAGGCAGGAAACAAGTGCAAAAAATATAAAGTATACAAATTATATATGAAAAATATACATACACATATTTATATACGAAACATCAATAAGTTTACATGAATCAGCAGACTGACAGCGGTCCTACCAAATATTATACCCGCAGTCGACAGTAACAATACTTGGCAAGTACAAGGATATGCATGTCGCAGTCAATCTACACTTTCTAGTTAAAATTGAGAATTTCCAATAATGATTAAAAAAAAAATAATAATAATAATATAAAAAAATCATTGAACTTTTACACAAGAGCAGAATATTGAGAAAAAGAAAGACATAAGTGCACCAAATTGAAAACCCAACAAGTAAGAAACAAATAAATACAAATTATAATAAGGAGCAGTAGATTAATATCAATAAATTCAGAATAAATTTTTAATAGAGTTGTAACACCAACAAGTAAAATCTGTAGTAGAAAAAAAATACTTAGGTATATAAAAATAAAAGAAAAATAATAGAAGCAGGGTCAGGAGACAAGAACCAAAAAGTATGATTCATTTATCAACTCAGAGAATACAAGCAGTCAACAATCACAATTTAATTTGAAAGATAAATGAATTAATTAACAAACAAACAAAAATAAAAAATCGAGTAATAAAAATCAAAATCACAACAAATACTCTTGCACATTACATTGGTCTGTGAGTAGCCAAGATTTTATATGTCTGATAAAAGTTTTATGATTCTTGATTGTCTTTAAAGAGTTGGATAATTTATTAAATGTTCTAGGTTCAACAAATACAGCGTGTCTTTGTGTCCTTCTCCTTTTATAATTAGGGACCTTGTACATATTATTTAATCGCTGGCTGACTCTGTTCTGTGTGTTTATATTGAATAAATGAGGCCTCTTATGGATAAATTTAAGACATTGGAGTATGTAGAGTTTCCTCAGATCTAGGAGTTTGCTATCTTCAAAAAGCTGCGAAGTTGAGAATCTAATTGGTTTCTGGTAGATTTTTTTACTAACATTTTTTGGATAACTTCCAAAGGTGCAATATGATTATTTAATGCTCCACCCCAAGCCATCATACCATATGTTAAAATCGATTGCACTAAGCAGTAGTATGTCATTTTGACTAAATCTGTTTTGACAATACCAACCAATCTTTTGAAAACGTACACCAAGTATCGAATTCTTTTACATATGTACATAATCTATATGCTTGTCCCACCTTAAATAAGAGTCAATAGTAATGCCTTAGTATTTCGTGGAGTTGACCGCTTTTACCTCTGAGCATCTATAGCATGTGCTATCACAACCAACATTATGGAATCGCAAAATATGTGAATCTCTACCATCAGGCGCTGGTCTTTGTGTATTTGAATATGTTACATATATACATCGTTTTATCACAATTAAGAGATAATAGACTTTCATTCAACCAAGATTTTACAATTCTTAAACATCTATCTGCTTTGACAAAAGTTTCTTGCCAGGTATGTCCGCTTATGGTTATTGAAGTATCATCCGCAAATGAAATTATCTCACCAGGAATATTAGCGTTGCAGAGGTCATTTATATAAACTAGGAACAGGATCGGTCCAAGAACCGTACCTTGTGGAACACCATGGAGAACTCTAAGCTGCGAGCTATAGTTATTAACTACCTTAGTTTTTTGAAATCTTTCATTTATGTAAGTAGCTCCGTATCAGGAAAAGACACTTACCTTCTATACCAATTTTAGCTAGACGTTTGATTAACATATTGTGATAAACGGTATCAAATGCTTTTCTTAGATCCAAAAATATTGTTAATGTTTTTTTCCCAATGTCTAAATTTTCATTTACGTGCTTTGTTAATTTATATAATACATCTTCTGTTCCCAAGTTTGGTCTAAATCGAAATTGATTTTTGGATAGTTTATTATTTTTTTCAAGGTAACTCATGAGTTGTTTTTTGATATTTTTTTCGAAAATCTTAGCAATTTGTGAGATAAGTACAATTGGTCTATAGTTATTTGTTAGAAGGGTTGAACCGCTTTTATGAATTGGTATTATGGTAGAAGTTTTAAGAATGTTTGGGAATATTCCTGTATCCAAAGACAGATTAAAAATATATTTAATGGGTGAGGCTATATGTTGCTTAATTAGTTTAATCGTTTCTATGTTAATATTATCTGGACCAGTAGCTGTATTAGATTTTAATTCGTTGATTGTTATTATAACATCGTTCTCGGTAATAGAATTAAAATTAATCAAGTTTGGTACCTCTGCATTATTATCTCTCATACTTGGGAGTAAGGAAGTTGGAGAACTGGCGTTATTGGGCATTGGCATAGTAGCAAGAAGATCAGTTGCTACGTTTGTGGAATAATTGTTAAAAATATCCGAGATTTTAAGTTGGTCTGAAATAATTTCGTCGTTGTGATCTATTTTATTAATAATGTGAATTTGTCTTTTCTTCCTGGAAGCTATTTCGTTGATTATATCCCATGTCTTTTTTGAATCATTTTTTGCCTTATTTAATTCATTATTATAGTAATCTTGTTTACATTTTTTTATGAGCAAGTTTAGCATTTTACGATAGATAGTAAAGTTTTCTTTGATCCACGGAGAAATCAATAGATTGTTTAAGCGACAAAATTTTTCATGCTTTTTAAATTCAGTATATAATTTATTCCGATGATGTATTGATATTATTAGACCACGTGTTATCCAAGGCTGAATTTTCTTATATTTACTCTTTGGTGCAGATTTAATAATTTTACAAGGATCCATATAATTATTTAGAATTTGGTAGAATGTATCTATAGCTTTGTTAGGATCGTTATGAGAATATACATTAGACCACGACTCCCCTACGATAGTCGATAAGAGTTTTGTCGAATATATTTTAACTCCACAATTGTTGGTTGCGGCACATACATTGCTATTCATGTAATAATTATGTCCGTAAAATGTTGGATAATGATCAGTAATATCGAACGATAGTATTGCAGCTTTTGGCATCACTGAGTCTCTCGATTTAACCATGATATGGTCCAAGCAAGAGCCCAGTTCACCAAAATTCATTCTTGTTACACAATTTATATAAGAAATAAATCCATTTGCATACAGTGCATCGAGGTAAGCATTTTCATCGGTATCAAGAACTCTATCATGTAAGATATTAATATTAATGTAACCAACAAAAATAACATTATAAGATTTTTTTGATTTTAGGAGTGGCATTAAATATGTTTTAAATTCATTAATATATTTCCTGACGCACAAAGATGGAGATCTATAGTTGGCAATAACACAACTTTTAACATTACAATGAGTGAAGCTCATGATAATCGAATTAGAGAACAGTAAGTTTGGCATTTCGCACACAGGATCAACAATTGTTTCATCTCTGTAGAACATTGTAATTCCATCATGTGATGTGTGTCTACAGATGTTTGATATTACAGAATATCCCGGAATATTATACGGAGTTTCAGTACGCATTTGAGTCTCAGTCAAAACAATTATATCAGGTTTAAAAGAAAGGCAATTTAAAAGTATGCACAGTTCATCGAAATGTTTGTTTATGCTTCTTATGTTCATGTTTATTAGCGTAAAGCTTGTTTCTCGATATATGCTGTTTATGTCTTCTATCATCTTGTAAGGCTGAGCGATATTCATGTCCTGGTTATCGTACATCGCTGGACCTCTTTTTGTATGAGTTCCCACTACTATCGAGTAGGAATGTCACAGACATCTTTGATTGCCAATACATTTGAATCTTCACTCCTTTTAATGTAGACATTACCATATTTTGTCCAGACGAATTTATATCCATATGCTTTTGTAGATTTAGCCAACCAAAGGAGGTGTTTGTTGTGAGTAGTTAATTTTTCGTTTATATAGACATTTCCATTTGTATTATTACAGCCTATGTCCAGAGCAGTGATGTTACTTTTCTTCCTTTTGCCGAGTAGAACTCTGTCCTTAGCTTCCTTTGTATTAAATTTCAGAGTTATAATTTTCTTTTGGGAGTTTGTAACAGATACATCTTCAGTTTGTTTGGACAATATATCTTCACATTCAATATGTTTGAATAGTGATACCAACATCGGTTGTATTTCATTCTTATCACTAAAAGGGAGTCCTTGTATTTCCACCGATGTTCCCAGGGATGACTGTTCCAGTTTGTTAATAGTACTTTTCAGGGCTCTGTTTTCCTTCTGTAAGCTATCCATCTTAATGTCAGTCTTCTCCTGCTTGGTCTTCAGTTCCAATAATTTTTTTTCCCACATATCAGTTTTCTTATTAGATTCATCTAGTTTATTAGTGCAGATCTGTAGTTTATTTTTCATATCTATCAATTCTTCTATTTGTTTCTCAAGTAAGGTATCAAAGGATTTTCAAAGGAAATTCAAAGGAAATTGAACCTATTTTATAGTAAAATTCTTTTGACGGGTATCTTTCACAGTTAAAAAATATGTGGTTGATTGTCTCCTCCTCCAACCCACAGTCGCAAGAGTCACTATCCACAACACCCAATCTGAACAAGTGACTCCTCGTACAACAGTGACCTATACGCAAACGGCAGATTGTCGATATCACATATTTGCTACATTTTATTTCCTTGAACCAGGGAATCTTGGGAATTTCAGTTTGGATTGCAGCGTAGTGTCTTCCCTTAAATTTAGATGAGTTATTCCAAAGTTTATGCCAATTAATATATAAATTTTGTTTTGGTATTAACAGTATATCTGAGGTCGGGATATAAAAATTATTGAGACTATTATGCTGCTCAGAAGCTATTTTTGCTAAAAGATCAGCCTTTTCATTGCCTTCTATTCCACAGTGGCTCGGAATCCAAGCCAAAATGATTTGTTTATCATCAGAGTTCAGTTCATACAAATGTTTTCGAATATTCAAACAAATTTCGTTATCTGGTGAGGAAAAAGGTGATGAATGGATATTTTGTAGAATACTTAAATAATCCGAGAAGATTAAAGTTTTTTTAGTGTTTTTCAATTTAGTTAATGCTAATGCTTCTAATATTGCAATGGACTCTGCTGTGAAAACAGAGCATTCCCTGTGTAAGGAAATCCTATGTTCTATCGACAGTTTTGCATTGTATACGGCAGCACCTGTGAATGGAGAAGACGGAGACTTTGAACCATCCGTGAAAAATAGATCCCAATCATGCCAATCAGAATCAATCAAATTTTTAAAATGTGTATTTGCGTTGGGACTCTTTTCGATTCCAAAAGAGAACAATATATGGGGGTTAAATATACTAATTTTAAATTCAAAATTATACAGAGGCAAAATTTTATATTGATGACAATGTGGCAGTATTTCTTTTTGTGTTTGTAAACTATTCAATAACAGAGGTTTGTGTTTGTTATCAAGTTTATTTGTGATAATTAGTTCATCTGATAACTGATTCAAAAGTTTTATCAGAGGGTGATATTTGATTGAATAATATTTAAAAAGAAATTTATCAGCACATAGCTGTCTTCTCAAATTCAATGGCGGGTCAAAGCTTCGAGCTGGAGTGCATTTATTGGCGACGACCTCATAGCTCCTGGTATTAGCCTAAGAGCTTGATTATGTATGTATGCGGTCCATTCGGCCAATGTTCTTTTTCGATGTAGGTTCAATTATGAAAGATGCATAGTCAAATTTACTTTTTATATATACTTTATTAATTTTTTTCTGTGTAATAGGATGACACCCCCACCAAACTCGAGAGACAGCCCTCATCATGTTAAGACCGCTCTGAGCTTTAAAAATCAGAAGTTCAACATAATGTCTCCATGTCATTTTTGAATCAAATACAACACCGAGTAACTTAATCGAATCGTAGAAATAGATGTCCTGATTTTTTATTTGAATTTTAATGTGTGGAACTGATCGTTTCTTTGTGAATACTATAGCTTTACTTTTGGATGGCGATAGTTCTAGACCCTGTAATAATAACCAAGAATATACGTGATTTACAGCTTCTGATATTATTCTCACAGCGTGTTTTATATCGCGGTTAGAGACGTACAGAAATATATCGTCAGCAAAACATAGCATTTTAACACCGGACGGAAAATTCATGTAAATATCACTAATTAATATATTAAAAAGTAGAGGACTTAGAGAAGACCCCTGTGGTAGTCCCCTATGAATTACTCTGGTAATAGGCGTGGTGTCGTATGACTCGACAAATATTTCCCTTTTGATCAGTAGATTTAATATAAAAGAAGAAAGTTTTGTTGGAACCCCTATATTCAGGAGTCTTTTTTTTAATGATGGGAGAAAGACACGATCGTATGCACCATGTATATATCCAGGCTCACTCCTACCAAAAACTCTCTCCTTAGACTAGCCATACTTATTTCAGTTGCCAGAATGGCAATACTCTCCAGAGTAGAATGTTTTTTTCTGAAACCGAATTGAAATTTGGAAAGGATTTGTTCACTTTCAACATACCAATCTAACCTATTTTTGATCATTCGCTCCACAATTTTAAGGGGGGTGGACGACAATGTTATTGGACGATATGAGAGGCCAGAGTTTGGGTTGCATCCTGGCTTCAAGATGGGGATAAGTTGTTGCTTCCATTCATTCGGAATAAGGCCTGTACTGAAAAAAATATTGACCAATTCCAAAAAAAAAGTTTTAGAAAATTCACCCGATTTCTTAATGAAACTGTACGGTATATTATCTAGCCATGGCGCTGTGTCCGACACAGACCCGAATGCTACGTTTAATTCTTCAGTTGTGATCGGACTGTCTAGCCAATTGTCCTCCATCAAGTAAAAACTAGGACTGTATTCATCAAAGGTTGGGACATACGAGGGAGATAGTTTATCAACAAATTCAGAAATACATGTATGAGAATCTAACTTAAAAAAAAAGTTGTTTGGAGATGCATCGAAAACTTTTGATTGACTTCCAGACCTCCGTTGCGGGGTTTCTGGTGATAGAGAATTACAAAATGTTTTCCAACCCTCTCGTTTTTTATTTCTTAGAGTTCTTTTGGTGATAGCTTGTGTTTTTTTTTAATTGTGAAAGTTTTCCATAGTCATATTAGCGTGATACTTTTTCATAGCTGCCTTTCTTAATCGCACCCATCTGTTGCACAACCATCTGGGAGAGAATGAGAATTTCCGTTCGGATAAAATACTAGGGAGTTGTGAGCATTTTTATCATACCCTGCTTTTTGAGTTGACCTAGGTTTAACATTTTTATAAACAGTTTTAGTATACGATTGAGGTGCTTCCGTGTTTGACTTTTGTGTTAGGTATTGACCCATTGTTTCTGCATATGATTTTTTTGCTGGGGGCTAGAGTTTAGAGGCCTGGAAATACGAGAGACTTTCAGAAGCCATTGAGAATTTTATATTTTTTTGACGAATATATTCAGGGCAAGTAATACTCGATGCCATATGATCGCCTCTGCAGTTCGCACAAGTTGGTAGGTCTGGATCTTTTTTACATTCTACTGTTGAGTGGTGTTCTCCACAAATATTACAACGCGGTGATCCTTTACAGGCTATCTTGCGATGACCGTATCTGTAGCAGTTATAACACAGTGTCGTGGGATACGTATATAGCTCCACTTTAATGGCATTATAGAACATGTATATGAATTTGGGCAAAATTTGGCCCAAGAAAGTTATGACGACCGTGCGTGACGGGCGCCACTCCGGTTTCTCTCCAGATTTGCCTTTGTAGTTGAGTCGTGTAACCTTTATGGCCTTTATATCTCGACCCGAGGTAGAAATTAAATCTAACATTTCCTGTTCAGATAGTTACGTGGGGATGCCTCTGACCAAACCGATTTTTGTTAGATTATAGGTAGGAATGAATGCCGTGTAGTTGTGGTTGGACAGTGGACAGTATGGAAATATTTTTAATAAAGTTGTTAGCGTCTTGAAAAGTTTGGAATTCAAGGGCAGCTCTATACCTACCCTCTTTTTTTAGTGAACCATTTATAATTTTACAGACATTTCTGGTGAATAGGACTTTGCCCAGCTCTAATGGATTTATGTTTTTTTTATCCACTCGTTGTATGTGAACTATATAAGGGGCACGCGCATCTTTTTCGTAATACTTTTTTTCTATGGTGTTGGGAGGGGATAGGTCATCATTTTTTTGTATATCCTGAGACTTATCATCACACACATCATTCATAGAAATTGAGGGCGACGCATGTTCAGAAGAAAGTTTCGGTTTTTTTGATAGAAGAATTAATGATTCCGAAGAAGAAGAATCTGAGTCATTTTTTCTTAATTTTGTACCTCCTCTTTTATCTGGAGGTTCGTTTTCCTCCATGATACAGGTTTATAATTAACACATATATAAATAGCAAAAGAAAATATTAAATATTTACAGTAATTAGTACCTAAACCTATAAAACAATAAACGTAATACGTAATATAAAGAATGAGAAAAAAAGAATATCTATATATTATTTAATACAAATAAAACAATCTAAATTCGCGAAAATAATACGAAAAAAAACGAATAAGAAACTACATCAGCCCTGTGAGTAAATAAGAAAAAATATTAAATAAAAACAAACGCCGGATAATTATCCGAATACACAAACAAAAAGTAGGTAGGTAGATAAATATAATGAATTATCTGATGGCCGGGTATGGACACGGCCAATATCTCGCCCCGCGCTGTGCTGGGGGGGGGACTCTTCTGCCTCCACTCGTCTCTTTAATGCACTTAACGAAAAATAATACACGCTACACTATCGAAGACCACGTCTCGTCGCCGCGGCGTCAACAAGCGAACTGGAAGATTTACTTCATTTAATAATATATAATTTTAAATAATATATAATTTTAATTTAAAATAATTTATAATTCAATTTATAAAGCAACTCGCTCACGCGAGTCGCTATTATTATTATAAACAAACTTAAACCTAACCTAAGAATGCAGAAAAGAAGAGCTGGTTCTAGACGCTACTCACACTTATTACTTTTTACTGTATGAAACACTAGGTATAATAAATTATGTATCAAAATACCCACGGTATTTTTTCTTGAAAAAGTAAAATATATTATTTTTGCTAGAAAAGTAATTCAAAAATAAAAGAATTAAAAAATTTCTTAACTCTTTACTCTAGGTTTTCCTATTCTCTTTTGTTTAATAAAGCAACGACTTTGTACTTATTTAATTTATTTGTCATATCTATGTATAATATGCATTAAATGAACTATCAGAATATGGACCAATGAAGACTCTAGATATTTCCGATATTTAATTATTTTCATAAATAAACAAAAAAATAATGATTAAATGAATGAATGAGTAAATAAATAAAAATTTAAATAAATAAATATATAATAAATAAATAAATTATTAATACATAAATAAATAAATAAACAAATAAATTATCAATATTAAACATAAATAAATACATAAATAAATAAAAAATATGAATTTAAATGAAGCAATCGTGAATTGAACGCCATATTATACATACTTATGTACATATGTATCTTCCGTGATCAGCGATCAGACGGTTCCAATAAATTACGTACCTACATAATGAAAACCTCTCCTAAACAAACTGTCCAATAATATGTATTATGTCCCATACCTACATATGTATACCGAGCATAGTTCGTGGCTACCTACATATGTATACCGAGCATAGTTCGTGGCTACCTACATATGTATACCGAGCATAGTTCGTGGCTACCTACATATGTATACCGAGCATAGTTCGTGGCTACCTACATATGTATACCGAGCATAGTTCGTGGCTACCTACATATGTATACCGAGCATAGTTCGTGGCTACCTACATATGTATACCGAGCATAGTTCGTGGCTACCTACATATGTATACCGAGCATAGTTCGTGGCTACCTACATATGTATACCGAGCATAGTTCGTGGCTACCTACATATGTATACCGAGCATAGTTCGTGGCTACCTACATATGTATACCGAGCATAGTTCGTGGCTACCTACATATGTATACCGAGCATAGTTCGTTGCTACCTACATATGTATACCGAGCATAGTTCGTGGCTACCTACATATGTATACCGAGCATAGTTCGTGGCTACCTACATATGTATACCGAGCATAGTTCGTGGCTACCTACATATGTATACCGAGCATAGTTCGTGGCTACATTGTTTACCTACAATTAAAAAAATGGTTATAAAAAATAAATTTTACAACAAGAGTATTTAATAAATACAAATTTCAACAAACTAACAATAGAATTAAGTTGTGAAAAAAACTGTTTTTTATTTTAATGGCGTAACTTTCGAGGGTTATGGGAAAAATATTTTCAATAAAATATTTTTATTGGTGCATATACGCAAATATTGAATTATTTCCTAAAGGGGTTCAATAACAAGGCAACTGCAGGGCTTTCGCCCTGTCATCGGCTGGTTTACGTGATCACTTTATGCGCTTGCATAACGTTCAATGGTAAAGACAGCTTATTTTCAAGAATATCTATGAATAAAATAAAGAGAACTTTTGAAAATTGGATTGATATGAAACTTAATAAGAAGGCATAACTGGTGATCGTTGCGCAAGCGCATGAATTGATCACGTAATTCAGCTGATTACAGGTCGTAAGCCATGTCGGTACCTTGATTTCCCGGTTTTTCCTAATACTCCAACTCCGTCTCTATTTACATAGCAAAAAAAAAATGTCATTTAAGAAGATTTTCTATTTGGTCTACTATAGACTAGGTATTATATGCATACATACATACATACCATCACGCCATGTCCCTCACGGGGTAGGCAGAGAGAACCGAACGCCACATTTTTCTATCTTGACACGCATTCATCGCCTCCTCAACATTCATACATCGTCTTATACATGTTCGTCTGTTGTTCACGCTTCTTACATTTCCATCTTTCAAAATATCGTTTACATGGTCGTGTCATCCTTTTCTTGGGCGCCCGCGACCTCTTATTCCGTTCCTGTCAGATTTGTATGTTTTCTTCGTCTGTCAGATTTGTATATTATATGACTTGTCAATAATATGTATGTTTATAGGTATTACATAATAAATACCTAAGTAGCGAGTACATGTTTTATTTTTGAGTTAAGATATTTCACATTCATATTGAAATGAAAATGCATAAATCAATAGATTCGATTAAAATTATCTTCTTCTTCTTCTTTCTTCAGCCATCTCTCCAATGCTGAATGTATGTAGGTCTCCTCTAAGTAGGTACTTCCATAGACATTTCCATAGATTGACACTAGTTCAGATATTTCACATTCATAATATTATAGTTAGCTAGTGAATTTCTTCCCCCCAATGAAAATGCATAAATCAATAGATTCAATTAAAATTATCTTCTTCTTCTTTCTTCAGCCATCTCTCCAATGCTGAATGTATGTAGGTCTCCTCTAAGTAGTTACTTCCATAGACATTTCCATAGATTGACACTAGTTCAGATATTTCACATTCATAATATTATAGTTAGCTAGTGAATTTCTTCCCCCCAATGAAAATGCATAAATCAATAGATTCAATTAAAATTATCTTCTTCTTCTTTCTTCAGCCATCTCTCCAATGCTGAATGTATGTAGGTCTCCTCTAAGTAGGTACTTCCATAGACATTTCCATAGATTGACACTAGTTCAGATATTTCACATTCATAATATTATAGTTAGCTAGTGAATTTCTTCCCCCCAATGAAAATGCATAAATCAATAGATTCAATTAAAATTATCTTCTTCTTCTTTCTTCAGCCATCTCTCCAATGCTGAATGTATGTAGGTCTCCTCTAAGTAGGTACTTCCATAGACATTTCCATAGATTGACACTAGTTCAGATATTTCACATTCATAATATTATAGTTTGCTTGTGAATTTCTTCCCCCCAATGAAAATGCATAAATCAATAGATTCAATTAAAATTATCTTCTTCTTCTTCTTTCTTCAGCCATCTCTCCAATGCTGAATGTATGTAGGTCTCCTCTAAGTAGGTACTTCCATAGACATTTCCATAGATTGACACTTGTTTTCAGTGTATTTTGAAAAATCAATTGTCTTTCACTTTTAGGCTCTAATAGACCTCTCTACTTAACTATATTATAATGTTGCTAATGTTGGCACTTACCTATTTGTAGGTACTTACATAATATATCGATATAATATGGTATCTAAAGGTAAATAATTTAAGATGAATATTGTATGTACATAGTTTGACCCAATTTCCTTCTCTCACGGGATGCTGTGAAAACTTCGTCTTGTGAAACTGACTCTCACTCTGATTTTGGAAAGGAAAATTAAAATTATATAACAGGCTGGTTACAACGTTATTTATTTATACTTCATATAAATAACTAAAAGACATGATATATTTTTTTTGAAGATATTTATTTTTTAAATAACAAATAATTACAATTTCATTTTCCCGCCAAACTGCAAAGCAGGTTTTTAGCTGAGCAGATTCTCTCTTTACATAATAACCTTTGGGGTTAAAAAAAGGTATTTGTAGTATGTAGAGCTTACTTAAGTGCCAGAGTGGTCACTTGGTAGGAAGCGATTGCATACCAGCGTGAGCTGGTATGCACGCCTGTAATTGAGGTGGTAAGGTCGGTCAGTTGGACGTGTAGGTATTACCTGTTTGTCCGCCTTCAGCTACATACAACCCAAATGATATCTCAACCGCTTGGTTCGAACCTGGAGGCCGTCTGTTCGAAGAGTCCCGACAGCTGAGCCACAGATTGATCGACCAAGCAACTGCGATACCGTATACAATAGATTAAATATTATTATCAAATATTACTCAGGTAGGAATGGTTGACAGATTGAAAGATATATGTAACAGGAAATTGAACTTACTCTTTTATTTATCAAGTTGATGATTACAATTGGTGCTTACTAATATTACTTGGTACAGAAATGTCGAGTTATTATTTAATGAATATAAATGTAAATTTGAAACTCGGACGATTTGTACGACGACGAGCGGTCGGGCAGCGTGATGCCTAGCTTCGAGATCTGGATGTGCTTCCCCTTAAATAGGAGACGGGCTGTGAATACGGCGCAGGGCAAGATGGCGCCTGCCGGTGTAACTCAGCAACGCGGCGCAATCGGCGGTTGCGCCACAAACCTAACTTATTTCAACACAAAAAGAGAAACCAAAGGAAAATATACCGAAAATAAAAAATAAATTAACCTTACAACTATACAATATACCTATAATCAATCAGTCAGAGTCCAACGAACGCTTGACTTCAAATACAGATGTTTCAGAGTATTTTTTTTTTGTTACTATGTTCGTTTCGTCAGACTTTAAAATATTTCTTATTTTAATCGGCAACGCGCTAATAACATTATGCGGTACAAGATAACGATCTCCCTACACGTTGTTTGACTTAGGTAGGTACCTGCAGGGCGCGCTCCCATATTAGTGACTTATTTCTGTTTTTCATTTTTATATTCTTCGAAAATGATGCACTGTTTTACTTTATTTTGTATTGGGAGTATTTTGCATATTTCAAATAATTGTTCATATTGGCTAATGATTTTTTGTATTATTGTCCACCAACATTTTCAAGAAATTTATTTGAATTTGTTTTATTTTACTTGTGTGTGTTGGGTACTTCTTCTTCTTCTTCGTCAGCCCTCTTTCGTCCAGTAATGGACAAAGGCATCCCCCTGAGACCTCCGAAACTCCCTATCCTGGGCAGACCGCATCCATCCGCCTCCAGCTACTCTTCTGATATCATCAGACCACCTGGTTAGAGGCCTTCCAACACTTCTCTTTCCCGTTCTAGGTCGCCATTCCAGCACTTTTTTGGTCCATCTCTTGTCCGTGGTTCGGGCGATATGCCCTGCCCAGCTCCACTTCTGGTTTGCAACCTTTTGGACAACGTCGGTTACTTTGGTTTCCTCTCTTATCCACAAGTTATTTTTTCTGTCTCTTAACGAAATACCCAGCATTCTCCTTTCCATGGCTCTCTGTGTTACTGCGAGACTATGCAGCATTCTACTTGTAAACACAAGAGTACGTTACGTTAGTTGGGTACGTTAAGCCGTAATAGCCCGTTTAGATACTCGCTGAACACAGGCGAATAGAGGCGAATACGAGTATGTAAACGGCTTATTCGTGTGTATTCGCTATTCGCCACGAATATTCGTACGTTTTCCGTTCAGTGTCGGTTTTTGACACGAATCAAAGGATTATTCGTGCGGGGTGTTTACATACTCACCATTGTTCAGTTAAATCTTGAACTTTGACGTGAGCGGTCATTCAAATTGTTTATTTTTTTACAATGGAGTGGACAAATGAAAACACTTTAAAATTTATAGAAATGTACCTACCAGGGAGAACCCGTGATTTGGGATACAAAACATCGTTTACATAAGTGTACCAGGGAGAACCCGTGATTTGGGATACAAAACATCGTTTACATAAGTGTACCAGGGAGAACCCGTTATTTGGGATACAAAACATCGTTTACATAAGTGTACCAGGGAGAACCCGTTATTTGGGATACAAAACATCGTTTACATAAGTGTACCAGGGAGAACCCGTGATTTGGGATACAAAACATCGTTTACATAAGTGTACCAGGGAGAACCCGTGATTTGGGATACAAAACATCGTTTACATAAGTGTACCAGGGAGAACCCGTTATTTGGGATACAAAACATCGTTTACATAAGTGTACCAGGGAGAACCCGTGATTTGGGATACAAAACATCGTTTACATAAGTGTACCAGGGAGAACCCGTTATTTGGGATACAAAACATCGTTTACATAAGTGTACCAGGGAGAACCCGTGATTTGGGATACAAAACATCGTTTACATAAGTGTACCAGGGAGAACCCGTTATTTGGGATACAAAACATCGTTTACATAAGTGTACCAGGGAGAACCCGTGATTTGGGATACAAAACATCGTTTACATAAGTGTACCAGGGAGAACCCGTTATTTGGGATACAAAACATCGTTTACATAAGTGTACCAGGGAGAACCCGTGATTTGGGATACAAAACATCGTTTACATAAGTGTACCAGGGAGAACCCGTTATTTGGGATACAAAACATCGTTTACATAAGTGTACCAGGGAGAACCCGTGATTTGGGATACAAAACATCGTTTACATAAGTGTACCAGGGAGAACCCGTGATTTGGGATACAAAACATCGTTTACATAAGTGTACCAGGGAGAACCCGTGATTTGGGATACAAAACATCGTTTACATAAGTGTACCAGGGAGAACCCGTGATTTGGGATACAAAACATCGTTTACATAAGTGTACCAGGGAGAACCCGTGATTTGGGATACAAAACATCGTTTACATAAGTGTACCAGGGAGAACCCGTGATTTGGGATACAAAACATCGTTTACATAAGTGTACCAGGGAGAACCCGTGATTTGGGATACAAAACATCGTTTACATAAGTGTACCAGGGAGAACCCGTGATTTGGGATACAAAACATCGTTTACATAAGTGTAAAAGAGCTAATAAATGCGGCGTAAACAGAAATTATGTAACAATAAACAAGTCATTGTTATCACACGAACATTTATAAAAACCAATAGCTACATCAATAGCTATTGGTTTTATAAATACTCTAAACACTGATGAAAGGATACTAAATACATTTTCGACCACAACCCGGGTACTTTTTGTTGAATTTACGTTTAATTGAGTAAGGGTTTAATTTCCTGGATATGGTTTCATTAAATTATTGCTTAATGCAAAGGCTCCACGGTCGTATTTTCTTCTCTTTTTCTTATTTGAGTCGATACCTACACATTACATAAATAGACATAAAGCTGTTACAGTGAGTCGCACGTCATCCATGTTTGAAAGATTGATGTATGTACACTGAATATAGACGAGTATGTAAACGGGTATATTCCTGGTCATATTCGGGCGCGAATAATTATTATTAGACGAATTATTCGGCGAATTTAAACGAGGCATAACATGTTATCGAGTCGACCATAGCATAGTAGGTATGTACATACAATACATTATACTACCTCATAACTTACAAAAATTACACAGTATTCAATTCAATTTAGAGCAAATGAGTTCTACGTGTTTACTTCAATTAAATGCATTATCAATATGTAATCCTAGGTACTACTGTAATATTGGCCAACTATTTCAATTTCAGTACACGCACAATCAATATAATTTTTATGCATGCATTCATTTATGCATGTCCAATGCTACATTTTGAATGCTGCATTTTTTTTGTTTTAAATGAGCTGAATTATTATATAAATGTTTGAAACTGTTACTTCTTGTTAGAACTTCATATTAATTTTATCATTAAGTAAAACATAAATACTTACCTATGTATATAGGTACATATTATATTTAATTTTCCATATACATATGTATTTATTATTGTTTAGGTGTTTTTGTATATAAGTCACAGATATAGGTACATACCACACACACTTAAAAACAACTGTCACATTTTATATAGGTAGGTACTAAAAAGACTAATTGACTTACTGTTAGAAATGGCCCAGATTCTTTTATTGAGGTAAATTTACATACAATAATATGTACTGAGATACGTAAATGTAGAGCTACCTACATACATAAATAATTCGTTTTATTCCTAATGCTAGAATCTTCAAGGAAAAATATCTCAAGGGAATGTACCAAACTGTAGAAATTTAAGTTTGAAATTTGTTTAACTA
The DNA here is from genome assembly GCA_963576475.1 of Molanna angustata. NCBI lineage: Eukaryota > Metazoa > Arthropoda > Insecta > Trichoptera > Molannidae > Molanna > Molanna angustata. The sequence goes on from OY754987.1 coordinate 60,928, forward strand.
AGTTAACTTTGTACCTATAGCAGGTACATATGTATTATATAATATGTAGGTCTATATAAGGGTTAGATACATTAATGGGTAGGTAAATTTTACAAAATTCGATATTCAGGATTTAAGGTACAAAACCTTCTTTTCACAGCGAAAATTAATATACAAATATTGGACTATTGTTACATACCCGAGAATGTAAAGATTAATATTATTTGTTTATTTATTTATTATTTATTTTATTTATACAACATGTATATTCACAATAACAAGCAATAATTAATTTACAAATAATATATACATATTACAATACCACTCCTCTCTGAAAGCTTATTAGGCTTGAGTAGAGAGGAGTTGTGTTAGTCATAGTCATATTATCCTTATTTTTTTATTTAATATAAGTACAAATACATACATATATAGGTAACTACACACATAAAGATATACATACATACATCAACACACACATAGATACACATACATACCAACATATTCAGACATATACACTATCGCAAACAAAAGAAAACAAAATACAAGTGATTTAAATATCTGTTTTAAAATGTTGTTGTTATTTTATTTATGAGTTGTCTAGAGTCAGTTGTTTTTCTTATATCTAGAGGAAGGTCGTTAAATCACTTTTCTCCCAGGAATGAGTAGTGATGCTGCGCAAAAGTTGTCTTCCTTCTATCTTGGAAAAATAAAAATCTATATTTTATTTTATTCATTATTTTTTACACCAACGTGAACGTCACCTACATATGTATGTATGTAGGTACAAACCATAGATTTTCATATAATATACTAGATGTCGCAGTTACAAAATTTTGTATGAACCGAAGTGTGGCTTTTTTCCGCGGGATTTTTGACAACTTGGTTGGCAGTCGACATCGTTTTTCTATAGAGAATAACGACGAATGTGAATTGTTTTCGGATTTATTTGTCTAAAATAACACTTTGTTCATTAATATTTCGAGAACAGTTATCTAGAAAGTGTTGAAATGTTTGGAAAAGTGAAATATGTTGTCAACCAAGAGGTCAAACGCGCGATATACTATGACTCATTTATTGTACGGAGTACTTCATCTAGTAAAGTATATGAAAATCTATGACTTCGTATTTAGTACCTACTTATTTTGATCTGTTCCATTCAAGGAAAATAAAAACTTTTAATTTCGTTTTTTCGGTTCTCAGGTAAATTTAATTTTTATGTTTTTTTGTGGTTATGTTAATTTTAACAATATTTGTAGTATTTTGTATACTAGCAAAATTAATTCTCTGTTTTCAGAGCAACACTATCTTTTATTTCTCATATAAAAGCAACGTTTTATGTAGTTACCTATATCTACTTTAGTAAATTGCTTTTCAACTCTCATATTTTCGATATAAGGTACATTTTATTCTATTTCTTCTTCTTCTTCCTTATTTTGATGGTGACTCAAGGGTCTATTATCAGAGTATGGTCTTCCTGAGATGCTGAGCTCCAGCTATCCAGGTTTCTCTCCATCGTTTCGGAGCTCTTCCTGGTTGAAGTTATCCGTTTGGTATTTGGTATGTAGGATTCTAGTATGACACAACTTCTGCGCATGCTCAACCAGCAAGGTCAACACTGTCACATCTTGGACCTCATATACTTCACGGATTGTCGTGTTTCTTATTACATCATGCAAGATTCTTATGTCTCAATGACACGTAGAGTTCTCATCTCTGCAGTCCTCAACATACTTCTGGTCTTGTCAGTGTCCGCACTTGCCTTGATTTTTCGTCGAAAATGAGCCGAAACAACCCAACTAGATAATTTAATTTTCTATAAAAAAATATTAACATTGTAGTAGTACATCTCAATTTTTTTTCAACAATTTTTATAAAAATTGAATTTAGTGACGACATCGCTTCATACAATTTGTATGGCAGTCAATACACAATACACAATATTTAAGAAGACTTAATATTTTGATGCTTAATCTCCATACCACCATGCTGTTTTCATATTCTGTGTAGGAAAAAAGGACTGAACTCCATACTATCCTATCTTGACATACATACCTACCTCCATGTGTTGTATAGAAAACGAAATATCTTAAAATATTCAATAATTTGGATTTACTGGTTTATAGTTAGGTACTTATTCTTCAACTATACATACTATCTCTATCGACAGTTGGATCTCATGTGTTACATGCAACTAGTTTCACCAAATTATTGTTGAAATGGATACCATCACGTATGTATGTATGTACTATTCCTTGAATGAATAAATACTTTGAAAACGATGAACAACGAGTGAAGCGCTTTCAATATTATTGTCAAGTGAGTGATTGATCGTGTCTTCTGCTTGGTTGGATGGTGAAAAATTTTCATAATACTATCTTATGTATATGCAAATTGTTACACCATGACACGCTTCCTTTGTATAAACTTGCTCCTTCTACATTTTATCATACTTTCAGCAACTTGTTACAACATTCCTACCTTCCAACAAACATCATAATACCTACAAACATAAATTTGAAATAGTTGACTCAACACGCTGTTTATCCAACTATGTACAATAACGTGTCAAATAAAGAAATATTTTAACCAGCTTACAAAAACGTTCGAGGATATCAAGTCAACGTGAATATGTATGTATATGTTCAGCGATTACTTTTTACTACGTTGTCCTATTTCGATGATTCTATTATCATTAGAATGGAGTATGTTTTGATTGGTCCCATTTCAATTTGGTCAAGTTATGACTTTGGAATCTACGAGAGAATTATGTAGCTCTTCAATTTATACTTTAGCGATATTAATTTTTTACCAAATTTTCCGATTTTCACGATTCCCGAGTACTTCTGAGGTGATTACATACCTAATGTATTCATTTCGACCAATCTAAATAAAATTTAGAAAAACCGAAACATATTTATTTATTTAATATTGCTTCTCGGGCAACTAACAGGTACTATGTCAAATAATTAACACGCACCCAATAACAAGTTGCCACATTCTGGAGACTTACGATATTAATCGTCGCAGATCCAGACTGAAAACACAATTAAAAACTGTGTCTCCACCGGTAATCGAACCCGGGACCTTTGGATCAGCAGTCCGATACCTAACCAACTGAGCCACGAAGGTCGACTACAACATATCCAGAAACCTGATGATATAGTTTGTGCGCACACTCGTGTTCACCATTTCCTTCTATGGAGTGAAGTTGTGGCTTGAGATAGAGACAGAATAGACGCATTCGAAATGTGGTGCTGGAGAAGAATGAAAAATTCTGAATAGCAAGAAGAACATAAATTTCTATTCTTCAAGAATTTTCGCATCACAGTGAGATTGTTGCCTCTATGTCTTTAACGGATACTGAAGCTTTTGGACACAGATCGTAGAGGGAAAGACATTCTTGAATAGGTGATCTTGGTCGTAAAACCGCCTGATATAAGATCAGGAGATCGCCGATGCGTTGGTCAGACCAAACAAGGCAAAATATTCCTGCTACGTCACTCCATAGAGCAGTCCATCTGACAGCTGATAGGAATACCTGGAGTGCAATGGTCCGAAGCAGAGTACATGAAGGTCACGACTAGTACGGTAAGGTAGGTTCAATCAAGAGCAGGATTGATTGATTGCAGGATTTAGGTACTGCTAATAATAGGTAGATAATAATAATAATAATAATACTGGGCTATTTCTGTGCCATTTTGTTAACCCCCTCAAGTGCGTTTTTAAATTATCTGTTAAACATAAGTGAATTTTGAATTTTTATTAAACTATTATTCTCATTAGTGGCGTAGCTAGACATTTTGGGCCCTTCGTCAAAAACTAATTAAGGGCCCATAATATTTTTTTTTAATATGAGCATATTTACGCATAATATTAAGTTTATTACTGAAACATACATATTTTTTTCATTATTTTCATATTATAATAATAATAAAGTAAATAATGAAAGGATCATATTATTAAAGTCATATTTTTCAAAAAAAAAATATTGTTTTTTTGGATATTTGCGAAATCACTGTTATTATAGGGTCTATTAGAGTCAATTTTTTGAAATATTACCTATCTTAATTTTAAAATTGTTTCTGTTTAAATTAGATTTTTAATTTTAAGATTTATAATGTTTTTTTTTTAATAAATTTGGTTCCCTTTTCAAGCCGGACCCTTTAAGCGGGTTGCAGACCAAGATCTAAGCTAAGTTAGTTTAGCTTATCTCGCATAGCTGAGGTCATTTTTCACACTAGTTCACATAGTTTGCGGTCTGCACACTTGACTATGTGAGCTAGTATGGAAAACGACCTCAGCTATGTGAGCTAAGCTAAACTTACTAAGCTTAACTTTTGGTCTGCAAAATTATGCTTTGCATGACTCAGCTCTCAGGTAGCTATGCCAATCTATCCTCATACTTATATTAAAATAGTTGAAGAATCAAGAACATTCCTTTGTTTCGTTCATACCATCATAGCGTAGGTACCTACCCATTATCCATTATCCTATAAAAGGAAGCACTACACGGGCGCGTATTCTCACACACCAGTATTGTTTAACGAAGCATTATTGAAAATAATGTAGGTAAGTTGTATTATAAATAATAAGGTAAGAAAGGACAGTTAAATATAAAGATCATTGAACATTTTAAATGATGATATATTTACATACATAGGTAATAAATGTCAGAAAAGATAAATGTCGGTAGGATAAAGTAATGTATGTAATATTTGTATACACATCGTAATTCATTGGACACATTTATTACATTTTGTTGTTTTACACTTATTTATTTTATTACACTTACATTTATTTTTATTTTACATTCCTTTTAAAAACATAACAGGCAAGTAGTGCAAATTATTTTTATTGGGATCCTAAATATGTATATCAGATAATAATATAATACATAGATAATTGTAGCTTAGTAACATTAAAATATATAATATTATGTATGTCAACATTTAGACATGGATTGATATTTTATGTACTTTTATTGACATTAAATAAGCAAGTATTTTCATATATTTATATCATTTATTTCAGTTAGCTTTTTTGATCAAAATACTACATAAGAGATAAATGAGTGAATAAATTTGTTTTTCATAAAACAATCCAATTATTTCAATATTTATATAAATAGAATGTATCTATATAAAATTAGGTAATTAAATACATATAGATTGTAAGTTTTAATAAGTTTCCAACCCAATATAATTTATTATTTCAAACTTACCTCAGGATCTCCACTTGTTAAAATTTTTAAACCATGCTCTTTTAAAATAATTAAAAACTGTAAAAAATATGAAGATGGTATAGGTACCTAATATCAATCCTTGCCATTAAAATAATTATTAATAAAATTCCGCTCATATATTTTTGTAAGATGTTTAATACAGAGATATAAGATATTTTATTTACATATTTTATATTATTTATTTCAATAAAAATGGACGACAATCATTTATATTATGTAGGTAATTAATCATTATGCACTTTATATTTCTTATTTTATTAAAAAACTTACAAAATTTTACAGAGATCAAATAATGATGTTTGTTAGATAACGCTTATCAATAATTTATTTATTAATTGTAAAAACCATCTTTTGGTACTCAGTAGTGCCATATTTTTTTATTAAAATTAAATATAATTATGTACAAGTGACGTGTTTGGTGAAATAATAACATTATATAAGTCAATGTGACGTGTTAATTTGTCACCTCAGATAGTTGTATTGAATACTGTGTTGTGTTAAGAGTAATGAGTGATGCACTAATCGAGATAAAAAAAGAGATAGAGATATAAATATGATGTAACGTGAAGGAGGAAGTGAGACAAGAGATGCTCCTCCATACTGCATGGCATCAGCGTGCTCTCCTGAAACAAACAGTATTTTATAATGATTCCATTTTCAATAAATTGTAGGGAGCTAATAAATAAGTAAACAATGCAACCATACATCGGAACTTTGGCGTATTAAGACCTTTTGGACGGAGAAAAATACTTCTAGGAAATTTATGCAATATTTTCTGACAAATACTATATAAATAGTATAATGTATGCATCGTTTTTATTTAGTTATACAATTAAATTTGTTGAGTTTAACGTTTTTTCATTCACAGAGTGGAAGCATAATGAAATTATTACAAGTACCTACCTCTAATAATTAGTGTAATAATTTCAATTAAATTTGTTTACTTCACGATTGAGTCAACTTTTTCGGTCGATTTCAAGCGATTGTTTCTTCCTCAGAAAGTATGTATGAAATGTCATATTCCTCATCCGCAATTCGTGGCAAATAATAAAATTGTTTATTATTTGCCACTAACTTACATATGTAGGTACTTCAGATATTTTTTTTTATTAGTTATACATAATATAAACATAGATAAATAATCAAAATTATTACAGTATTTCTCAAATAAGTTCTGTCCCAATAAAGTTTAAAAACTTGTGTGTTGGTTGGTACAGAAAGATTATATATAATAAGTATACAGGATATTAAGTATAAAATTGTTTTTCACAAGTAAATGTTTTCAAAAAATGATGATAAATATTTTTATATCTTTTATAGTACCTTCGCCATCTTGTTTTGTCAATTCGGTAGCGAAAAAATAAAATAAAACCTCGAAAACAATTAAAATTTCCATCCAAGGATTAACCATTTTGATATCTAGTGGACGGAGTACCTAAGAGAGAGAGAGAGATAGAACGAATTATTAGAATATTAGAAGGAGAACGATGAATATAATTGGATATCCTAAGGGACCATTATCTGGAATATGGAGGTGCGGGAGGGATGCTGTAGATTGACGATGAAGGAAAATGTATGAAGGGGGGAGGGGAAGGGGGGAGGTTACGGGACGAATCTCTATTACTTAAGACCATAAAAATTAAAAAATGATCGTTTTTAAAATGACACCATAAAATATTGCTGGCCCTTTTATACCTACCTATCTCTATATACATACATACATAGCTATCTATAGGTACCTATAGAAAGAAGGAGGATTTATTCATTATTTAATATCTTGGCTCGAGGCAGGTCTTATTAAAAATATTATTATATAGGAGTTAGGAAGCCAATAGCTATGGGAAGAAAGAAGCTATAGGAGATTCTGAGACATCATAATAACCGGAATACAAAATTTAAGTTGTTAAAATAAAAAATAATCTGTTTACAAGTTTGCTACAAAGTACTTAGTTAAGGTAAAGTATCATCTACTATCTACTACCATCTAATGTAACAAAGAGGTTAGATAATGTCTTCTAGTATCAAAATAAAAATAATGTTAAAACTAAATGTTAACCTCATTATCTAGTTATTTGTACCTTACCCTCATTAGGTTAAGTTCAGATAAAATTTGCAATCGATTTTTCACTAGTGTAAAATATTGTTATTTTATGATTAATTAAAATTAAAAAGGAACCTAGATGAAAAGTGACATCTATGGAAGCTGTCATGAATTGATAATTGTTTAGTTTAGTTCAGAACCATTTGAGTTATTATATTGAAAAGTATTGTCAAATAAATAAAAGTGTAGACAGATGTCGCCCAACTGGAAAATATAATATTATTTACAAATTATTTAGCTATTTCTATGCTTGGGTGAATAATTAAAATGAATAAATAATAGGTAATGAATGGGGAACAATAAAAAAGTTGTAATTAAAAAAATAAAGGACAATTGAAAGGCATTCTAGATTTAGACCCCCTCTTGTAAACAACTTTATTTCTAACTTGAATACAGTAACATTAAGTCTTGTTAATTGTATTATTAAAAATTGTAAAAAAAAGTTTATCGTTTTAAAACAAGCTAATTGAAAACTCAATTCTCCCACCATTTAAGAAAGTTAAAGTATCTGGAAATGAGATAATTTTTACAACTAGCATAATGTGTACATTAAATTACTCAATAAATAAATTATATCCTCAAAATAATAATTTTATTTTATTTATTATATTTTCCTTAATTTTTATTTAATTGAAAGTTGAATCATTTTTAGAAATTTATATAAGTATGATTTATACTGTTTTACATTGAAAAAAAAGTTAATAAAGTGTATGTAGGGCAATACCTGTTCATGCCACGAAAGGTCATCATCATTTTGCAACCCTGGTAAAAAGGAATGTGATCTACATAAGTGGAAATTTAAAATTCCTTATAGAACTTTAAAAAAATAGGTAGACACTATAGGAATATATCCATACAAGTTTTTATGACGTATTTCACGTCAGGTTGTGAAAAAACATAGTGGTAAGTATTTACCTATAAAATATTATGTTCCATGTAAATTTGAATTTGAATTTTAGTTGTGATTTGACTTTTGTTTTTTTTTATACAATACATTAAATTGGGATAGAAAATTCAATTTTTTTTAGCATCGTTTTTCATTTGAGTAGCCATGAAAATATTTTAAAATCATATGCCAAAATAATATTTACATTTGTGGACCTGTCAAGCATCGTATTTACAAACGGTTCAATTTTTAATCTTACATAGTATGCTTTCAATAAAACAGACATTTTTAGATCTTGATTTTTTTAATATTATATTCATAGGCATGCTAAGATTTTTGGCTTCTGTAAGCAATCCCGCTACTGATGTTAAACTGTTAAGAAATGGTGTTTTGTGAGAAAATATATGAGATAAAATAAACGAGTATTTTTAACTTAAACCTTTAACAAAGGTATATTAAATGACAAATTGTGTTTTAAACTTTAACAGGCTCTTTTTAGAAGGTACAAATAATAAAAAAGATATTCAGCAATTGCTGGAAGGAGAAAAACAAAAAAAAGTGGTAGTAGATCTAAATATGAATTCCTTATAGGTACTCGTATATAGTATATATGAATTCCTTATAGGTACTCGTATACAGTATATATGAATTCCTTATAGGTACTCGTATACAGTATATATGAATTCCTTATAGGTACTCGTATACAATATATATGAATTCCTTATAAGTACTCGTATACAGTATATATGAATTCCTTATAGGTACTCGTATACAGTATATATGAATTCCTTATAGGTACTCGTATACAATATATATGAATTCCTTATAGGTACTCGTATATAGTATATATGAATTCCTTATAGGTACTCGTATACAGTATATATGAATTCCTTATAGGTACTCGTATACAGTATATATGAATTCCTTATAGGTACTCGTATACAATATATATGAATTCCTTATAAGTACTCGTATACAGTATATATGAATTCCTTATAGGTACTCGTATACAGTATATATGAATTCCTTATAGGTACTCGTATACAATATATATGAATTCCTTATAGGTACTCGTATACAGTATATATGAATTCCTTATATGTACTCGTATTCAGTATATATGAATTCCTTATACTCGTATACGGGTTTATTAGTGGGTATATTGATAAACAAAATATTAGTTGGATACATATTATGTATGTATGATATAACAACATAATATTTTGATTCTGTATATGTATGTATCCTCGATAGGTAGGTACCAAATGTTAAAACAGACGAAGGATATGAAGAATGAAGTGACATGTGATGGAAAATATGAAAAAGGGAATTGGAGTAGAAAATACCTACCTAAACATACGCAGAAAATTATGCTTTATAAGTAAAGAAAGTAGGTACCTACACCATATTATAATAATCGAATATTTTTATTATTGCATATGCGCAAACATTGGATTTTTTTCCCTGTCGGGAGTCAAAGATATTTTTTAACAGATTTTTAATTATCTCAATAGAGACGAAGTTGGAATATTTATTGTAGGAGAACCGGTAAATCAAGGCACCTACAGGGCTTACGACCTGTCATCGGCAAAAAATTCCTTATTTTCAAGCGAAAAGAATTTCAGTATTACAATATATAGAACTTTCAAAATTGAATTGATAGGGATCTCATTAAAAGGCATAATTGGTGAACGTTGCGCAAGCGCATAAAGTGATCACGTAAACCAGCCGATGACAGGTCGTAAGCCCTGTAGGTGCCTTGATTTCCCGGTTCTCCTACAATAAATATTCTAACTTCGTCTCTATTGAGATAATTAAAAATCTGTTAAAAAATATTATAATACATATGTAATATTACATAATGTAATGTACATAAGTAAGAGTAATATTGCAATGATGATATAATATTTTATATAATTATATATGTACATAATATGAATAAGAGAAGAACAATAAATTATTATTTCAAAAATAATCTCAGACTTTTACTTTGAGAATCTATGTACTCCTTTTGTTTATAAAACATTTGTTAAAAATAAGTTTGCTGTCGGTGTCTCTGAGGTTTAAGGAACTTTCGGTAAAGTCCGAATTCAGGGCTCTAATCCGTTAGGTCCAGAATTGATTTTTGACTCCTGAAGGAAATGCAGTTTGAGTAGGTACCCGAATCACTATTGGGACGTGTTAGCGATCAATTCTGAAGATTGAAAACGAGGTCACCAAGACAGATTCTGTCCACTAAGTAAAGTGAAACTAATTTATAAATTGAGCTTAACAAGTCACAATATGAAGACGACATATTCACAGAGGGTGATTACTAAATACTCTGGTGCATGTACCATCAAATTAATCTAAGAATTTTCATTTTGGCAGTGTGGAGTTTTTGTTGTTGGAATTTCTTGGTGGTCCAGCACTCAGCTCCATACAACATCGCCGTGCGATCTGACAGCTGTCTTATATACTCTTCCCTTTGTTCTGACTGGCATTTCACTGTCACAGCAGAGTACCCTAGAAAGATTTCTCCACTTCATCTATGCCACGTTTACCTTGTGTGATACATGATTGTCCACGTTGGCATCATTTGGGATCATTGATAATAATAATAATAATAAGGACAATTTATAAAGCGCCGTTTAGTGACAACCGTGGTCACCTCAAGAGCGCTTTCAGTTTGCAAAAAAATAAGTTAAAATTAAGTTACAATTAGTCATATAGCTAACACATTGACAATGGTGAAACATAAGACTTAAAAAAATACAATAAGTTAAAATTAAGTTAAAATTAGTCCTATAGCTAACACATTTTCAAGGATCACATGATCCAAGGTATGTATTTAAATTGGTTAACTCTTTTCGTCACACCATATTTCGTTTAGTCACATCGTGTTCTCAAAAATCAATATTTGTTTCAGAAAAAATATTTATGGCACCTTCTAACACTAAATTTAAAATAGCAGTATGTACCAACAACTAACATGAAATCTCTTTCTGAAGTTCTTTGGAACTATAAACGAAATATGTACATTTTGAAACCACAAACAAAGGAATCCATTCAAATATTCCTCGAGAAGGATCATAATCATATGTATCTTTCTACATTCTCTTCAAAATCTCACATCTCAACTTACCAATTAGTTATTACTTTACAGGTAATTTGAAAGATAATTCACCTTACCAACCAAATATTATTTCTTTTTTATAATTATGCATAAAGTGGGTTAAATTCTAAAGACAAAATATGATTTGATTGAACATTTTAGTCTTTAATAACAAAAATGTGTTCGCCAAATCTGTCACTTAAAACTATGTAGGTATATTGTAGTGATTTTATTTAAATCTTATTAAGCTCCTTCATTTTATTCAATCTTCAGAAAACAAAAAAGTAAATTTGACATTTCATTAAAATTTTAGTGCGTTTCCAGAATTAAACCAACTATGGCTTAATAAAAAATACTTAGAAGAAAATTGGCAAACAAACAGGATGTACAGATATATGTTAATTACTTAGTTACTAAAATACGCAAAAGAAAATTAATTAAAAAAAATACGCTTAAAATTGTGAAATCATGACCCTCCACTATTCCTTATTTTCCCATTCTATTCATATCCATTGTCCTGTCCCAAACATCCTAGCTTGTATGCATTTATTTATTTGCTTAATTAAGTTAAGTTTTTTTTTTGTTCTTTTTTTTGAAAAAAAATGAATATTATTTTTTTTTAATATGTCCTTGTTAAAGAACATCTTCCTACGTTCCCTAAAATAAGCAAATAAATGCTTGTGCTATAGGTGAACGAAATCGGTCAAGGCAGGATTCGAACTCGTGACCACTGGATTACTAGCCCAGCGCGCTTACCGCTCTGCCATCGACCCATCTCTTCTTTATTTGGTTTTTCTCTTTTGTCATTCTGTACACATATATGGTAGTTTTCCTTTTTTTTTGTGTACAAATATATATGGTTATATATTTTTTTTTGTAAGATCGTATCTTATTTATTGGTGTTACAATCTTGGTTTTGTAGTTGTTCATTCATTTTGAGATTTTTGGTTTATTTAAAAAAAACTGAATAAAAAAATACAATAAAAAAATAAAATTCCATAGTGTGGAGAGTAAAAAGTAGATTAAAAAAATTTTCTTTTTACAATGCTTGGTTATATTGAACTGACGGAAAAATGAAAAAAATCTTAAATTAATTTGTTTCATTTTTTTTATATCTCTTGTCCTACTAATGTATGTAGAGATGGTCAACCATTGATCGATACTAGTTAGTGTCAGTGGGAAATAAAAAAAAACTCTGTAATTGTTTCATATACGCACATTATTCAAATATTATTACATTTAATTTGAATTCAACATAACAGCCAAGAAAACTAGAAATATTATTCAGAAAAAAATAATACGCATTTTTTTTTTTTGGAAAAATTTGGTAGATATTATTTTGTTATTTGCTGTCAATGTTCTGTTATAATAATGATCAATGTTCTTTTTCTGTTTTGGACAAGAGAAAAATATTCCTTTGGATCGCTTTTCCATTTCATTTATCTTCAAAGACCTCATACATCATATTGTACTGAACAATATTGGATCTTACTAAGATAATATCTATGAAACTAGAATATAATACTTACATAGATATATGTACATAATCTTAGTACATAGGTAACAATACATATCTTACAATATTACATTATTTTTGTAGGCACATTCAATCCATATGACTTTTATCATATTTCATATTGTAACAAACGATGATGTAAATTGTCAGAATACTAGGTACTATATTATTTTATCAGACGATGATGAATCAAGTATCCACTTTTTGATAAAGATATCAAAAATAGTAAGTACAAAACTATCTTTGGTACAGTGCACATAGGGAGGTACATTATTATTTAAGCATTTAGTTTTTTTTATTTTATCTCTGCTTCAACAATCAATAAACATGAAACAAAAATGTAAGTACATACTCTACAACATATTTTTTTTGTGTAGGTACTTTTAATAAAAAAAAATAATCAAAAAAATATGTGCCACAATAGCTACGTACTCTCTCTATACGTACTTAAGAAGAGAGTGTTCAAGAAAGTGTAGGTATACTGTTTAAGGTCCTGAATATCTTGACTCAACACCACATCCAAGAACTGTGTCCAAGGAATGTTCCATTAGAAAGACAGCATACATATATTGAGGTTACCTGGATCACAAAGTACCAAGAATTGGACAGAGTCAATAAGGCGATATACATACTTTGAAATAAATTGCACCTTGACATACGTGGAGCTCAGAGCATTGACATCTTCGGTAGACTTCTTAAGACTATCTTGTTTAGTAGTGCCAACGAATTGGCTATAGCACCCTTGAAGTGAGCGTGTATCATTAATATTCACTAAACGGCGGTTTATAAATGAATATGGGTGGAGGCAGAGTGGTTAGTGCGCTGGATTAGTAATCCAGTGGTAGCAAGTTTGAATCTTGCCATGACCAATTTCGTTCACCTATAGCATCATTTATGCTTAATTTACTGAAATAGAAATTGAATAAATAGCTATGGAGAGAAAGTTGCTGGGTATTTTAACAAGGGTCAGAATTCCGAATGTTATTATAAGAGAAAGAACCAAAGTAAATTGCCAGATGCCAGGATTCACGATAGACCAAAAAGTTCGTAGAACGGCCACCGAGAACAAGCTGAAGAGGTGTCGGTAGACCCCAGGCAAGGTGGTCTGATGACATCAAGAAATGTGCCGGAGGGTGATGGATGCAGTGTGCCCAAGACAGGGAGTTGTGGAGGATCAAGGGGGAGCCCTATGTCCAAGAATGGAAAAAAAAAACAGGCTGAAGAAGATGAGGATGTATGTATATGTACTTGTTAATATACATTCATTAAAAAAATGTCTCATTTCATAATACGATTGACAACTACGATTTAATGACAATTGCAATAAAATTCACAGTTTTCATTTTTTTTGGGTTGGATATACTCAGATATTAAAGGTACAATCGTTCATTTTTTGATTTTTTGAATCGTTCATGAGTAAGCGAGTATGAGACAAAATTTTAATTTAAAAACAAGAATTTTCGAAACAAAATATCTCTGATTTGTTGTCAATATTATACTAACCATTGAGTACATGTACTGAAACAGTTGTAGCCGCGGCCTCATCAAGACTACAAGAGTAGTTCCCGGAGTCTAGTCTGTTGGCATTTGCTATAAACAGTCTACTTTCTGCTCCAGATGGCTTCATATCAGTCTTTACACTGAAACAACAACAACAAAAACAAATTATTTATATGGCTCGAATATTTATGATGTTTGCTTTGTCAACCGAAACTCTACCAAACCTCTTACTAATTTTACAAAAAATATACCTTTTCCTGAAACCCAAAATATACCTATACAAAAACAAAGAGATACCTTTATATATATTCCAATTTCTCAGTATCCTGTTTATCTTAATTTCTGATTCCTTTTAATTATTCCTTTGGTTCAAAGTTTTGGGAAATTCCTGAACAATCTGTGAAAGTATTGATAAGTAAAGTTGGTGCTACTTGAGGAGATGTGCACAAGAATAACTAAAGAATTACATAGCTACCTAGACATGTTGAGAGAGAGAGATATATATATATATATATATATATATATATATATATTTAAGTAGGATCAGAGTGAGAAAGAGATTGATGGATAAGAAGGTCCTGAGATTACTTTACTCTTGATCTTTCAACATCAAAACAACAATCCATTAAAAAGTTTCATGAAATATTTTTGAAATTTAATCAAATCTCAATAATTTTGGCGGTTTGGGTTTCAAATATTTAAAATATAGATTTTTTAATACAATTTTATAAAAAAATGCGTTAAGGAAGCATATTAACCTACATAGACACCCCAATTTCAAATCATATTCCTCAAATATGTTAAACAGTGTATTTCTAGTAAAAATAGCATAAGTGTTTTCAACATTTATCTAGTGAATATTTGTCACACAATTTAATTTTAAAATTCAGCCTAAATTCCCCTAAAAAATATTACAAATATCCTTTTTTACAGCATTTTTTAATTGTTCCATAACTATGTGTCGTAGCTCAGTTGGTTGGGTATCTGACTGCTGATCAAAGGGTCCCGGGTTCGATTTCTGGTGGAGACACAGTTATTAATTGTGTTTTCAGTCTGGATTTGTGAGACGATTAATATCGTATGTCTCCAGAACGTACTTGTTATTGGGTGCGTGTTAAATAAATATTTGACATAGTACAGCTGTTAGTTGCCCGAGAATCAATAATAAATAAATAAATAAGTATTTTATAAGCTTAAAGATTGCATAAAATCAAAGTGAATGACCGATAAACTTTTTTAATTTCAAGTCAGGTTTGCTCTTAAAATGCAAAAAATCAACAAATTTTGGGTTTCCAATAATTTAAATCACGTATAAACCTTTTTACGCACGCGATAATTAACATTACTTACGCGTAACTTCATAGTGTTTTAGGCGGTTTTAATATATCATGTTTTTAGTCTACTAGATTTAGCGTTATATGTCCTCTTAAAACAATAATATAGAAAATCCATCAAGTTATAATCAGACTATTGAAAAAAAAATAAACCGCTTTTTAAACACTCTGTAGGTACTGTCAAATGATGAATAGATCAATGAATATTTCTTAGAAAAAATAAATTAAGCTACCTGACCAACTTGAGTTAAAGGTACCTACAGTTAATTGAAGTATTTGAAAGAATGTAAGATTTAGAAAGATGTACCTTATTAATAGAATGAAAGTTTACACACTGATATTTTTTTGCAACACGAAATAATGAATGAAGAACTCCTGAACAAGAAAATATATAAAGCCGACAGGAACGGACTAAGAGGTCGGCGGCGCCCAAGAAAAGGTTGGCATGACCATGTAAACGATATTCTGAAAGATGGAAATGTAAGAAGCGTGAACAATAGACGAACATATTATAAAGAAGATGTATGAATGTTGACGAGGAGAAGAACGTGGTATCTAGATATGTAAATATTATAAGTATGTTGTTGTGTTCTATCTGTCTACTCCGTGAGGGACATAATATTATGTTTGTATGTGATTGAAGTATTCTAAAGTTTTTTTCCCAGTTTCTGAAATTAAAAAATTCTTAAAACGAATAATAAATAACAATCTCGACGAACATTGTTGATATAATAATATATGACTATGAATTCTTAGAAATATTGTTAAGTCATTTTACATTTACTAGGAAGAGTTTATTAAAAATCATATATATGTACCTAAAGATCTTGCGTATGAACAAAAGATGTTCCCAACTGTCGCTGAGTATTTTTATAAATTGAAGAAAGTATCCTGCCACGACTTATTTCGTTCACATATAGCACAAGCATATGCATAATCTAAGGAATGGATATGTACTTGTTACTAGGATACATTCATTAAAAAAATATTGACCAAAGAAAATATTATTAAGTACCTACTTACGTTTTAATACAACATTCTAAAAAAAATTAAACTTTGGATATGAAAAACATCTTTATAATATGGTAATAATATTTTTTAATATAATATATTAGATATTTAAGTAGGCTTCCTGTAGAGTTAAAGAGGTCAGTAAATTAACCTTATGTAGGCAGTACCTAGTCACTTAATGTATGCAGACACCAGTAAAGAGGTCAGTAGATTAACCTTATGTAGGCAGTACCTAGTCACTTAATGTATGCAGACACCAGTAAAGAGGTCAGTAGATTAACCTTATGTAGGCAGTACCTAGTCACTTAATGTATGCAGACACCAGTAAAGAGGTCAGTAGATTAACCTTATGTAGGCAGTACCTAGTCACTTAATGTATGCAGACACCAGTAAAGAGGTCAGTAGATTAACCTTATGTAGGCAGTACCTAGTCACTTAATGTATGCAGACACCAGTAGTTAAAGAGGTCAGTAGATTAACCTTATGTAGGCAGTATCAAGTCACTTAATGTATGCAGACACCAGTAGTTAAAGAGGTCAGTAGATTAACCTTATGTAGGCAGTACCTAGTCACTTAATGTATGCAGACACCAGTAGTTAAAGAGGTCAGTAGATTAACCTTATGTAGGCAGTACCTAGTCACTAAATGTATGCAGACACCAGTAGTTAAAGAGGTCAGTAGATTAACCTTATGTAGGCAGTACCTAGTCACTTAATGTATGCAGACACCAGTAAAAGATTTAGCAACTTAATATTACGAATTCATAGCGATGGCTTTGAAAGAAACCAGATTATTCAAAAACCAGATTATTCAAATTCATAGCGATGGCTTTGAAAGAAACCAGATTATTCAAAAACTTTGAAGTTTTCCAGTTTATGTACAAGTTTCAAAGGAGAACTATTCCATATTTAATTTGTGTTACATACATACATATATATATATATATATATATATATATATATATATATATATATATATATATATATATATATATATATATATATATATATATATATATATATATATATATATATATATATATATATATATATATATATATATATATATATATATATATATATATATATATATATATATATATATATATATATATTATATATATATATATATATATATATATATATATATATATATATATATATATATATATATATATATATATATATATATATATATATATATATATATATATATATATATATATATATATATATATATATATATATATATATATATATATATATATATATATATATATATATATATATATATATATAATATATATATATATATATATATATATATATATATATATATATATATATATATATATATATATATATATATATATATATATTATATATATATATATATATATATAAATATATATATATATATATATATATATATATATATATATATATATATATATATATATATATATATATATATATATATATATATATATATATATATATATATATATATATATATATATATATATATATATATATATATATATATATATATATATATATATATATGTTAACTTTTAGGTTTTCACGGGTATAAGATGAAAAAGAATTTTCTGGGTTAACCCGTGTCAGATAGTCCTGAGAAGGACTGTTTAAGACCTGACGTTTCGCCCGAATATCATCGGGCATTGTCGAAGGAACGCAACGAAAACCGAGCGAGAACGAACGCGCGCGAAACACGACCGCACACAACTAAGGCTTTCCGTCAAGTGAGAAGCGCCAGTCTATGCATGAGCGCAGAGGTAGCGAGCGGGTAGGTTCCCCTCCAATTGAGATTTTCAAACATGCAAATAATATGAACAGCAGAAATGACGCGATAAGAATTCCTCAAACATGGACAAATATTCTAGATAGTAATACTCATAAAACTAAAGTAATAATTAGAAATTCAATACCTCCACACATAACAAAACAAACAATATTTGAAAAACCCACTATTAAAATGACAACTCGTTCGCAAAGTCGGCTTAACGGTACAAATAATAGAACAAATAGCTAATAGGTGCGGGGAGTGAAGGGGTGGAGGGGGGAGGGGAACCTACCCGCTCGCTACCTCTGCGCTCATGCATAGACTGGCGCTTCTCACTTGACGGAAAGCCTTAGTTGTGTGCGGTCGTGTTTCGCGCGCGTTCGTTCTCGCTCGGTTTTCGTTGCGTTCCTTCGACAATGCCCGATGATATTCGGGCGAAACGTCAGGTCTTAAACAGTCCTTCTCAGGACTATCTGACACGGGTTAACCCAGAAAATTCTTTTTCATATATATATATATATATATATATATATATATATATATATATATATTATATATATATATATATATATATATAATATATATATATATATATATATATATATATATATATATATATATATATATATATATATATATATATATATATATATATATATATATATATATATATATAATATATATATATATATATATATATATATATATATATATATATATATATATATATATATATATATATATATATATATATATATATATATATATATATATATATATATATATATATATATATATATATATATATATATATATATATATATATATATATATATATATATATATATATATATATATATATATATATATATATATATATATATATATATATATATATATATATATATATATATATATATATATTAGGTATATCTCATGCGGGAGATGGTAGCTGTACCTACCTAGCTGTTATTGGAGCACTGGATATTATATGTTTTTGTTTCGTGATTTCTTTTATTTGTGTTGTTCAGTGTTCTGTTGGTGTCTCATTATATTATGTAAATAAATAAATGAATAATTAATTAATATGTGTTTTGATAACTTTCCAAACCAATTATTAATAGAATTATCTCGGTCTCATTCAGACGTTTTATTTTATTTATTTGTTTGTTGTTCTTGGGGTGTGATTATCGGCACCAGATTGGCGCTGCATATTCTGCGATAAAGAAACAAATGGTGAGTGCAGATGTTCGCAGCACTTTGTGTTGGGCTTCCCAGCTTGTTCCAGCTTGAGTTTCTGCAGGATATTGTTCATTGTGCACACTTTTATTCATTAAATTTTATTTTATTTTATCTTTTATCACACTATATTTATAATGACAACAATAGGTAAGTAGATTACTGCTGCCCAACTAGGAAATCCTATTCTAGGGCTAACAGTTTACAAATTTTATTGACAATTATACTATGCAATTATGAACCAGGTGATTTTTCCCGTTCCACACTTAATATGTAAACAATCTCAACTTTCTGCAATCACAATCGTTACCTCAACAAACATATGGGCTCACACAAAACAGATCAACCAGGTCCCAATGTCCGCCATAATACCTGTCATAAATACAATCTCTGACGCGATTTTTATTTCAGATCCATAGAAAGAGACTAGTTAACTATGTTGGTGTAATTAATATGAATCAGATGGTTCCCAAATTAAAGCAAATATTTTTATGTGTTACTCAAAGAGCATCGCAAACTTAGAGCTTAGAGCTTTGCTTTTAATGCTTTGGCAGTGTTCCTTTAAAGTTGTGGTTCTCTGCATTGATAAGGAAACTCAATAATAAGGCCTAATTGGTGAACATTACTCAAGCGCATAAAGTGGTCACGTAAACCAGCCGATGACAGGTCGTAAGCCCTGTAGGTGCCTTGTGTTCCTGGTTCTATTATGATATTCCAACTTCGTCTCTATTGAGATGATGAAAATTTGTTAAAAAAATATCATTTGACTCTCGACAGGGAAAAAAATCCTGCGAATCTTTGAAAAAATATTCGATTTATATTTTTAAGTAATAACAGAACTCACGTCAATATAAACAATAGGTATGATAAAATAATGTAATACAGTTAGTACCTATGAGTGTTTTGTATTTGGGAACATATAAATAAAGATGTATAAGGTTGTTCGATAAGTCATTTCGTTTTTTCTTTTCCTAAAAAATGTACGACGAACATTAATACGACACTTTTTAAATTGCCAAGAAAGGTAGAATTAGACATAGGTATCTTATCTCTCAGCGATGTCATGAGTTATAATTCTGCAGTTTGGATCATTCAATAGGTAGGTACCTTTATTTTGTCTTGTTGAGTTAGATTACATATGAGGATGAAACAATAAGTCTGATATATTTGTTTAAATGTGGGTGCGCATAGTAAGAATATGTCGATCTCCTGAGCCTATTATATGTATGTATTACAGATTATGATGTAGATTGTTGCATGTTGAGCATAGTTAGTGTGTTGAGTGGTTAGGTGGAAAAGAGGAGTGTATCTAGTTCTAAGGGTAATGATGAATAGTTTAAATAAATTTCTTTCAAACAAGACGCCGCGTCGGCACAGAAGCCTTAAAAATTACACTACAGAGAAATGACTATCCTAACAACCTATTACATACATACATACATATGGCACACATAGATAGGTATATGTAGTTAGGTTGGTATGTAGGTATGTACAATAAATTGAGTATGTGACGCCTACACAAATGAAATAATCATTCATTGAGACGAGATGAGACGAGTCGTATTGTTAGCAAATGAAATTCGGTAGAATAATGTAATATTTAGAAGTAGGTAGGTACATAGAAATGAAAGGAGATGGAAGATGGGATGGATTAAAGTGTGAAAGTGTCAGTTTGCTCTTTATTTAAATAAATGTAATCGTTTTTCTGTCAGCATATATGTACCAACCAACCAACCAACCAACCAACCTACCTATCTAGAAACCAACCAACTTCAGGGTTACCAGTAAATAATCTTTTCACAACAATTAAAAATTGGTAAATTAAAATACAAATCAGTGTACATAATTTTTTTTTATTTTTTACAAAATATTTTCCTGAAGACTTTGTTCCCCTAACTTGAAGAGTGATTTTACTGTAATATTAATGAATTCAATTAATGTTTTTATTTTATTTAATTGATAAAATGCTACCACAAAGCATAAATCGCAACTTTAATATGATTTTGTAATTTATAATATAAATTTTGCAATCACATTTATATAATTTAAATCAATTGCCAGAAACTAAAATTGTTCATTAGAAGAGTAGTTAGTACACCATCGTAAGTATATTTAGAACAGCATCTAACAACAGGGTGATCTACCTACAGTAGATAATTTTCTTTGCACGTAAAAAAATTGAAAACTAAAGCCCTGTTGCTGCCTGAATTCCGGTTCTTCTATAAATATAATATTCCAACTTCGTCTCTATTAATATATAAACTTTATCATTAATATCATCGAATCCCGTTAAGTAAAATGTCCAATGTTTGCAAATATAATATATGCGATTATAAAATATTCTATTCCAATAGCCTTATTCCCATTCACGTGTAATATTTTACGATAAGTTCCGCTAATCTTTACGTATCACATAATGTAAAGTGAAAGTTACGTATGAGGGTATGAGCTGTAATTTATAACTATAATCTGTGAAACGAACGAATGTGTGTATGTATGCGTTGCTTTTTGTCTGTACCTACACTAAACTTAACACCAGCGCGATACGCTGTATAAAACATTGCGAATACATTCACTTGTCGAATGTTATACTTAGGTATTTCGCTCCAATCAGAATACCGCGTTACAAATGGCGAACGGATGTTTTCTCGACATAATGCGCGGAAATTTACGCGGGCTAGTGTCCGCGGAAAACAGAATAACGATCTGCTAAGAGAAACTAATATAGCGTATAAACTTGTGTATATTGCCGTGATAAAAAAAACGGAATATACCTGCAGATATCTAACAAGCACAGATGCACATGCGCAATTTACATTGATTGTAATTTACACAAATTTACATTAATTTATCTTGTTGAATCGAATTATATGTAGGTAGTTAACTATATGTAGGTAGATGAAGTGCTTGAAGCAGTGAAACACGCGAAAGCGGGAAAAGCTGCCGGGTTTGACAGTGTATCAGCTGAACTTATAAAATATGGCGGCGAGCAGACCTTAGAATGGTGCCTCTCTCTTTTCAATATGTGTTGGGAAGCAGGACGCACTCCATCGGGCTGAAGAAATGCAGTCGGGTACCCTTGTATAAAGGTAAGGGATCGAAGCTCGACTGCAAAAACTATAGAGCCATGAGTTTGTTAAGCTCAGTTGGTAAAATGTATGCAAGCATTTTGGATCAGAGTGCGAATGATTACAAAAAGCAAGATATGGGATGTCCAAGGTGCGTTTGAAGGCGGCAGAGGATGTAGGTATAGACCAAATTTATTCTCTGCGCACGGTCACAGAAAAGGTTCTGGATAAAAATCAGAAAATTTTTTCTGTGCCTTCATAGATAAAGTTGTTAGAGAAAAATTATGGAATATACTAGCAATGTATGGAGTGAAGAGCAAACTGATACGCGCAATCGCGTCATTATATAAGAACAGCGAAGCATGTGTTCGTGTCAACGACACAGTGACAACGTGGTTCTCTATAAATAATGGCGTTAGACAAGGGTGCGTGCTATCTCCATGGTTCTTCAACTTGTACATTGATTTCTGCATAAGAGCCCTTAAGAATGAAAGCAAGGGTCTGAAATTGAGAACCGTAATGGTGCGAGATCTTATGTATGCAGACGATAAAGTTCTATTAGCAGAAAGTATGGAAGAGTTACAGTATCTTGTAAGGATGGTATATGAAAGATGTATAGAGAATGGACTTAGGATGAATGCCAGCAAATCAAAGACAATGGTCTTTGAAAAGAGTGAAAGCAGAACAACGTGTAAAATAAGAGTAGAGAACGAATGGCTCGAGCAAGTTGACGAATATGTGTACTTGGGAAGCATATTTCAACGGAACGGACGACTCGATAAAGAGATCGACAGAAGAGTTATGGCAGGAAACAGAGTAAATGGAGCACTGAGACCAATTATGAATGATTGCAACATATCAAAGGATGCCAAAGTTGCCATTCATAACGCCATCGTAGTGCCAACCTTGACGTATGCAAGTGAAACCTGGACATGGCAGAAGACGCATGAAAGTAGAATAAATGCAGTTGAAATGAGATCGTTAAGAAGGATTTGTAATAGAACGATGTATGAACGGGTATAAGAAATGAGGACATAAGGAAAGAATGTAAGATGAAGAAATATGTCATTACTAGAATGAAAGTGAACACATTGAGATGGTTTGGTCACATGGGGAGAATGAATGAGGAGCGCCTGACGAAGAAAATATACAGAGCGGAAAGGAATGGAACGAGAGGTCGGGGACGCCCAAGAAAGGGATGGCACGACCATGTGAACGAAATTTTGAAAGACGGAAATGTTAGAAGTGTGAGCAATTGACGAACATGTATGAGACGATGCATGAATGTGGACGAGGCGAGGGATGCGAGCCAGGATAGAAAAATGTGGCGTTCGGTTCTCTCTGCCTACCCCGCAAGGGACATGGCGTGATGGTATGTATGTATGTATGTAAATTATCAGATACCTATTCAGATACCTATCAGATAAAAATATGTACTTATACTATGTAGGTACTCTTCGATATTTCAATTAGATATGGTAGGTAATTATTATGAACGTTATTTTTATATACCATACCATCACGCCCTTTCCCTATTTGGGGTAGGCAAAAGAACCGAACACCAGACTCCTCTCTCTTGACATACATTTCGTGCTTCGTTCACGTTCATGCATCTTCCCATAAACGCTCTACTGTTATTTTTACTTCTATCATCTCAATCTTTCAAATTCCATTTATGTGATCATGCCAAATTTTCCTTGGCCGACCTCTACTTTTCGCTCCTGTTTTATCAGCCTCATATACTTTTTTTGTCAGACGGTCATCACTCATTCTTTCTATGTGGCCAAACCACCTAAAGGCATTTATTTTCATCTTACTTACGGTAACTCTTTATCATACATTATCGTCTAATATCCTCATTTCTTATTCTATCGTACACCGTTTTACCGCACATTCGTCTTAGTGACCTCATTTCAACCGCGTTAATACTACTTTCATGCGTCTTCTCTCATGTCCATGTCTCACTAGCATACATTAGAGTCGATACGACGATACCATTTGTGTACCGCGAGCTTTGCTTGCCTTGAAATTCTTTCTATATGTGTGATAATAAAAATTATGAATGATAAAATTATATATTTTCAGAAAAAAATCATGTGGCAAACTTCGTGGAAATTCAATTTGTTTGAAACCTCATTAAGCACACTTATTTTTTAAATCAATTGGTGATCTTGTTTTAATGTCATTTATTTATGAATTTCTATAATAAGATATTGCACACCCGCAATCCTGTCACTGTTAACCCCAGATTGTGGGATATGCCGTGATGGTATGAATAAATGAATAAATTCAATGATTCTAGAATTTTTGTGTTAACATAGTAGAAAACTATTTTAAAATGAATAAAAAAATTAATTACTATTCTTCCACAATATTTTTTTATAACAACGACCGAGCGTTTTTGCCAAGGTGACTTGGCATTGTCGAGGTCCAAAAAAGTTTCTTTGGACTTTGACAATGTTTCTTTGATGTTTATTTTGGACCTTGAAAATGTTTCTTTGATGTTTATTTTGGACCTTGTCAATGCCAAGTCACTTTGGCGAAAACGTTCAGTCGTTATTATAAAAAAATATGGTGGAATAACAATAATTTATTTATTTATTAATTTTGAATTAATTGATTTATGATCGGTATATTTATTACCGGTTAATACCAACGTTCAACATCAGCAACTATCTCAAAGGGTTCAAGAAAATTAATTGTTCAGAATAGAATATTTTTTTAAACATCGAATTGGATATGGAAATTTTATAGTATTTTCAGTTATGCTCCAATGAATTTTGAAATGAAATTGTTTCATGTACATTCTAAGGTAGATGAAAAGCAGTGTGAAAGAATCATGACTTGAGTGATATTATGATAAAGTCAAAAAGATACCTAAATAAATATACGTTAAGGTAGTTAGATAGGTACATGGCTAGTTAAGACACTCTGCCTTCAATAATTTGAAAGTGTTCCTCAGTTTCTTTAAACAAATCACGTTTTTCGTTTCTTCCTGAATTGGAATCCGGTCCCGTAATGAAATTAGCGGGCGTTGAATACAGGAAGCGATTGATAATGTTCCGGTTGGTAGTATGTACCTACCAGGCAATAATATATATAGACCATCACCGGGGAGTTGAAGGAATAACAAGTTTACTGTTGAGGCGCCTAATATATTTGAACAAGCGTTGCTCAAACTGTGAGCCCTGAATATTACCAGATTACTGGTCTATATGACAAGTATGAACTTGAACCTTTTTATATATGTATACAATGTAAAAATCTGGTATCATAGACGCCCGATTAGAATTGTACTGCCACACTTTTATACTATCATCGTTTTTTGCCTGTTGTGTTTTCGGGTTATCGAACAACATCTCACATAGTTCAGCAGTGAAGTTCAACATCGGTCCTAACAAAACGAATAATGCACGAGCTGTTAGTGACACAGAGAGCTATGGAGAGAAAGTTGCTGGGTATTTCAATAAGGGACAGAATTCAGAATGTCATGATAAGACAAAGAACCAAATTAGCCGATGTAGGGGAAAGGGTCGCTGGTCTTATGTGGAGCTGGGCTGGGCATATTGCCAGATGCCAGGATTCACGATGGACCAAAAAGATCGTAGAATGGCGACCGAGAACAAGCCGAAGAGGTGTCGACAGACCTCAGGCAAGGTGGTCTGATGACATCAAGAAATGTGCCGGAGGGAGATGGATGCAGTGTGCCCAAGACAGGGAGTTGTGGAGGATCAAGGGGGAGGCCTATGTCCAAGAATGGATAAAAACAGGCTGAAGAAGAAGAAGAAGAGGTTCACCACCCTTTCTGAATATATTGCCTTTTATATAGGTGAGACGAGACTGGTGTTTTGGGATACACGCTCGTGCCGTGCACTGAAAAAAAATATGTTAAAATTAAACGAAATTCAATGACTACAAAACAATTCGTTTTGTGCTATTAAATATTTTGTGCGCTTAACCAAACAGTACAGTCATAAATGGATTATTTTTTATTACTGATAACAAAGGTTTGGCCAAAAACACAGGCAGCCAGTTCGGTGTTTACAATTTTTTTTTCGGTGAATGCACATCGTACCTACACCTGTCACTGGCTACACCATATTGTGGGATATGCTAAAAATAAATAAATAAATAAATGCTGTGGCATGAATAAATGAATTGATGACGATACGTATTATCCGTCATCTGTTAATTAAGTGGATTATACAGGATTAATTTTAAAGCAAATACAGTAGGAACTAAATACCTATGTTTTGTTTAAATAGTCATAAGGAATGTACAAGTGTTGTAATGTATGTAGTTGGCTCTAGTGATATTCAGTATTAGCAGAGCACCGTTTGACGATTTAGGATAATATACATACATACATACATACATACATACATACATACATACATACATACATACATACATACATACCATCACGCCATCTACTTTTTCTATGTCATATTGTAAAACTAATCTAAGGAAAAACTTTTTCACTAACCGGGCCACCTCCAATTTTAACAACCTGCTCAATAACATTGACTTCTTTCATATTTATGTAGCCTTAAGTATGTACTTAAGTATGTAAACTGGATGCAAGCAGCTCAAGACAGAGCAAAGTGGAGAGAAATGGAGGAGGCCTTCGTCCAGGAGTGGACGGGAGTAGGCTAACGAGAAGAAGTATGTAAGCACAGCAGTCAAAATTTATTGTTAATAATGTGGAAATTTGTTATTGGTTTTAGTATTATACAAATGCTTCTATATAAAAAATGTTATTATAGGTACCTACTGTAAATTTCACGAAAATAAAATAAAATAAAAATAAAATACCCAATCTCTACTCTAGTTCAAAATGACGATATAGCGCCAACTTTGCACTGATATCATAACTCAAAATTACACTCTCTAGTATACCTATACATATGTATATGTCTGTATGTGTCACCATAATGGTTGCAACACCTTTTTCGTAATCCTTAACTACGTTAGAATCCTATGTTATGATTCTAGGTTATCTATAATTTTCTTTGTACTATTCCTTGTATGTTTCAGGTGTGATCCTATAATTTTGTTTTATTTTCATTTGTTAAAAATTGTATGTTAAACTTTAAAAATTACTTGATATGATATCCTGTTATTATATACCGTAGTCTACATTTACTGTTTTTTTTTCATTGTTTTTAATATCATACTATGTTACATATTATATTCTTTTGTACTGTTTAATATCCAAAATAAATAAAAAATAAAAAAATAAACTGTCCCTTACGGGGTAAGCAGAGAGAACCGTTTTACATAGATATGAATACACTTTCTTTTCCTAGCTTAGTAGTTGTCAATCAGAACTACACACTTGACACGTGTACTAGAGTATATTTTGATCAATATTTAAAGGCAAAACCGTCCAACTGACCATATTTATATACTGACCATAACCATTAATGATTTTCTGAGAAATGATTTAAAATATGGATATATGTATAGAGAAGGGTTAGCGCCCTGAGTTAG
This sequence comes from Molanna angustata, assembly GCA_963576475.1. Lineage (NCBI taxonomy): Eukaryota > Metazoa > Arthropoda > Insecta > Trichoptera > Molannidae > Molanna > Molanna angustata. The sequence goes on from OY754987.1 coordinate 89,197, forward strand.
TAATACAGTGGTCGCGACTTCGAATCCTGCCTCGACAGATTTTGTTCACTTTACAACACAAGCATTTACGCTTAGTTTATAGAATATATGAGGATTTATATTATGTACCTACTTGATACAAGGACATATTCATTCTTTAAAAAAATAATGAAAAATTCTTCCTGAAAGGAATAGAAGACGCAATAATTTATACATTTTATAAATATTTTTGTACATTATATATTGTCAATAGAAAATATTTTCCAGCCCCCATCAGAATATAATATTTTATTTCAATTAGGATTGATATTATGAATATTTATTTTTAAATGTGAATATTTTCTTGATTTATGTTTTGTTTTTATATATTTCATACTGTGAAAACTTTTTATTTTTTCAAATCGTTAATATGCTTATTGGTAATATTAGATGTAAGAAAATGCATTTATTTTTTACATCTAAATAAAAAATATATACATATATACGTAGTACAATGTTGATATTACGATAAGCACATTTTTGAGAACCATTGTTTAACACAGAAATCGCCTCTGTATATATTTATACTAACCTACAGTGTATCTATAGGTTCCTACTACCTTAGCAACTGAAAACATATATAGCAACTGGATAGGGAGAAATGGAGGGAGAATGAAAAAGAAGAAGAGTGAGGGGATAAACCGCGGGAAAAGTTTCTCCATCGCTAAGGAGTGGGTGGTGGAGGTAGGAGAAGTAAGAATTATTTAATTAATCTCTTATTTACATACCCATAATATATTTATTTTGGCGATGAGAAATAACGATACGGCACGAAGATAACAAGAAAACAAATATTGTAAATCTATAACACGAGTGTTTCTACCACTCCACTCCACTCCACGCCACGCCACGCCATGTCCCTACCACAAGTTTACAAACAACGTAACAAATTTAACTCTTGTGTTTTTCTTTGGATATCAATTGATGTCACTAAATACATTTATGATAGGTATACTTACCTACCTTAATTATTAAGTATTATTTAACAGATTTTAATTATCTCAATAGAGACGAAGTTGGAATATTTATTGTAGGAGAACCGGGAAATCAAGGCACCTACAGGGCTTACGACCTGTCATCGGCTGGTTTACGTGATCACTTTATGCGCTTGCGCAACGTTCACCAATTATGCCTTTTAATGAGGTGTCTAATAGGTGCCTTGATTTCCCGGTTCTCCTACAATAAATATTCCAACTTCGTCTCTATTGAGATAATTAAAATCTGTTAAAAAATATCTTTGACTCCCGACAGGGAAAAAAATCCAATGTTTGCGCATATGCAATAATAAAAATATTCGATTATTAAGTATTACTTTAATTTCTTTATTTTTTCAAGAATGAATATCTCCTTGAAACAAGTATATACCTATAGGTACATCCTTATACATTCCCTAAATTAAGCATAAATGCTTGTGCTATAGGTGAACGATCGATTGTTTATGTAAAGATAATAACATTTCATATCATTTTCCATAGACAAATCATTCTGATTTTTTTTTAAATTGCTTCCGATGAAAGTATAGTGCATAGATACTCTTGACATAGATATGAAAGTATATAAAAACGAGTGGGTTGTGTCCAACGCTAAACTCCTCACTAACAAGTCATTGTATAAAGTATTCAAATTTTGGGTCACATTGAAATATTTGACAGTTAAAAAATTGAGAAGCACTATTCCTATATCTTTCAAAATCTAATTGGGTCTAAGCGAGTATTATATATATACATATTTGCAAAATTTGAATAGAATCGAATGAGTACTTTACATAGTCTATAATCAATAAAGTAAAATAAACACGCCGTACATAGCACACAGCACATAGCACACACACACAGATACATTATGATGAAACTTTCAGAATACAATCTCAGCATGATACTAGTTGATAATCTGCAAAAAAAAATACCCTTAAAAATTGCGAAATCATAACTCCCCACTTTATCCCCTTGGGTTAGTGAGGAGTAAAAACAAATTAAAAAAAACAGTTTTGTGGCCATCATATGTACAGTCTCTATAAAGTTTATTGTATGGTTATATTGAATGTACATAGTTTCAAACCACTTTCCAAAGTTCATTATTTGAGACTGAGGGGGAGGAACTGAAGGGACAAAGTAGAATGATTTTTTTCCAAAAATTACTTGTACTTATATTATGTGACCTGCTTTTTATTTATAGAATTAAATATTGTTTATACTCATTCTGAATTCATCATAATAAATGAATTACAAAAATGATTTTCTAGATGAGTAAGCTTCACATTTACCTTCCTGAATATTGCCGAGCATACAAATGTTATAGTTGAAGAAAAAATGTGGTGTTTTATATACATACATAATTAACATCGCGTCTATTATTGGAGAACTCATATTTATGTTTTGAAAGAACCAAGCACCATACACTCAACTCCTACATTCATCTCTGTGTCTGCGCATACACTCATCTCCTACATTCATCACTGTGTCTGCATACACTCATCTCCGACACTTATCCCCTACATTCAACTCTGTGTCTGCGCATACACTCATCTCCTACATTCATCTCTGTGTCTGCATACACTCATCTCCTACATTCATCTCTATCTCTGCATACACTCATCTCCTACATTCATCTCTGTGTCTGCGCATACACTCATCTCCTACATTCATCACTGTGTCTGCATACACTCATCTCCGACACTTATCCCCTACATTCAACTCTGTGTCTGCGCATACACTCATCTCCTACATTCATCTCTGTGTCTGCATACACTCATCTCCTACATTCATCTCTATCTCTGCATACACTCATCTCCTACATTCATCTCTGTGTCTGCGCATACACTCATCTCCTACATTCATCACTGTGTCTGCATACACTCATCTCCTACATACATCTCTGTCTCTGCATACACTCATCTCCTACATTCATCTCTGTGTCTGCATACACTCATCTCCTACATACATCTCTGTCTCTGCATACACTCATCTCCAACATTCATTTCTGTCTCTGCATACACTCATCTCCTACATTCATCTTTATCTCTGCATACACTCAACTCCTACATTCATCTCTATCTCTGCAAACACTCATCTCCTACATTCATCTCTGTGTCTGCATACACTTATCTTCGACATTCATCTCTGTGTCTGCATACACTCATCTCCTACATTCATCTCTGTGTCTGCATACACTTATCTCCGACATTCATCTCTGTGTCTGCATACACTCATCTCCTACATTCATCTCTGTGTCTGCATACACTCATCTCCTACATTCATCTCTATCTCTGCATACACTCATCTCCTACATTCATCTCTGTGTCTGCATACACTCATCTCCTACATTCATCTCTATCTCTGCATACACTCATCTCCTACATTCATCTCTGTGTCTGCGCATACACTCATCTCCTACATTCATCACTGTGTCTGCATACACTCATCTCCGACACTTATCCCCTACATTCAACTCTGTGTCTGCGCATACACTCATCTCCTACATTCATCTCTGTGTCTGCATACACTCATCTCCTACATTCATCTCTATCTCTGCATACACTCATCTCCTACATTCATCTCTGTGTCTGCGCATACACTCATCTCCTACATTCATCTCTGTGTCTGCATACACTCATCTCCTACATACATCTCTGTCTCTGCATACACTCATCTCCAACATTCATTTCTGTCTCTGCATACACTCATCTCCTACATTCATCTTTATCTCTGCATACACTCAACTCCTACATTCATCTCTATCTCTGCAAACACTCATCTCCTACATTCATCTCTGTGTCTGCATACACTTATCTTCGACATTCATCTCTGTGTCTGCATACACTCATCTCCTACATTCATCTCTGTGTCTGCATACACTCATCTCCTACATTCATCTCTGTGTCTGCATACACTTATCTCCGACATTCATCTCTGTGTCTGCATACACTCATCTCCTACATTCATCTCTGTGTCTGCATACACTCATCTCCTACATTCATCTCTATCTCTGCATACACTCATCTCCTACATTCATCTCTGTGTCTGCATACACTCATCTCCTACATTCATCTCTATCTCTGCATACACTCATCTCCTACATTCATCTCTGTGTCTGCGCATACACTCATCTCCTACATTCATCTCTGTGTCTGCGCATACACTCATCTCCTACATTCATCTCTGTGTCTGCGCATACACTCATCTCCTACATTCATCTCTGTGTCTGCGCATACACTCATCTCCTACATTCATCTCTGTGTCTGCGCATACACTCATCTCCTACATTCATCTCTGTGTCTGCGCATACACTCATCTCCTACATTCATCTCTGTGTCTGCATACACTCATCTCCTACATACATCTCTGTCTCTGCATACACTCATCTCCAACATTCATTTCTGTCTCTGCATACACTCATCTCCTACATTCATCTTTATCTCTGCATACACTCAACTCCTACATTCATCTTTATCTCTGCATACACTCAACTCCTACATTCATCTCTATCTCTGCAAACACTCATCTCCTACATTCATCTCTGTGTCTGCATACACTTATCTTCGACATTCATCTCTGTGTCTGCATACACTCATCTCCTACATTCATCTCTATCTCTGCATACACTCATCTCCTACATTCATCTCTGTCTCTTCGTTCGCATTCATAGATCATCTTATACAACATGATTGTATACGTAACGTGGTCGTTCAATAGTTTCTTGCCAATAGTATTTTTTTTAAATGAAAATGTCTTTACAATAACCACGTAATATTATACATATTCACGATTTTCCCAAATTAAGCAAAAATCTTCGTACTAAAGGTAAACGAGATCGGTCGAGGCAAGTTTCAATCTCGTAACCGCTGGATTAATCATGTACCTACATAACTCACAAACCACACAATCACTGACCCATATTTATTAATTTAAATATTTTACAGCAATATAGTATGACATTTTTTATTTATTTATTCAAATTTCAATATCTACCTAAAAACTTTACAGAAGTACCTATCTATTCAATTTGTTATTTTTTATAGCACATGTTACCAGTCTAAAGTACAAATTTTGAACTAGATTCTAACAATTTAGATTCAAATGACGATCTCTACGAAAATTGAAAACACTAGAAAGTTTTCTGAGCAAGAAAATTGTTACATGTTACGAACAAGAGGATGGAACTTTACTTACATAACATAATACATATATAAACATACATACATAGTTATGAGAGTACCTATGTATATTTATACCAACTATTGAAACATGCTTTAACCATACATTTAGATTTGTTAACGCATATTATGTACATATATCATTCACAAAGTGTTTTATAAATGAGCAAAAATCAAATCAAAAAAGGTTTATTTATCATCTAAAGATTATCGATATTGTGTGTGTATAGGCATCACCTTCAAATTGATAAATACTTGCTATGTATACTTGCTACAAGTCACGGTATAACTTATTGTAAGTACATTATTTATCGACAGTGACTATTAATCTATATTTCTAGGTTAAATCCAAAAAAAGTGTCGCTTATGTCTAGTACGTTACTTCTACAGTGTTTTATTTTACAATTTGATATCTTCACTATTTTATACATTACATAGTTCAATAGAATATAAGAAAACATATTAAGATAGCTATGTAGATACAGCCATTCATTCAAGACTGTATCTATCTATCTTAGACTTCCACTACTACATATTCTACTGTAGTAAAAGGTACCGATATCTGATAATCTCCAACGCTTATGATAATTAGTATGTCTGTACTGTAGGTATTTAATTAATTTAGGGTAGGTACCTATTGCTAATAGTTAATATTTTTATTGACAAACATTTTTTCAGCATCTCAATAGAGACGAAGTAGGGATATTGTAGAAGAACCAGGAACTCGAGGCACCTACAGGGCTTACGACCTGTCATTGGCTGGTTTACGTGATCACTTTATGCGCTTGCGCAACGTTCACCAATTATGCCTTCTTATCGATGTTATTTTGAAAGTTCTATATATTTGAATAGTGTGTAACATTTTACCTGAAAATAGTGCATTATTACTATTGCCATCTATGGAGTAACAGAGAAACCTTTTTGTAACGCCATCTATTGAGAATTGTAGCCCTGTAGGTGCCTCGAGTTCCTGGTTCTTCTACATTATCCCTACTTCGTCTCTATTGAGATGCTGAAAAAATGTTTGTCAATAAAAATACCATTCGACTCCCGAAAGGGAAAAAAATCTAATGTTTGCGTATATGCAATTAAAAATGAATATTCGAGTTAATATATTGTTGAAGATCTGTAAAGTGCCGCTTAACGTCATTCCAAGGGTGCTGATAGTTTAATCTTGTGTTGCCCTACGAAAAAATGATCTTTCGAAACTTTGGGAAAGTGCATTTGCTTTAAGCACTGTGAAGATCTGGAGATATCACCTATCTCCATCATCTGAAGGTCACCGCTACATATATTTACTATTTGATCTCTTCATTGCTTGTGTTCAATAATCTATGAAATCACAGATGGGTCGGTGACAATGCGGCTAGCACGCTGGATTACATAGTAGACCAGTAGACGCGGATTACATAGTAGACCAGTAGACGCGGATTACATAGTAGACCAGTAGACGCGGATTACATAGTTGACCAGTAGACGCGGATTACATAGTAGACCAGTAGACGCGGATTACATAGTAGACCAGTAGACGCGGATTACATAGTAGACCAGTAGACGCGGATTCGAATTTTAACCTAAGTCGATCGATTTCATTCGCCTATTTTCAATTGTTTTTTTTTTGAAGAATGAATATTTGTAAAACGTAGGTACATATTCGTCCTTTTACATTCCCAAAATTACCCATTAAAACTTGTGCTATAGGCGAACAGAATAGGCATGATGACTAATTTTGAGAAACTATCTCACGATGTTTTTACGCATCCACTGTTTTCAAATATATATACATTTCTACATAAAATAAAGGTTTAGTAGCAAAAATTGCGATTTCAAAATACAATTTGACATTTACGTCAAAAAACGCTTGCAGTGTAATGGCGTCCGTCGGAGCTGACGGTGACGTCACGGTTTCGTAAACCGCATATCACTACTATATGTATTCTAAGACGATTTGTGTATTTAAAATAAATTCAAAAGTGCATAAGTGTTGTGCGGTCCCAAAATGTACAAACACATCGAAAAAAACACTTATTGAGGTAGTTGTTTTCGTCCCACGCGAATATAAACGAGAAATAAGTGGTTAAATTTGGCACGGCAATACCCAGAAAGTGTATTTTATTAAGTATGCGTTTACAATGAAATACAGTATTTGTTCACCCACGTTTAGCTCTCAATACTATAATTCATTTACAAAATATTTACCATTAATAAGGCAATAAGCATAAAAAGAACTTCATGAATGTCCAAACGTCAAAATACGCCATCTTAAGTTTCCCGCGTATTAGGCATTAGGCCTGTGTAACACCACTGCGTTACGCCGCTCAATTGCATCGACCCAGTTCACTGCGCCGGATGTGTTAAGTCACTCCTTCGAAATGTATTGACTCACGGCGCAGTGAGTCGTGAGTGCTAGACCGGGAGAATGCGAACAGTGTTAGAGTATTGAGTTATTGAGTTGCTTGCTTTTTAACCGACATACCTACATACTTACTAAATAAACAACGTAATAGACAATAACATAAAACTAGCTTACCTTAGCACAGGCCATGCCTAGTGAAGGGGCTAGTAACAAAGATACAAACAAAAAGAAATTGCTTAAACTATGTAAGCACCAGTGAAATAATAAAATGATATTTATTGAAATGAAATAACTTATATTTAGGTACTTTGTATGTTTACTTCTAATAATAATAATAGTTACTTTTATTTAGACGTAAAAAATACAAAATTAATACATCTAGTATAAACAAAAATATATAATTTTTTTGATACATTCTAATCCCGAAAAGTGCCGAATTAAAGCGTTTCCCGATTAAGTGCCGACGCAAGTCTGAATTTCCCGAAATCGGCAACACTGGACGTGGACCTAGAATATCGTGACGTCATGCGCTCTGATTCGTTCTGATTGGCGTTTCTCATAAAATGGCGGTCTATAATATTTTGTATTTTTATTTTAATAATATTAATATTATTCACTCTTTTAAAATGAAAATAAATACATTTTTTTAAATCTTTATAACCTATTTTATTTTTTAAAATCATAATGTCAATGATTTTTTCTTACTCTCATCACGCCTATTCACTGCGCCGGGTCATTAAGCTAGTTAAAAATAGTAATAAAAGTATAATATGCAGGTATTGTATTTTATATAAGCAAAGATTATTATTGTATTCATTATATTTCATGTACCTACATGTTTAAAAATATCACAACTTTCCCGATTCTACTTTTAAAAGTAGAATCGGGAAAGTAATAGTATGTCGGTTAAATAGCAGGCAACTCAATACCCTAACACTGTTCGCATCAAGGTTCGCATTCTCCCTGTCTACCACTCACGACTCACTGCGCCGTGAGCCAATACTTTTCGAAGGAGTGAGTTAACACACCCGTCGCAGTGAACAGAATCGACGCAATTGAGCGGTGCAACGCAGCTTTACACATGTCATGTCTACCGCAGTACCGCGTAGGTATGCTTTTAGTTTATGAACACATAATGTAGAGAGAAGAAGGAACATATTTTATCGATTTTCGAGATGTAAGTTGTATTTAAATTATAGATAAATGAAGTACTTATATGCATAGAATAATAAAAATTCGCTTATATGTAAGTTTTTACCTTTCTAAATTCTGATGAGCAAAAGTCTTTTTTCGATGCAAAGTAATTTCATATATATTGTATTGAAACTGTGACGTCATAATATTTTGATTCACTCTGATTGGTGTTTCTCATAAAATGGCGGACTTACATATTTTGTATTTTTATTTTAATAATATTAATATTATTCGCTCTTTTAAAATGAAAAGAAATGTATTTTTTCAAATCTTTATAACCTATTTTATTTTATAAAATTAAAATTTCTATGATTTTTTCATACTGTCATCACGCCCATTAGCTAGGGTGGGGGTCTACTCGCTATATCACTGAATTAGGTGCTAGATATTCAAGTGCAATGCCCGCTAGACCCACGAACCCATCTGGACCCAGATGTATTATTGCGCAAGCATATAATTACCTATGTGCTTAGTTTACGACGTAAATAACAAAAAATGTAAATATGTATCATTCGCTCTCAATAAAAAATATATAATATGTAAAGTTATATCACCATAAAAATATATAATAAGTGAAGTAATGTCACCATAAAAATATATAATAAGTGAAGTTATGTCACCATAAAATTATATAATCAGTAAAGTTGTCACCATAAAAATATATAATAAGTGAAGTTATGTCACCATTAAAATATATAATTTTTACTAGTTTTTTTCTGTAATTAGTTTCTTTGTTTAAAATTGTCTTATGTTTATATCTATTTTTTGTAAAAATAAAAAAATACTGTTGGTTTTCTTATGAAGAAATAAATAATTAATATGTGAATTGATGTCACCATAAAAATAAATAATATGTGAATTGATGTCACCATAAAAATAAATAATATGTGAATTGATGTCACCATAAATATATATATAATAAGTGAAGTTATGTCAACATAAAAATATATAATAAGTGAAGTTATGTCACCATAAAAACATAGTTGTCACCATAAAAATATATAATAAGTGAAGTTATGTCACCATTAAAATAAATAATTTTTACTAGTTTTTACTGTCATTAGTTTCTTTGTATAAAATTGTCTTATGTTTATATCTATTTTTAATAAAAATAAAAATAAATACTGTTGGTTTTCTTATGAAGAAATAAATAATTAATATGTGAATTGATGTGCCATAAAATTAAATAATATGTGAATTGATGTCACCATAAAAATATATAATAAGTGAAGTTATGTCACCATAAAAATATATAATAAGTAAAGTTGTCACCATAAAAATATATAATAAGTGAAGTTATTTCACCATTAAAATATATAATTTTTACTAGTTTTTTTCTGTCATTAGTTTCTTTGTTTAAAATTGTCTTATGTTTATATCTATTTTTAATAAAAATAAAAATAAATACTGTTGGTTTTCTTATGAAGAAATAAATAATTAATATGTGAATTTATGTCACCATAAAAATAAATTATATGTGAATTGATGTCACCATAAAAATATATAATAAGTGAAGTTATGTCACCATAAAAATATATAATAAGTGAAGTTATGTCACCATAAAAATATATAATATGTAAAGTGATTTGTCACCAACCTGATTCCTCCCCTTGTAGTGTCGTAATTAAGTGTCCTCATACCGTGTCTCCACTGAACATATCCACTTGGCTGTGGTACTCTACTGATCTTACAGACCAACTCTATAGTAGACCCACGCTTGTAGAACTTGTCCTGTATTAGAACACCACGGTTATCCACTATCTCAACTCGTGGTACTGAAACAAACAAAAAACACACCAAAATTAATATCTGAAATTGATTTTAAGGATCAAAGCGGCCTCGCATATTAAAATTCCTAGTATCCATTTATAGAACGATGGTTTTACCCAGCAAAGGCCTTATCTATGATTGTTTAACCTGTTTTTTTATTATTTATAATTATAATGCAATATTTTTGTTCTTTAGAATGCCGATTATATTTATAACGTTCAAATGTATCTATGTATGTGTAATTATATATTCTTTAAAATATTTATGAACAAATAATATAATATACCTAAGTATTTTTCCACAAAAATTCGACTATAATGACCGAACTTTTTCACCGAGGTGGCTCGGCATTATCAAGGTCTAAAATGAAACAATACTCAGAATGCTTTTGTGTACCGTGCTTGCACGGTGAACAATGTTTTTTTCTTAATACACTCGATATCTCTGCGAGTTCTCCCAGTGCGTTTAGGACAGCTGTTTCCTCCTATCTTTCCTAGTACTTTGATTTAATCAGCTGTCTGTCTTATTTTTTGTGATCAATATTAATTATCCTATTGTATAATGCATGGAGTTTTCACTGGTCCACTAATAAAGCAATGTACATTGTTTGTTTTACAAATTGTGTAGACTGTATAACTCTCTATCAACCAATAAAATAAAATAAAATAACGGGGTTCATACAAAGTAATACATTATATGTAGTTTATGAAAGAAATGTTATATTGTGCCACAAAGTTACCTAATAATTTAATATTTAAGAATACAAACTCTTCATTTATATTTTGGACCACAACATGAAATTGAGCAAAAAGCAATTTAGAAAAATAAAGAGAATTAGATAAGAGTGATTAGAACAGAGAGAGAGTATAAATAAGAGATTGATTAGATTAACATTTAGCAGTTACAGAAATATGCGATATTTAATAGGTAGGTACCTAAGTTATTGTTTTCTACCCCCAAATGGCATTTACATAATATGATGGTAGATACATATGTGTGGACATTATTTTATGTAGGTAAATAAATATATTTCCCCAGATTTTGCTAAAGAGAATACAGAATTGTCGGTGATATATAAGGACTGAATGTTATGTTTGAAAGTCAGAAAGTAATAAAGTTTTCCACATAAAAATAAATAATTCAGAAAGTGTGAAGGTTGCTGCACCTGTGGCTATCGCTTTATATCATTATATTATATTCTTGTTCTTCTTCTCCCTGGCCCTGGCTATATTCCAACTTCTTGTCTTTGCAGACTGTTCTGTTGAGGTCACCTCTCCTCGCTTGTATGCTGTTCTGTGCAAAGTCGCTTAGCTATACCTACATTATTAACATTATATCTTTATTATGTTGGTACCATTATATCATATGTACCTATATTTTTTTTTTCACAATATATCTACGGCATAAGCCATTTACTTGTACAACTACTAATAATTATTTAGAAACAAAGATAAAATTATTGAAAGAAATAAAAATATAGACAAAGATAAAAATATAGATTCAGATAAAAACGCTGATTCAGATCAAAATAGACAGAAAAGTGTTAGAGAATTAAAATCCCACACATTATGTACAAACAGAAAAAAATAAAATTAACAATAATAAGGCTGCAAATATTATAACAAAATTTAAACCACCAGAAAAAAAAACTTTGGAATGAGCCCAAATAACATGGATAAATGAAGAATTAAAATGAAATTGTTTACACAAAGAAATAAATTTATCAATCAAAGCTTCAATGTTCTAAAAACAATTAATAAAAATACTAATAAAAAAATAATATGAGGGAAAACTATCCATATATGAAAGATCCATAATTTTTTATTGAAAACCGGCAAACTATCTCCAAAAATATCTGCATCAACACACTGTTCATTATCAAAACTATGCAATCGTGGTACTGGTGAGTTAAAAAAACAGTGCGTGGAAGCTGCTACCTCATGAAACATTTATTATGAATAAATCATACACAATTTGACCTGTCCATACACAACATATTTTAAGTGTGTGTGTGTGTGTATAAATCCTGTGTACCTACTTAATTGTTATGGTGTAATGAGTTCCTACATCACTAGGAAATCCTGTGTCGAGGTGTTCATTTTTAGGTAGTATGTTATATAATGAATTCCAATATCTTTAAAAAATATGACTTAATTGATTTATAATTATTTTTTGTAACTTCTCCATTGTAAATAATGTGATTATAGGTACATATAGGTTTATATAAACTTTATGCATAAAGTTTATATAAACCTATGTACCTATATATGTATACATAGTGGCACAGTTGGTAATCCGTTAGGTTTCTGAGGGGGCATCCTTGGTTCGATCCCCAGTAGAGGAGAAATTATTTAAATTAATTAATTAAATTAATTTCTCACGCTAATATTGCTTCTCTGAGTTGCAAACACTGGTTAGTTGGAAGAAATAGCCATATGGCAATAAACTCACCACTTGCGCAGTGTGCAGTGTTTAGTATTATTAATCAAAAAATAGGTAAATATTGCTCAGTTCGTAGAGTGGGAGTTCAAGATGAATAATGACCATAATGATTTACTAATGAACCTGAGGATCATCGGATGCTATAATGCAAAACTCAGGCGAAACCATCGAAGGCTCTCATTTTTTAATTAATTAAGTGGATTTTACCTAAGAATGTAACTAGGCTTGTTTTATTCAATTTCAAGTATTATTCACTTATAAATCTCTATAAGAAAACAAATTACATACATTTCTGTTGCACGTAATTCATAGCTATGTATAACAGTTTGGTTGTTGTTCCAAAGTATGGAGGATATTTTTCAAAAGAAATCCAATAAATATAATAATAATATTAATAGTTTCAGTTCTGTATGGTACACTATTATGGAAAAGTGCGATCTATTTTGTGGAATGGCTTTAATACTTTTTATGGCAATATTTCTAACAGAGCTGAAATAACTAAGGGAGGAATTTATTGCAAACTCATAAGTGGTACGGCACAAAGCGCAGCGGTCTGTGGGATGGTGGTGGAGGTGGAGGGAAGTTGAGGTGGCGGAGGGGGGGATCCTCCACTCTCCACCACCACGCTATAGCGCGTCAAATCGCGTCGAATTTCACTATGCACCATTCTATACCATATATTATGATGCGCTCACGCGATATTTTATTACGCTCAGTTCGTGTTAACTTCAAACACACGTGTCGAGTACCTACTCAATTTTAATCATAAAATAATACCTATGGTATAAATATGTTAAAATTCCAGTAATAATATTATATGTATCAAACGCAAAATTATCCTAAAAAAAATAACGATGTACATAAGGCTAATATTTTTTTGTATAACAAATATTTTTACTGTTGATGATTTTTTTGCTGTACGAAAATTCACCAATTGTTTTCGTGAAAAAAAAACATGTTTATCCCGAAGTAAGCAAAAATTAGTTATTATTTTGATCATAGGAAAAAATCACGTCACACAAAATTATCATTTTTTGTTACATGTCTTTTTTTTCATTTAACGTTTTTGAAAGAAAAAAAAACTTTATGGTTTAATAAAACCAAAATGAAGTTTCTCAGTTTTTATACAAGTAGATAAATTAAATTTTATTTGATATATGTATATGTAAAATCGCCTCGTAAGTTTTTGTAAATGTAAAAAAGGCAATTCAGTTTCTAATTCTATCAACTTGAAAGTAAAAAACAACATCTCTTCGATTACATAATAAATTAGTAGGTAATAGGAGTAGGTATATATCATCATTCATATCTTTCCTTGATGATACTAACACGTGATGATTTCCCCAAGGAATGTGTGTTAATGTGTGTTGTGCAGGTTGTTCTTGACTATCCTTCATCTGCAATACTCTCCACTTCACTCTACATCACCCCCCCTCCACACATCCGTGTTGGAGTATCAACTCTTTACTTCTTAGACATCTTTAGCAAAGTCAACTACTTTTCTTGGTTCAAAACACTTTTAAAACAACTGTAATGAAGCAAACTTTGTCCTGCCAGGTGAAATTAAGTACCTACATATCTATATAAGACTAGTTGCATATAACACGTGAGATCAAACTTCGATGGTGATAGTATGCAAGGTTGATCCTTAATTCAAAATTATTGTATAGGTATGTATTTTAAAAGATTTTCTTTTCTATACAAAAACGTGTATAACAAGATTGTGAATGTCAGTCTTTTTTTCATACCCCAAATATGTAAACAGATTGATGGTATAATAGGTATATGTATCGAGATTAAGTGTCAAACTATTGAGAGTCCCCGTAAATATTGTGCAGTGTAACTTCCATACAAATTGTATGAAACAATGTCGTCAATAAAATATTTTTTTACAAATTTTGTTTAAAAAATTTCGAAGTGTGCAGCTCAAATTTATGTTTTTTTTATTTTATTTTATTTTTATTTTATATAGCTTCTCGGGCAACTAACAGGTACTATGTCAAATAATTATTTAACACGCACCCAATAACAAGTTGCCACATTCTGGAGACTTACGATATTAATCGTCTCACAGATCCAGACTGAAAACACAATTTTAAAAACTGTGTCTCCACCGGGAATCGAACCCGGGACCCTTGGATCAGCAGTCAGATATCCAACCAACTGAGCTACGAGAGCCGACATATTTATAGAAAATAAAATCATCTAGTTGGGGTGCAGGGTGCACTGAGAAAACTGATAATCATAAATAACGTGAATTCAGCTTAAAGTATGGTGAATTCACCTGTACGGAGCATAGTGATATCATCAAAATTAAGATGATCATACGATTTATGTTGATAACGGCATTTATGATGACGTGTCGCTGACTTTAGTAGGACGAGAATACATTATATGATTACATATGTTTCCTACTATTTATTTTTGGTTTCATCATATCTCCTATGACGTCTTATTATATTTCCTACTATTTTTCGGTGACGTTCTCTTATCTGCAGTGACGTCCTATTATTATAGATGACTTCCTCATATATCTTGTGATGTCCTTTTATTATTCCTTATATTAATAGATGACTTCCTCATATCTCATGTGATGTCCTTTTATTGTTCCTACCATTTTTCGAGGACTTCCTCATATATCCAGTGACGTCCTATTATAAAAAAATATTAAAATAACAATATAACTTTGTTTATTTCCACTTATTAATTTTTATTCAAAAACTAGTTTCAAGAACTACCGTTCTCTTCTTCGGGTGGGTTTAAACCAGTTTAAGGATATTCCAGTCATCGGACTTCCCAATTATTGACATTAATTTCTTTGTTGTAGGTCTAACTTTTTGTCCCGGTTTTACAAATGTTACAATCGACTGTTTCCATGTGAATAATCCTTTGATTGCATTTGCCACCGCAAGGCTGGAAGCCTCTCTCACAATTTCAAGCCCCTTATCGTGTCTGTATGAGAACCTTCCCTCCTGTAGTGCTACCCTGCAGCCAGCCAAGATATGCCTAGCCGTGCATGGAGATGTCCCACAGAGGCGGCAACTGTTATTTCTGTCTATATTCCATCGTTTCAGGTTCCTTTATTAACACAGCAGCCCGACTGTGGAACGATCTTCCGAATTCTGTGTTTCCACCTTCGTACAACCCGGGTCTTTTTAAAATCCGAATTAATAAACTCTTTTCTAGATTGCAAACCCCTCCCAACGCTACGTAGTGCGCTTCTTCGGAAGAATAAAATGGACCCAAATCCTAATAGCTGGCGTCCCCTACGTAGACATGTTAAAAAAAAAAAAAACTCGGGTCTGGGAGCGTACCCTGTATTGAGTTTAGATAGAACTTCAGTATCTCAGATGACCATCCATGTATTATCTGTTTCCATCCCAGTGCTGGAGGAATACAAAATTCCTCCAACACATATATAATAATATCACAATCAACAATGGTAATAAAAAAAACATTTAAAAAAAACATAATATAAAAATATTGCACTAATATACTAGAGCAAAATAAAGTATGGGGTCGAAAGCTATGGGTGAAAAATCTCCTCTGCGTATGTAGTGTCTGCCTGATACTAAGAGACATTCCTTTATTTTAGTTTTAAAAGAATGACTTTTTTCCATTTGCTTAATTTTTTGTCGAGCTTATTGAATCTTCTAGGAGCAATGACTCCAAAACGTCTCTGTACAAAAGTATATAATTTTTATTAATATTATATACTTGTCTATTTTAATAGAAATTTTTAGCTTTCTAGCTTTTATAGTTTAAGAGGACATATAACGCCAAACTTAGTGACTGAAAACATAATATTATAAAACCCCCCAATGCACTATGAAGTTACGCGTTAGTAAGGGTAAATATCGCGTGCGTTAAAAAAGGTTTATACGTGATTTAAATTATCGGAAACCCCAAATTTGTTGATTTTTTGCATTTTAAGAACAAACCTTAGTTTAAATGAAAAAACTTTATCGGTTATTCACTTTTATTTTATGCACTCTTTAAAAGTATAAAAGATTTATTTCTCTACGACACATGGTTATAAAGTAATTTTAAAAAAAATATTTTAAAAAAGGATATTATTAATCATTTATTTATGGGAATGTAGGCTGAATTTTAAAATTGTGTGAAGATCATCACTAGAGAAATGTTGAAAATACTTTTGGTATTTTTTCTAGAAACACACTGTTTAACATATTTGAGGAATTCGATTAGAAATTGAGACACATGGAAAAATGAAATTAAAATTCATATGTTGATAACCCCTGATTGGAACAAATTGTAGTCCTACATTTTTTTATGTCTCCTGAAATTTTAGGCACTGTGCAATAGGCGGATCAAAAGTGATAAGGGGACACGGAAAGCCACATATACCGAATAATTTACTACTCCTAAAATAAAAATTTAGGAGTATTTTATTTATTTTAAAATCTGACTTAATATGCTGCGAAGCCTTGCGTTGTTGGTGTTGGTGATATTTTTTAGCCCACAGAAGCAATATTTACGTGAGAAATGAATTTCAATAAATTTCTCCTCTGCTGACTCACCAACTGTACCACAATTTTACTGTGAGTGCTTTTTTTCAAATTACTTTCATGAAACATTGCAAAAAATAATATTAATAGGTTCTGAATACTTACCTATCCCGAAGTTCTTTATTTAAATTTAGATTATTGACAATATTTGAAACATTGCAAAAATACTCCACTTTCATTGGTCAAATGACTTATAATCGATGAAGAATAACAAAAAATATTTAAATGAATAATCCGTCCCGGATAAACGATCGACAGTTCACGTCAGAAACGAATAGGTTGTGATCAACCAGGAGCGACCCTAGAACATTTGGGCAACGCAAACCTGAACAACAAAATAGGTTGTGATCAACCACGAGCGATCCTAGAACATTTGGGCAACGCAAACCTGAACAACAAAATAGGTTGTGATCAACCACGAGCGATCCTAGAACATTTGGGCAACGCAAACCTGAACAACAAAATAGGTTGTGATCAACCACGAGCGATCCTAGAACATTTGGGCAACGCAAACCTGAACAACAAAATAGGTTGTGATCAACCACGAGCGATCCTAGAACATTTGGGCAACGCAAACCTGAACAACAAAATAGGTTGTGATCAACCACGAGCGATCCTAGAACATTTGGGCAACGCAAACCTGAACAACAAAATAGGTTGTGATCAACCACGAGCGATCCTAGAACATTTGGGCAACGCAAACCTGAACAACAAAATAGGTTGTGATCAACCACGAGCGATCCTAGAACATTTGGGCAACGCAAACCTGAACAACAAAATAGGTTGTGATCAACCAGGAGCGATCCTAGAACATTTGGGCAACGCAAACCTGAACAACAAAATAGGTTGTGATCAACCAGGAGCGATCCTAGAACATTTGGGCAACGCAAACCTGAACAACAAAATAGGTTGTGATCAACCAGGAGCGATCCTAGAACATTTGGGCAACGCAAACCTGAACAACAAAATAGGTTGTGATCAACCAGGAGCGATCCTAGAACATTTGGGCAACGCAAACCTGAACAACAAAATAGGTTGTGATCAACCAGGAGCGATCCTAGAACATTTGGGCAACGCAAACCTGAACAACAAAATAGGTTGTGATCAACCAGGAGCGATCCTAGAACATTTGGGCAACGCAAACCTGAACAACAAAATAGGTTGTGATCAACCAGGAGCGATCCTAGAACATTTGGGCAACGCAAACCTGAACAACAAAATAGGTTGTGATCAACCACGAGCGATCCTAGAACATTTGGGCAACGCAAACCTGAACAACAAAATAGGTTGTGATCAACCACGAGCGATCCTCGAACATTTGGGCAACGCAAACCTGAACAACAAAATAGGTTGTGATCAACCAGGAGCGATCCTAGAACATTTGGGCAACGCAAACCTGAACAACAAAATAGGTTGTGATCAACCAGGAGCGATCCTAGAACATTTGGGCAACGCAAACCTGAACAACAAAATAGGTTGTGATCAACCAGGAGCGATCCTAGAACATTTGGGCAACGCAAACCTGAACAACAAAATAGGTTGTGATCAACCAGGAGCGATCCTAGAACATTTGGGCAACGCAAACCTGAACAACAAAATAGGTTGTGATCAACCAGGAGCGATCCTAGAACATTTGGGCAACGCAAACCTGAACAACAAAATAGGTTGTGATCAACCACGAGCGATCCTAGAACATTTGGGCAACGCAAACCTGAACAACAAAATAGGTTGTGATCAACCACGAGCGATCCTAGAACATTTGGGCAACGCAAACCTGAACAACAAAATAGGTTGTGATCAACCAGGAGCGATCCTAGAACATTTGGGCAACGCAAACCTGAACAACAAAATAGGTTGTGATCAACCAGGAGCGATCCTAGAACATTTGGGCAACGCAAACCTGAACAACAAAATAGGTTGTGATCAACCAGGAGCGATCCTAGAACATTTGGGCAACGCAAACCTGAACAACAAAATAGGTTGTGATCAACCAGGAGCGATCCTAGAACATTTGGGCAACGCAAACCTGAACAACAAAATAGGTTGTGATCAACCACGAGCGATCCTAGAACATTTGGGCAACGCAAACCTGAACAACAAAATAGGTTGTGATCAACCAGGAGCGATCCTAGAACATTTGGGCAACGCAAACCTGAACAACAAAATAGGTTGTGATCAACCAGGAGCGATCCTAGAACATTTGGGCAACGCAAACCTGAACAACAAAATAGGTTGTGATCAACCAGGAGCGATCCTAGAACATTTGGGCAACGCAAACCTGAACAACAAAATAGGTTGTGATCAACCAGGAGCGATCCTAGAACATTTGGGCAACGCAAACCTGAACAACAAAATAGGTTGTGATCAACCAGGAGCGATCCTAGAACATTTGGGCAACGCAAACCTGAACAACGAAAAATAGGAAATGTAATTTTTTTTTCGTCTCCTTTTTTGTTTGCTTGTATATATTTTTGTATTTATGATGTAGCAATATTTTTTTATAGTATGTAAAAAGCTTTTAAGCCATATACTGTAAAAAATAAATTAAAAATTAAGTGCCTACCTACTCATTAGTTTATAATAAAGAATTTTTCTTTCAATACTTTTTTGATTTATTGTTGAATAGTTAACTCACGTATTTTTGATTTAATCGTTTTTTATAACTCTTCTTACCTACATGCACTTCCATCATATTTTTATTTTCTTTTAAGTAAATGAAAATGTAGAACATGACTAACCTAGGTAGGTGTGTACCTAATAAGACGATGGATGGTATAACTAATATTAATACTTCTTATATCTTCTTAAATAAAGTTTCTTAAATAATAGCTAAAGTTTGTCTAACTCACATTTATCTACTTTTATCTTAATAATTCTATATCCACGTCTTTTATTCTTTTATTATGTATAACCTAGTTAGGTACCTACCTACATGATTATCTAATCTATATCAATAAAGCAAAGTGTCCTGACTGACTGACTGACTCACTCATCAACGCACAGCATAAATGTCTAATCGCAGAGAAATAAAATTTGGAATAGAAATAGGTTTTATACACAGAACCTTCCACTTAGGAAGGATTGATGAAATTTTATCAATCATGGACAATGAAAAATTTTCAGCATTTTTTTGTTCAATTATTTTTTTATTTAAATATTTTATTACGAAAACTTGATAATTTTTCATTGCCATTTTTTTAAAGTAATCTGCCTTTTTACCAATTTGAAAATAAAAATATTAAATTTTAGGTTCCCTGAGCTTGGGGTCACTTTGAAATATTTGACAGTCAATGAAATCAAGAAGCACTAATCCGATATCCTTCAGAATCTAATGGGTTCTAAGCGAATATTAGATATTATACAAATTCGTCAAATTCGAAAAGAATCGAATGAGCACTTTAGTCTATGATCGATAACTACAGTAGAATAAACACGCCGTACATAGTACACAGCACACGCACGCAGATACATTATAACGAAACTTTGAGAATACAATCTCAACATGATACTAGTTGATAGTCTGCGATAAAAAAAAACACTAAAAATTGCGAATTCATAACTCCCCACTATATCAAGGGAGAAGTAAAAATCGCTCTAGTTATACGCAGAGCACAAAAGTTGTCGATTGATTCACTTAAACCCTTTCTTAACCGAATTATGAAAGCATTATGAAAATAAATGTTTCATAAAAAATGGGCAAAATATGTGATTATAAAGATATTTTGATATTTTTTTTTTCCTTTTTTATTCCAATTGTCATCATTCATATATAAAACTATATACTTTTCATAAAATAAAAAATCTTTCATTTTAATTATTATTAGAGATTGAAAGAAATATAAATACCTGATTAAAAAAAATATAGCATGCTATAGAACAAAAATATAGCATGCTATAGAACAAAAATATAGCATGCTATAGAACAAAAATATAGCATGCTATAGAACAAAAATATAGCATGCTATAGAACAAAAATATAGCATGCTATAGAACAAAAATATAGCATGCTATAGAACAAAAATATAGCATGCTATAGAACAAAAATATTAATCTCACGTTTATTAATTTTTGAATAACCGTGTTTAGCAAGAAAAGCACATTTCGCAATAACCGAGTTTTCAACTGTACAATAAGCGAATCGCAATAACCAAGTACCCACAGAAGTTTTCGTCATTCTAAGTATTGTAAGCGATCAAAAATATTATGATTAATAATTTAGAAGAGAAATAACACAGCTGATAACAATTTTCAATGAGATATACGTAAAATATATTAATGATTCCAATTGGAATCATCGGTTAGGAAAGGTTTAAAATTGTTTCCATGTTATCAATAATATAACCTAACAATCATTCTGAGAGGCAAATGTAAATTAATAATATGCTATTTGTGACGTCTAATTTGCAACACGTGTCTGTTATTTGTCAGCCAATAAATTGATAAACAAAATGTAACAAAGTTTCAGAAATGTTTCTGTTCTAAAATGACTTAACAAGCCAAAATGTCAACATTATAATACATTGTTAAATAATATCACCAAATTTACTTTACTAATTTGTACAATAAGTGGAATTAAATGGAATAATATACCAGAGGACAATAGAAGAGTTGGAGGATGGTATTTGAAGTTTGGTATTATAATGTAAGAAGAAGATAGAAAATAAAGACTTACAAGTAGTTGACATAATAGACAATACATGACATGACAACGTTTTGTAGACAACAATAGCTTCATTCATCCCTCAAACATTATTTCACAATACGTTTGAACAAGGTATTTCCACGTCCTATGTCTTTCTGTCTCTCTCTCTCTCTCTCTCTCTCTCTCTCTCTCCTTTATCTGCATCTCTCCCTCGCAATCGTTTTTAATATTCCCCTCATTGTATGAGATGACAATATCAACAAGTCATATTTGAGGGATACTTGACTATTCTACAATTAGGTACCTACTTATTATTATTATCTTCATAGAAAAGAGAATAATTATCTTCCTCTCTCGAAATAGATTTAAGTATGAACTAATTAAATTAGTGAATTTTGTAACTGTGCAATAATATTATGTACTTTAAAACAATTTCTCGATTTATGTCATGCAAAAATAAAATTTAAGACTTTATTCTTACAGAAGCAAAACTAAGTCAGTATTTTGAATGTATTTTATTTTATACTTATAGTATAATGTCTACACAATTATTCACACTATATACATATCTTATACTTAATTTCTATAATAAGTATAAGATATGTAGTGTGAACAATTATGTAGGAAGAAACGTAGGATAGCGGGTATTGGTACCTTTATAATATAATAGGAAAGAAAAGATGCAGTCGACTGTTAGTTGAATTATGATGCACCCAAATGCCATAAATTTTATAATACAGAGAACTCCTAATTTAATATATCCCCACAGTCTTATTTCAGGAATGAATTAAAGTAAATCAGAATGTCTTAACAAAATTTCCACAGTAAGTTGGCGGGCGTGTGTTAATATACATAATTAATAATATGCACGAATTAACTAACTCCAGCTTAATTTTTATATCTAACAAAAGATGTCTATCTTGATACTTTGCAGCTATTACTTTGTGGTTCATTTTAACTAATAAATTAAAATAATATCTTTTTTGTTTACACCACTTTTGAGTATTTAATGTTAACCGGTTTCAGAGCTGACCCGCTCCCTCGTCCGAACAAACTTATACTAAACTTAAAATTATGTTTAAACCGTGTGTATTGCTACTGTCGTTGGTGGGCGAAATTTAAACTAGAAGGGGTGGTGGGTTTGTTTTACCGCACGGGCAGGTAACATATTGAACAGGGGCGTTCTATTTAAATTTATTTGGTTATTTATTATTTCTTCTCTCTTATTTATAGCTTTTTGTATTTCTAATGCCTCTAGATTATCTAGTCTCAGGCCCTCCTTATTAATGTGTAATATTTCCACTCCCGTTTGTTTTTCGAATGAATGATTATTATTTATGAGATGGTTAGCAAATTCCGAAAAGTTGTTGCTCTTTAAGCACCTCATGTGCTCTTTGATTCTTGTTTCAAAATTTCGGCCAGTTTTACCGATGTAGAATGCCGGACAATCACTACAATTTAATTTATACACTCCGGGGTTGCTCAATTTTTCATTTTTATCTTTACTATTTACCAAGAATCTACCCAAATTATTATTAGTATAAAAGGCCGGTTTTATGTTCGACGGTAAATCTTTGACTAATAACGAGTTTACTTTTTCATTTACATATAACATTCTACGCCACTTTTTGTCATCTAAATTATTATCAATTGCTTTACCACCATAAAGGTATGTTTTTACGTTAATCTTTTTTCTGATTTTATTTAAAATATGATCTATAATATCTGTGTTGTATCCATTATTTACCGCGATCTGTTTTATTGTTTTCAACTCTATATTAAAATTGTTATTTGTCATAGGGACATTTACTAAGCGATGTACCATAGAGTAAAAGGCAGATAGTTTATGCGACACAGGGTGATTCGATAAGTTATGTATCACTGTGTCCGTATATGTGGGTTTACGATAAATACTGAAATCAATTATATTATTTGTCAAAGTTAAAGTTAAATCAAGAAAATTAAGGGTCGCGTTATTATCAGTTTCGAGGGTGAATTGTATGTTTTTGTGAAAGGAATTAATTAAATTTAAGAACACGTTTAATTGGCGAATACTTCCCGTCCAAATACAAAAAATGTCATCCACATATCGTTTCCACAGTGTTACATACTTTAACAATGGTGATTTACAATTAAAAATCTTATTTTCTAAATGATTGACAAAAATATTTGCTACTAATGGGCTTGCAGGTCCTCCCATGGGGAGACCTTCTTTTTGTTTATAAATTCTATTATTGTATTGAAAATAATTTTGATCTAGACACAAATTAAACAAACATTCTAAATCACTATTTAAATCGGGTGATAAATCAGAATTACAAAGTATCTCCTTAATTATTTTTTTACTTTCTATTACTGGAACGTTAGTGAATAAACTCACAATATCAAAGGACACTAACCGAGCATTACTAGGAAATTTCTTATCTTTAAGGAAATTCACAAGTTGTAAAGAATTGTCGATAGAATAAATAGGTTTAAATACATTACTATTGTTAATAATGGATATTATTGTAGATGCTAATTTAAAAGTTGGAGCATTGTAATACGATACCACGGGTCTAATTGGTTTATTTTCTTTATGAAGTTTCAATAGACCATAAAGTTTCGGTGGTTTCGGATTCATTAGTAAAACCTGAGATTTAAATATGTTTTTAATAATATCACTTTAACACGTTTTTATAGCACTTTTCACTTTTTCTTGATAATTGTTTGTAGGATCCTTTAGTAATACTTGAAAGTTTTTGTCTTGTAGAAAATCGTTAATTTTTTTATCATAGTCAAATTTATCCATAATTACTGCTGTGTTTCCCTTATCTGCTTTAGTTAAGATCAAGTTCTTTTCATTCATCACATTACGGATGTTTTTAACTAGTTGGAACTCTTTTCTGTTATACCATTTATTTTTATTATTACTTGACAGATGGTTGTTTTTTAAGGTTTTCGCGCATTTGTAATGATATTCTCTCGGTTGATTTTTGAATGCTGTTTCCAAGTCGACTGCCAAATTTTCTATTGCGTTATTTATATTATTATAAGAATACTGGAGATTGTATTTAAAACCTTTTGAAAGTAGATCTAATTCTTCTGTTTGAAATGTATGATTAGAGAGGTTGACGACACGATTATAGAATTGGAAGTCCTTTTTGGAAGACGTTGTTGTATTATTTATTTGGTTTTTATTATTTTTATTGATATCAATGAGTCTTTTAAGTTTTTTCTTTATCACAGATTTTTTCTTTAATGCATCTACACTTGCAAATTGGCGAACTTTATCATCTAATAAATCCCATTCGACTGGATGCAATATATGCGTTAGTTCAGTATGTAACACTTTTAGACAAAGTTTTATGTTATTGCGATTTTTAAACGCGTTTTTCAGATCTTCTTTTAACCACGCTTTTTCCGCTTTGTTTTTTGCACTTTTACTATACGTTTCACAAGATTTTCTGAATCTACACTTAATGTATTTTGGAATAACATTCGAACGCAGACACGTTTGATAGAAATAAATGTTCAAACACACGATTCTGTACATAATATACTGTTTTTTGTACATTTTAGCTTTTTTTGCCGTACTCGCTGATATAATATCTTGATACTTTGCAGCTATTACTTTGTGGTTCATTTTAACTAATAAATTAAAATAATATCTTTTTTGTTTACACCACTTTTGAGTATTTAATGTAAACCGGTTTCAGAGCTGACCCGCTCCCTCGTCCGAACAAACTTATACTAAACTTAAAATTATGTTTAAACCGTGTGTATTGCTACTGTCGTTGGTGGGCGAAATTTAAACTAGAAGGGGTGGTGGGTTTGTTTTACCGCACGGGCAGGTAACGGGCAGGTAACATATTGAACAGGGGCGTTCTATTTAAATTTATTTGGTTATTTATTATTTCTTCTCTCTTATTTATAGCTTTTTGTATTTCTAATGCCTCTAGATTATCTAGTCTCAGGCCCTCCTTATTAATGTGTAATATTTCCACTCCCGTTTGTTTTTCGAATGAATGATTATTATTTATGAGATGGTTAGCAAATTCCGAAAAGTTGTTGCTCTTTAAGCACCTCATGTGCTCTTTGATTCTTGTTTCAAAATTTCGGCCAGTTTTACCGATGTAGAATGCCGGACAATCACTACAATTTAATTTATACACTCCGGGGTTGCTCAATTTTTCATTTTTATCTTTACTATTTACCAAGAATCTACCCAAATTATTATTAGTATAAAAGGCCGGTTTTATGTTCGACGGTAAATCTTTGACTAATAACGAGTTTACTTTTTCATTTACATATAACATTCTACGCCACTTTTTGTCATCTAAATTATTATCAATTGCTTTACCACCATAAAGGTATGTTTTTACGTTAATCTTTTTTCTGATTTTATTTAAAATATGATCTATAATATCTGTGTTGTATCCATTATTTACCGCGATCTGTTTTATTGTTTTCAACTCTATATTAAAATTGTTATTTGTCATAGGGACATTTACTAAGCGATGTACCATAGAGTAAAAGGCAGATAGTTTATGCGACACAGGGTGATTCGATAAGTTATGTATCACTGTGTCCGTATATGTGGGTTTACGATAAATACTGAAATCAATTATATTATTTGTCAAAGTTAAATTTAAATCAAGAAAATTAAGGGTCGCGTTATTATCAGTTTCGAGGGTGAATTGTATGTTTTTGTGAAAGGAATTAATTAAATTTAAGAACACGTTTAATTGGCGAATACTTCCCGTCCAAATACAAAAAATGTCATCCACATATCGTTTCCACAGTGTTACATACTTTAACAATGGTGATTTACAATTAAAAATCTTATTTTCTAAATGATTGACAAAAATATTTGCTACTAATGGACTTGCAGGTCCTCCCATGGGGAGACCTTCTTTTTGTTTATAAATTCTATTATTGTATTGAAAATAATTTTGATCTAGACACAAATTAAACAAACATTCTAAATCACTATTTAAATCGGGTGATAAATCAGAATTACAAAGTATCTCCTTAATTATTTTTTTACTTTCTATTACTGGAACGTTAGTGAATAAACTCACAATATCAAAGGACACTAATCGAGCATTACTAGGAAATTTCTTATCTTTAAGGAAATTCACAAGTTGTAAAGAATTGTCGATAGAATAAATAGGTTTAAATACATTACTATTGTTAATAATGGATATTATTGTAGATGCTAATTTAAAAGTTGGAGCATTGTAATACGATACCACGGGTCTAATTGGTTTATTTTCTTTATGAAGTTTCAATAGACCATAAAGTTTCGGTGGTTTCGGATTCATTAGTAAAACCTGAGATTTAAATATGTTTTTAATAATATCACTTTTACACGTTTTTATAGCACTTTTCACTTTTTCTTGATAATTGTTTGTAGGATCCTTTAGTAATACTTGAAAGTTTTTGTCTTGTAGAAAATCGTTAATTTTTTTATCATAGTCAAATTTATCCATAATTACTGCTGTGTTTCCCTTATCTGCTTTAGTTAAGATCAAGTTCTTTTCATTCATCACATTACGGATGTTTTTAACTAGTTGGAACTCTTTTCTGTTATACCATTTATTTTTATTATTACTTGACAGATGGTTGTTTTTTAAGGTTTTCGCGCATTTGTAATGATATTCTCTCGGTTGATTTTTGAATGCTGTTTCCAAGTCGACTGCCAAATTTTCTATTGCGTTATTTATATTATTATAAGAATACTGGAGATTGTATTTAAAACCTTTTGAAAGTAGATCTAATTCTTCTGTTTGAAATGTATGATTAGAGAGGTTGACGACACGATTATAGAATTGGAAGTCCTTTTTGGAAGACGTTGTTGTATTATTTATTTGGTTTTTATTATTTTTATTGATATCAATGAGTCTTTTAAGTTTTTTCTTTATCACAGATTTTTTCTTTAATGCATCTACACTTGCAAATTGGCGAACTTTATCATCTAATAAATCCCATTCGACTGGATGCAATATATGCGTTAGTTCAGTATGTAACACTTTTAGACAAAGTTTTATGTTATTGCGATTTTTAAACGCGTTTTTCAGATCTTCTTTTAACCACGCTTTTTCCGCTTTGTTTTTTGCACTTTTACTATACGTTTCACAAGATTTTCTGAATCTACACTTAATGTATTTTGGAATAACATTCGAACGCAGACACGTTTGATAGAAATAAATGTTCAAACACACGATTCTGTACATAATATACTGTTTTTTGTACATTTTAGCTTTTTTTGCCGTACTCGCTGATATAATATCTTGATACTTTGCAGCTATTACTTTGTGGTTCATTTTAACTAATAAATTAAAATAATATCTTTTTTGTTTACACCACTTTTGAGTATTTAATGTAAACCGGTTTCAGAGCTGACCCGCTCCCTCGTCCGAACAAACTTATACTAAACTTAAAATTATGTTTAAACCGTGTGTATTGCTACTGTCGTTGGTGGGCGAAATTTAAACTAGAAGGGGTGGTGGGTTTGTTTTACCGCACGGGCAGGTAACATATTGAACAGGGGCGTTCTATTTAAATTTATTTGGTTATTTATTATTTCTTCTCTCTTATTTATAGCTTTTTGTATTTCTAATGCCTCTAGATTATCTAGTCTCAGGCCCTCCTTATTAATGTGTAATATTTCCACTCCCGTTTGTTTTTCGAATGAATGATTATTATTTATGAGATGGTTAGCAAATTCCGAAAAGTTGTTGCTCTTTAAGCACCTCATGTGCTCTTTGATTCTTGTTTCAAAATTTCGGCCAGTTTTACCGATGTAGAATGCCGGACAATCACTACAATTTAATTTATACACTCCGGGGTTGCTCAATTTTTCATTTTTATCTTTACTATTTACCAAGAATCTACCCAAATTATTATTAGTATAAAAGGCCGGTTTTATGTTCGACGGTAAATCTTTGACTAATAACGAGTTTACTTTTTCATTTACATATAACATTCTACGCCACTTTTTGTCATCTAAATTATTATCAATTGCTTTACCACCATAAAGGTATGTTTTTACGTTAATCTTTTTTCTGATTTTATTTAAAATATGATCTATAATATCTGTGTTGTATCCATTATTTACCGCGATCTGTTTTATTGTTTTCAACTCTATATTAAAATTGTTATTTGTCATAGGGACATTTACTAAGCGATGTACCATAGAGTAAAAGGCAGATAGTTTATGCGACACAGGGTGATTCGATAAGTTATGTATCACTGTGTCCGTATATGTGGGTTTACGATAAATACTGAAATCAATTATATTATTTGTCAAAGTTAAAGTTAAATCAAAAAATTAAGGGTCGCGTTATTATCAGTTTCGAGGGTGAATTGTATGTTTTTGTGAAAGGAATTAATTAAATTTAAGAACACGTTTAATTGGCGAATACTTCCCGTCCAAATACAAAAAATGTCATCCACATATCGTTTCCACAGTGTTACATACTTTAACAATGGTGATTTACAATTAAAAATCTTATTTTCTAAATGATTGACAAAAATATTTGCTACTAATGGGCTTGCAGGTCCTCCCATGGGGAGACCTTCTTTTTGTTTATAAATTCTATTATTGTATTGAAAATAATTTTGATCTAGACACAAATTAAACAAACATTCTAAATCACTATTTAAATCGGGTGATAAATCAGAATTACAAAGTATCTCCTTAATTATTTTTTTACTTTCTATTACTGGAACGTTAGTGAATAAACTCACAATATCAAAGGACACTAACCGAGCATTACTAGGAAATTTCTTATCTTTAAGGAAATTCACAAGTTGTAAAGAATTGTCGATAGAATAAATAGGTTTAAATACATTACTATTGTTAATAATGGATATTATTGTAGATGCTAATTTAAAAGTTGGAGCATTGTAATACGATACCACGGGTCTAATTGGTTTATTTTCTTTATGAAGTTTCAATAGACCATAAAGTTTCGGTGGTTTCGGATTCATTAGTAAAACCTGAGATTTAAATATGTTTTTAATAATATCACTTTTACACGTTTTTATAGCACTTTTCACTTTTTCTTGATAATTGTTTGTAGGATCCTTTAGTAATACTTGAAAGTTTTTGTCTTGTAGAAAATCGTTAATTTTTTTATCATAGTCAAATTTATCCATAATTACTGCTGTGTTTCCCTTATCTGCTTTAGTTAAGATCAAGTTCTTTTCATTCATCACATTACGGATGTTTTTAACTAGTTGGAACTCTTTTCTGTTATACCATTTATTTTTATTATTACTTGACAGATGGTTGTT
Source organism: Molanna angustata (assembly GCA_963576475.1). Classification (NCBI taxonomy): domain Eukaryota; kingdom Metazoa; phylum Arthropoda; class Insecta; order Trichoptera; family Molannidae; genus Molanna; species Molanna angustata. Next base: position 119,583 of record OY754987.1, read on the forward strand.
TTTTAAGGTTTTCGCGCATTTGTAATGATATTCTCTCGGTTGATTTTTGAATGCTGTTTCCAAGTCGACTGCCAAATTTTCTATTGCGTTATTTATATTATTATAAGAATACTGGAGATTGTATTTAAAACCTTTTGAAAGTAGATCTAATTCTTCTGTTTGAAATGTATGATTAGAGAGGTTGACGACACGATTATAGAATTGGAAGTCCTTTTTGGAAGACGTTGTTGTATTATTTATTTGGTTTTTATTATTTTTATTGATGGGGAGACCTTCTTTTTGTTTATAAATTCTATTATTGTATTGAAAATAATTTTGATCTAGACACAAATTAAACAAACATTCTAAATCACTATTTAAATCGGGTGATAAATCAGAATTACAAAGTATCTCCTTAATTATTTTTTTACTTTCTATTACTGGAACGTTAGTGAATAAACTCACAATATCAAAGGACACTAATCGAGCATTACTAGGAAATTTCTTATCTTTAAGGAAATTCACAAGTTGTAAAGAATTGTCGATAGAATAAATAGGTTTAAATACATTACTATTGTTAATAATGGATATTATTGTAGATGCTAATTAGTAAATGTCCCTATGACAAATAACAATTTTAATATAGAGTTGAAAACAATAAAACAGATCGCGGTAAATAATGGATACAACACAGATATTATAGATCATATTTTAAATAAAATCAGAAAAAAGATTAACGTAAAAACATACCTTTATGGTGGTAAAGCAATTGATAATAATTTAGATGACAAAAAGTGGCGTAGAATGTTATATGTAAATGAAAAAGTAAACTCGTTATTAGTCAAAGATTTACCGTCGAACATAAAACCGGCCTTTTATACTAATAATAATTTGGGTAGATTCTTGGTAAATAGTAAAGATAAAAATGAAAAATTGAGCAACCCCGGAGTGTATAAATTAAATTGTAGTGATTGTCCGGCATTCTACATCGGTAAAACTGGCCGAAATTTTGAAACAAGAATCAAAGAGCACATGAGGTGCTTAAAGAGCAACAACTTTTCGGAATTTGCTAACCATCTCATAAATAATAATCATTCATTCGAAAAACAAACGGGAGTGGAAATATTACACATTAATAAGGAGGGCCTGAGACTAGATAATCTAGAGGCATTAGAAATACAAAAAGCTATAAATAAGAGAGAAGAAATAATAAATAACCAAATAAATTTAAATAGAACGCCCCTGTTCAATATGTTACCTGCCCGTTACCTGCCCGTGCGGTAAAACAAACCCACCACCCCTTCTAGTTTAAATTTCGCCCACCAACGACAGTAGCAATACACACGGTTTAAACATAATTTTAAGTTTAGTATAAGTTTGTTCGGACGAGGGAGCGGGTCAGCTCTGAAACCGGTTTACATTAAATACTCAAAAGTGGTGTAAACAAAAAAGATATTATTTTAATTTATTAGTTAAAATGAACCACAAAGTAATAGCTGCAAAGTATCAAGATATTATATCAGCGAGTACGGCAAAAAAAGCTAAAATGTACAAAAAACAGTATATTATGTACAGAATCGTGTGTTTGAACATTTATTTCTATCAAACGTGTCTGCGTTCGAATGTTATTCCAAAATAAATTAAGTGTAGATTCAGAAAATCTTGTGAAACGTATAGTAAAAGTGCAAAAAACAAAGCGGAAAAAGCGTGGTTAAAAGAAGATCTGAAAAACGCGTTTAAAAATCGCAATAACATAAAACTTTGTCTAAAAGTGTTACATACTGAACTAACGCATATATTGCATCCAGTCGAATGGGATTTATTAGATGATAAAGTTCGCCAATTTGCAAGTGTAGATGCATTAAAGAAAAAATCTGTGATAAAGAAAAAACTTAAAAGACTCATTGATATCAATAAAAATAATAAAAACCAAATAAATAATACAACAACGTCTTCCAAAAAGGACTTCCAATTCTATAATCGTGTCGTCAACCTCTCTAATCATACATTTCAAACAGAAGAATTAGATCTACTTTCAAAAGGTTTTAAATACAATCTCCAGTATTCTTATAATAATATAAATAACGCAATAGAAAATTTGGCAGTCGACTTGGAAACAGCATTCAAAAATCAACCGAGAGAATATCATTACAAATGCGCGAAAACCTTAAAAAACAACCATCTGTCAAGTAATAATAAAAATAAATGGTATAACAGAAAAGAGTTCCAACTAGTTAAAAACATCCGTAATGTGATGAATGAAAAGAACTTGATCTTAACTAAAGCAGATAAGGGAAACACAGCAGTAATTATGGATAAATTTGACTATGATAAAAAAATTAACGATTTTCTACAAGACAAAAACTTTCAAGTATTACTAAAGGATCCTACAAACAATTATCAAGAAAAAGTGAAAAGTGCTATAAAAACGTGTAAAAGTGATATTATTAAAAACATATTTAAATCTCAGGTTTTACTAATGAATCCGAAACCACCGAAACTTTATGGTCTATTGAAACTTCATAAAGAAAATAAACCAATTAGACCCGTGGTATCGTATTACAATGCTCCAACTTTTAAATTAGCATCTACAATAATATCCATTATTAACAATAGTAATGTATTTAAACCTATTTATTCTATCGACAATTCTTTACAACTTGTGAATTTCCTTAAAGATAAGAAATTTCCTAGTAATGCTCGATTAGTGTCCTTTGATATTGTGAGTTTATTCACTAACGTTCCAGTAATAGAAAGTAAAAAAATAATTAAGGAGATACTTTGTAATTCTGATTTATCACCCGATTTAAATAGTGATTTAGAATGTTTGTTTAATTTGTGTCTAGATCAAAATTATTTTCAATACAATAATAGAATTTATAAACAAAAAGAAGGTCTCCCCATGGGAGGACCTGCAAGCCCATTAGTAGCAAATATTTTTGTCAATCATTTAGAAAATAAGATTTTTAATTGTAAATCACCATTGTTAAAGTATGTAACACTGTGGAAACGATATGTGGATGACATTTTTTGTATTTGGACGGGAAGTATTCGCCAATTAAACGTGTTCTTAAATTTAATTAATTCCTTTCACAAAAACATACAATTCACCCTCGAAACTGATAATAACGCGACCCTTAATTTTCTTGATTTAACTTTAACTTTGACAAATAATATAATTGATTTCAGTATTTATCGTAAACCCACATATACGGACACAGTGATACATAACTTATCGAATCACCCTGTGTCGCATAAACTATCTGCCTTTTACTCTATGGTACATCGCTTAGTAAATGTCCCTATGACAAATAACAATTTTAATATAGAGTTGAAAACAATAAAACAGATCGCGGTAAATAATGGATACAACACAGATATTATAGATCATATTTTAAATAAAATCAGAAAAAAGATTAACGTAAAAACATACCTTTATGGTGGTAAAGCAATTGATAATAATTTAGATGACAAAAAGTGGCGTAGAATGTTATATGTAAATGAAAAAGTAAACTCGTTATTAGTCAAAGATTTACCGTCGAACATAAAACCGGCCTTTTATACTAATAATAATTTGGGTAGATTCTTGGTAAATAGTAAAGATAAAAATGAAAAATTGAGCAACCCCGGAGTGTATAAATTAAATTGTAGTGATTGTCCGGCATTCTACATCGGTAAAACTGGCCGAAATTTTGAAACAAGAATCAAAGAGCACATGAGGTGCTTAAAGAGCAACAACTTTTCGGAATTTGCTAACCATCTCATAAATAATAATCATTCATTCGAAAAACAAACGGGAGTGGAAATATTACACATTAATAAGGAGGGCCTGAGACTAGATAATCTAGAGGCATTAGAAATACAAAAAGCTATAAATAAGAGAGAAGAAATAATAAATAACCAAATAAATTTAAATAGAACGCCCCTGTTCAATATGTTACCTGCCCGTTACCTGCCCGTGCGGTAAAACAAACCCACCACCCCTTCTAGTTTAAATTTCGCCCACCAACGACAGTAGCAATACACACGGTTTAAACATAATTTTAAGTTTAGTATAAGTTTGTTCGGACGAGGGAGCGGGTCAGCTCTGAAACCGGTTAACATTAAATACTCAAAAGTGGTGTAAACAAAAAAGATGTCTACACGTTCTCCAAAGACGATAAAAGAAATGTTTTTATCATAAACATATCAAATTGTCTTTAGTCCTTAAAAATATACTAAAAAAATTATTACAATACCTATTTTCATATAAGCGATCCGACCAGTTACATGTTCTTGTGGTATTTGTGGTGATTTATTTATATGTACATGTGATTTATTTTGTCTATTTTAAATGCATCGTTTAAGCATTCAGGTGCAAAAAGAAGTTATTCCAAGAGTCAAAGGATGCATTCATTTTTTTACTTAACCATTTCTTGGTAACAAATTTTTTGTTAAGTACCAAACCTAAAGAACAAAAATAATTTTAAAATGAATTACAAGTTATTATAAATAAAAATATGCGCTAGACATTTATTTTAGGTTTGAGAATGTCCAATACCCTGTTTCCACAGTTTACCTTCTTGGGCTGAACTCTCCTCAAGTTCATGGTTTAATATTTAAATCGATTATAAAAAATCTGACTATTACTTAATTATTTTTTTTATTGACTTATTCTTTGTTGACTAATGTTTCTGATTAAAAACAGCTGCAACATCCTTTTATGGGTGAAAAGCCTTAAGAGAAAAAAAAAATAAAATATGTTATTATAAATAAAAACAATTACTGTTGGCAAATTGGATAGATCCAGATAATATTTTAGTCTTCTTTTGACTTTGCTAAAGTATCTAATTGAAGTGCTCAACATAATATTTACAAACCAACAATTGAAACGAATCCTTTTAACATAAAATGTTTCCTAGTAGGTACTGGTTAACTTCGCCATAAAATGTGCATGGGTCAGTAAATCTAATATACCTAGATATGAAGTTTTCCACCACTTAGATACTGTTTCTGTTTCAAATTGTTATTAACGTTGGAACAATTTAATTACCAAATACTATGATTAAAGAGAAAACGGATGGAGATAAGAAATATTGCCATATCATACCTTCAACACATTTACCTACTTAGGGGTCGGCAGAGAGAACCGAACGCCAGACTTTTCTTTCTTGAGATATCGTAAGTAAGATGAAAATAAATGCCTTAAGGTAGTTTGGCATCATAGAAAGAATCGGTGATGCCCGTCTGACAAATAAAGTATAAAATGATCATAAAAGAGGAAAGAAAATTAGAGGTCGGCCAAGGAGAATGGAGACGTTAGCAGAAAGAATTAGGCACAGAAGATCGTGTATGAGATGATGCAAATACAGCGGTGTATGGCGCTCAATTCTCTCTGCCTACTGTAACTGCTTAATATGTTTATGTTGGTAAAATGATAAAAAATACTCGTTTTTAATAAACTCGAATTTTGTTTGGCATTAGGGGTATTCATTTTTACAAATATCCTGATTCATCTCAATAAACTGAATAAAATACAAATAAAAATATGAATTCGCATCACTAGATACTACATACGGCAAATTTCATCTGAATGAGAGGATAATTATTTTATTTCACGGAATAATTGCTCCGCTTAAACAAACAATCAAACGCTGATTTGATACAAAACGACTAAAAATATATTGAAATAAGCAATTTAAAACAGATTATCTCGAAATGTAGGTACAGCAATCAATGCGGTATATGGAAAATTACATGACTAATATTATATTATCGAAAACAAGGTAAAACGATTATTCACGTCATAAGTTGATCATTATTTTTAAATAATAAAAACATAGGTACTAAAGTATAAATGAAGAATTCAATCGGTCAATGAACGATATTATGAAAACACAAAAAAAATTCTTTAATAATTTTGTATTGCAAAATATGTATTTTAATTTATATCTACATAATATTTCGATGAACTCGGAAGTAAACATATCAGAGATTTATTTTAACATCAATTTAAAGCCAAGGCATGTTTGTAGAAAATGTCGATTTGCAAATTTCACGGGAAAAATCGATTATATTTTTCCTAACATAATCGTTTAAAAATATTTTATAATATATTACAAACTTTATTACATGTTGAAATAATATAAAGCACGTATTACAACCTTTTAACTGTTTCAAAATACATTATATTTCGAATTGTTTTTTTTTTTATTTACAAATATAATTTTGAATGAAAATTTATTTTCTAAGTATTTCTTGTAAATTAATATGCCTATATGCCGATATCGAAATTGTGAAGCCAAATCAAGTTACATAAATACATACAAACCACACTATATCCCTCACGAGGTAGGTAGAGAGAGACGAATGTCATATTATTATATATCAACAGTGTTGATTCAACACACATAAATAGCTTCATAAAAAAAACATTAATGCATCATCTCACAGTTGTTCATGCTACTTATATTTTCCCATTACAGAAAGCAGTTCCATGAATGTGCCATCTTTTTTCTAGGTTCATTCATATATGTAGGACTTGAAGGTACATTTTCTTCTTCAAGAGTACTTCACTCATTGTTCCCACGTGACTAAACCTTCCCAACTTTATCACTTTCATTTTATTGTACATCTTTTTTAATCTCACATTCTTTACCTTATGTTATCATTTCATATTTTTATGTTATCATACCCTGTCATACATTTTTGTGTTATCAATTATTTTCAACGATCTTATTTCAACTGAATTTGCTCTGTTTCTATACGTCTTCTGCCATGTCCAAGACTATATAAAAAACATAAATGTATGTACCTAAATATAATTGCTAACTAGATAATATCAAGTTAGTTAAAATATATGGCACATCTTTCTTTATAATATGTATATTATATGTGAATGCTTACTGTTCACTCCAAACATAAATATTGTAGCATTTTAGTAATTTATGATAGTGTAACATAGAATGCTTTTGTGTTGTGTTGGATGTGTGCAATATAATTTATTGCATTTAATTGTTATCTAGGTACAGTAAATTTCCTTTGTTTCATTATAAATAATTTACCTGGGAGATCAAAACAGATGTATCGTGAGCAACGAACGTATATCGGGTATTATTTTATACAGATTAATGATAATATAGGTATTTATTAAACTATTTTTTATAATTACGGTCGTGATCCATTTGAAAAATACTAAATAAAATTCAATAAAGTAAGTATTCATAAATTAGATAAATTAAGACTAAATTTCTGTTAAATATTTGAATTACATATTTCATTAATGTAACAATCATTTATTGTATCAACAAATCTTTTAAAAATTATTATTATTATTATTTTATATATGTGCGCCTTTAATAGGGCATTAACAATAAAAGACAAGATAAATAATAACAATGTAGGCACAACAAAACAACAATAAGTGCAAATACATCAATAACACAATAATAAGAAAAAATAAGTAAAAGAAAGGACAATATAAGACAACGCAATACAATATTATAAAAGAAAATAGAGACAGATTATTAAAAAGCAAGCCAAAACAAACTTGACACAAAAAGAATAAGAAAAAATATATAAATAAATAAATGAACATTATAACAGATTCTATTTATAAACCAGAAAATAAACAAACCAATATAGAAAAAATATAATTTGCGCTAAGCATCCTTTTGTAACCATCTATAGTGTGTACCTACATTAAATATATCAACAGCACTATATTGATTTCCAAATATATTGAATTTAAGTTAAATAAAAAAATATAATGCTTACCAATAACAGTGAGGTAGACATAGAAGACTAATGGTGGATGACTGGAGACCTGACACTCATAGAGACCATCGTCTCTTTCATTAGCATATCTTATCAGCAATCTCCAATCATTTGGTGCCATGTAGTCCAGGGTGTATCTGAAACAAAAAATATAGTTGTTAAGGCACCTACAAACATACTTTAAATTTTTTTTTTGCATGGGAAATCTGCAAATGAAAATAAATCGTAAATATCCGGCTAGTTCAGTCAGTGCAAACAGCTGAGATAAAGATGATTTGATAGATGTGCGACGTCACAAGGACACCTTAGAAAACGCACTATTCATTTTACCAATGTCGGAGGGGTTCGAATATTTTTATTATTGCATATGCGCAAACATTGGATTTTTTTCCCTGTCGGGAGTCAAAGATATTTTTTATCAGATTTTTAATTATCTCAATAGAGACGAAGTTGGAATATTTATTGTAGGAGAACCGGGAAATCAAGGCACCTACAATAAATATTCCAACTTCGTCTCTATTGAGATAATTAAAAATCTGTCGGAAGAGTTGTCAAATTTGATACTAAACGTGAAAATGTTCAACACAAATAATCGTAAGTTGTATTAAAAATAGTAAGTATCATACAATTAATGAAATAATATTATGTTGAGAAAACTAATTTATTTGAAAAATCTGATCAAAGACGAATAAATAATAATCTTTTCATAACCTCAAATGGCAAAGGTGTTGACAAAAAATATTCATGTAACCTATTTCTAATCAATTTATAAAAACAACTCGCTCAAGTGAATCGTTATTTTCATTATAGACTAACTAAACATAGCCAAAAAATTAACGGGAATGGAGATAATAGTTGTTTGGCAGTGGCCTATACGTACATTATACATTATACATTATATCTAAGAAGACTTCATAGTTTGATACTTAATTTCCAGACATACATACATACCATCATGCTGTTTTTATATTCTGGGTAGGAAAAATAGGCTGAACTACATGCTAACCTATCCTGACATACCTACATAACTACATGTTTTATATAGAACACAAGATATCTTAAAATATTTATTAATTTGTATTTATTTGTAAATAGTCTGATACGCATTCTTCAATTATACATACTATCGCCATCGACAGTTGGATCCCATGTGTTACATGTAACTAATATATAAAAATGTTCTGTTTAAGGCTGGTTCTCATTCAAATTTCCGCTAATGCTGGGTATAAATAACCTCGTTTACAAAATATCAGATGTGTATGTCGCCAGACATCATAAATTATGTACATTACAACGAACCACGAAGTATCGCTTCATTTTGTTCACACAAGAAAAACAGAGAAAAAACTCCTAGTGTTGAAGATGGTTTAAAGTATGTAGGTAAATGGGTACATAGAATGAGCATTTGCATGTAACACATATCTACATAACTGTCGATAGCGATAGTATGTATAGTTGAAGAATAAGTACCAAACTATAAACTCATAAAACCAATTTATTGAATATTTTAAGATATTTAGTTTTCTATACAACATATATTATGTAGGTATGTATGTCAAGATAGGACAGTATAGAGGTCAGTGAATATGAAAACAGCATGATGGTATGTATGTATGTTTGGAGTTTTCTTAGATATTGTGTAAAGGCAACTGCCATACAAATTGTATGAAGCGTTGTCGTCACTCAATTCAATTTTTATAAAAAATTAAAAAAAAACGAGATGTACTACTACAATGTAAATATTTTTTATAGAAAATTAAATTATCTACATAGTTGTGGTGTTTCAGCTTTTTTCGATATTTTCAATATCTCGCGTTTCTTGGGTTAATAAGTACTTTGTCGATATGTTAAGAGAACAAAGTTCTCTTGAACCTATCGACAGTTGGAATATTTTTTAAATTATTTCATGACAAAATGCCGCGTGGACAAAAATGTGCTGACAAAACATACAAAATCGAAGTGAATTTTCTAGATTTGTTTCATTTCATGTCAGGTTTGTCCTAAAAAAGTGAAATTAAAGATATTTATCAAACACAAAGCACACAATAGTTTTTTTCAATAACATGAAATTCATAATATTTCAAAATATTTTCAGACACACACACACACACACACACACACACACACACACACACACACACACAAACACACACACACACACAGTTGTTGAATTTGTTATAACCGCATGGAAGTAGGTTATATGAAAGTATAAGAATTTCCTCAATTATTTTTATTATCCTGTAGGTAATTTGTCTCTACGATATAAACATGTACCTACAGTATTTTATATGAGGTATGTAATATTTCGTACAGTTGCTCTGCTTCCATACTGTAAATGTAGTGTGGTCATTCCAATATGTAATTCCATTAGCCTTCATATTTCATACATTCATTTAACATAATGTTAAACTGAACACTAATTGTTTTTTTTTTTTGTTTAAGGCAATTCACCCTGTAAAGAGTGCTATGTGAACACTAAGTTAATGCAATTATTTTTGGTACCGACCTATATTTCTATGTTTATAAACTGATTATTCCGTGCTTCTATAATTATTTTCTGATACTGAAAAATGACAAAAATATTTTAATAGAAATTTTGTTATGGTATATTTATAACTTCAATTTCATATTACAAACAGTAACAGTTAATCCAACTGTCGATTTGTTCAGGAGAACTTTGTTCTCTTAACATATCGACAATGTATCAAGCCAGAATACGCGAGAATTGTATGGAGAGGTCTACTTTTTTCACGGCTTTTCCAACTTTGAAGTCAAAAAACACCAACTTAGAGGCTTCGCAGCATATATGTTCCATACACGGATTTACTCAGAATTCGGAGTAGAACATTTCGTGTGTCTGTGTGTGTGTGTGTGTGTCTGTGTGTCTGTGTGTGTGTGTGTGTGTCCGTCCCCCCTTATAACTTTTGATCCGCTCAATTTACAGAGCCTTAAATTTCAGAATATATAAACAGTTACAGGCCTACAAAACTTTTATACTCGGAATTTTGAATTTTTGTTTCAGTCAGGGGTTATCAACTTTTGAATTTTTATTTTATTTTTCCATATATCTCAGAAACCATAAACGCTAGAACGATGAAAATTGGTACAAACATAGACAAATACAAAATCTCAAATAAGTTTTTTCAAAAAAATTCCAGGGTTTCTCAAACATTTTTTATTAAGAAAAATATTTTTTTTATGATAAATTTATGAGTTTAACTGCCTATATTTCCAAAACTTTTACAACTATCGAAAAAAACCGAAACACCCCAACTAGATAATTTAATTTTCTATAAAAAATATTAACATTGTAGTAGAAGATTTCAATTTTTTTTTAACAATTTTTTTAAAAATTGAATTTAGTGACGACATCGCTTCATACATTTTGTATGGCAGTCGCCTATACACAATATGTAAGAAGACTTAATAGTTTGATACTTCATCTCCAAACATACATACATACCATCATGCTATTTGCATATTCTGGGTAGGAAAAAGGATCTTCCTCCATACTATCCTATCTTGACATACATACCTACATATGTTGTATAGAAAACAAAATATCTGAAAATATTCAATAATTTGTATCTATGGGTTTATAGTTTGGTACATATTCTTCAACTATACATACTATCGCTATCGACAGTTGGATCTCATGTGTTACATGCAACTAGTATAAATATGTATAACTAATAGCAATATGATAAGTCGACGTTTATCTGCAACCTTACCTACAGTATTCACAATGTATGTAGTTTGAGGAGTAACACAATAACAAAAATTAAATGATAAAAACAATTAAAGAAGTAATAAAAAAATAACTAATATATTTTATTAATTGCAAATACGCAAACATTGGATTTTTTTTCCCTGTCGGGAATATTTTTACTGACAATACCATCTCAATAGAGACGAAGTTCGGATATTATAGAAGAACCAGGAACTCATGAGACATGACTAGATCTAGTGTTTTCTGATTTTTGTAAGGTATTTTGTTATTTTGAGTAAGATTCTTCTCTTTGTATTTTAACTCAATTTTAGCTTATAATATGATTGAACATTGTTTAAATAATCCCTGAATTATTGCAAAATGTACCTACATATATCCTTATGGTAAATTGATAAATTTAATCTGCCTTGATCTAACTATCTTGATGATCCTTTTAATTATTTTCTATGTCTAATATTTTATATTTTTGAAAAAAAAAGGATCATTCAAAGTAGATTCATAGAATATTCGATCGACAAAATATTTTGAGATACCTTTGACAAATTCATATACATAAAACTTATGTACCTACCGCTAACGCTTCTTTAATTCATAATAATATTTAGTATTATTTGAAAAAGTTTATTTATTACATACAAAAATATTTTTTTGACTTAGTGATAAGACCTTTTAAAACATGAACAAAAACAGTGTTATTTATAAGAAACGGGTTCAATTGAACCAAATTTGTTTTTATAAATAACACTGAAAGTGATTTAGAATAAGAGTAAAAAATAAAACATAATCATTATTACACACATAAATAAATAAACATAGAATTTCAGAATATTGATATACCTACCTACTTGTTTTATTTTTTTCAAACATAAATTTTTATGCACTTGACTTTTGTAGAATTCCATTTTTAAATAAATTAAACACTTATAAAAAATTATATAAATTTTATCTAATATATAAGAAAAAACCACACCATACTTCACCAGTTGAAAAGGCCTTCACCAGGCGAAATGGTCGTTCTGAAGAGAAAAAATAAATGTAGGAAGAAAAAACAAGTTTTTAATTTATGTATAAATTTTTATATTGTGGAATTGATTTGGGAAATATATGGTTTTTATTTAAACTAGCAATCTTTAATTTTCATATTTTAAAGAACCTATCCTCAAACCACTTATGACAATGATCTTAGTTTGTCACGAAATTAAGTGTTAAAAAAAATAATGATTTATAAAAGTAATGAGTTCTACATACAGCGTCACAAAATTATTGTGTTAATCGAGGAAATGAATGTCGGAAGTGCTCATGATACAAATCTTAATCATTGCGAGAAAAAGTAGGTTTAAAAATATATCGAAAAATTGATTGAATCGTAATAAGACACAAATAGAACTGGCCGACCTTAAAATTCAATAATGTTGTTGAGCTTGAAAAACAAACGATTATTGCCATGTCATGATTAATCGCCGAGAACTATTTCGAGAGTGAAATTGACAGAATAGAAAAAAATGAATGCCGTGAAACGTCAAAACAGAGATTTATCATTTGAGACAATATTCCCTGACGTCTTGACTTCCAAGGAAACATCCACTCGATCCCCGTTTCAAGAAATTCCTCTTCAATAATAATATTATTACTTACTTACTCTGCTCCATTTCACGATCCTAGGAGATAATAAAACTCTAGTCTGACTGTTCTGGTCGCAGCCACATACGGCCACTTTTATTGGAACTATTTATTTGCCATTAAACCAGTCAAACTAAATCAATTGGAGGGTTTTTACCAGACTGTGACCAAGCCCAACAGTTTATATCATACGAGAGGCCATTCGTTCCCAGAACACAATGGACAATTGGCTGAGGTCGCTGTTTGCTTCTTACATTGCCTCACTTTTATCTGATCTACTATCTACCTTGGTTGATTCATTAATTGATGAGAGTTTTGTAAATAAACCAAATGTTTTTCTTTCAACTTTATTATTGACTATCTCAACGACAAATCACACTCTCTATGTAAGACGACAAACCTATGTACATTTATATATTATGTATCTTGTATCACGTTTATCTTTTATATTTCTTCGATCTCAGAACCGTTTTAAATTTGTGAAATTATTTTCTCCATCGAACAGTTCCTTAAATAAATAAAATAGTATGGAAAAGAGGTATAAATTGAAATCATGATTAATTTTTAATGTCTTTCACTTCTGCAAAATATAAAACAACCACCACAAAATCTTAATAACAATTTTATATAATTTTTTTCAAATTACGGTAACAGACTAGCTATTCCCATTCATTCTACTGAATTTTTCAGTTCCTCTTTTGTAGCACAATCAGCAAGACATTATGATATTACGAATTATCAATGGATTTAACTTAGAAAAACTAAAGATGTTATACCTGTCTAATAATTCTTAATTGACAGTACTTCTCTACCCTCTCACTTCTCCAATAAACTCTATCTCCTTCCTTTTATGTTGCCGTGATTCTTCATTTGATAATTTTAAGTGTTTATCTTTCAATTTGTTATAAATATAGTGTAGATACCATTACATTATATATGATTTCATGTTTCTTTGTTGATTGAGAGAAATTGCCTTGTGGTAATAAACCCACTATTGTAGGTACACATTACACATGAAGTAAATTCTAAAATAAATATTTTCCATTATAACTCATTTTTCAACATATAATCGAGACCGGAGACGGTGGACTGGTTGACAAAACTGTAACTAAGGCTGTAAACTGTAAATCGTTGTACGCTGCCCATATTTTGGGTGAAGAGGATGCCTGTACCGGAGCCACACGAAAAAAAAGTAAGTATATTATCTTTCAAATTTTAAATAAGCACAGTTGACAGCCCCTGCTTCTAACAATTGAAACTCCGCCCATCAACTTTTTGTTCCATAGTTTTATGCACACGTTTCATACGTATATAGTAAGTTTAGTAATGTCTTCTGTCCGGACGAAAGAGCGGTCACGTCTCTGAAACTAGTTGACATGAAAACACTCAAACGTGGTTGACAATAAGGTATGTATTAATTTGAATTATACCTACTAGTTAAAATGTGCTACAAGGATATAGATGCAACGTGTTATTTTTTTATTTAATAGCAGCTGTGATGTATTAGAATATAATATTTTATATTATCATAAAACTTAAGAAAATCTTACATTATGTTTATGATATGTTCGTCATTATGACATGATATGTATGCAGATATATGTATTGTTGGATGCGGCAATGAATGTATTATCTCAAAAGCTTTGGGCCAAATGGTTAGATGTCATACACATACATAAATGTTAGTACCTATAGGTATATTATATGTTTGTATATATACCTATATATGTATGTCGCATTTATCTTTATATTCCATCAGCTAGGGGTTGGAATATTGTATGTTTGTATATATAAGTAAAGAGGTGAGGTGGAGGGAGTATGGGAAGAATTACTTCCTATCTCCTAAGATTATTGCAGACTCAGGAATAAAGTATTTAGGACACACATCTATATATATCCTGCATACATTCTACATCATCATACGGAGCCTCATATTATATCGACACAATATGATATATTATATTAGATTTATATAATATCTACAATCCCATGATATGAGAATACTCAGATGGGCTCGTGGTGTCACAATGTTAGACATGGTGAAGAACGTCCATATCTGTGGCAGAGTCGCGCCAAACAAAGAACAGATTCAGAAGGTGAGAGTGCCATAGATGGACAGATAGTATGGACCCAGAAGACCACTGCACAATAACAAGAGACCTCAAGGAGGCAAGGCTTCGTTCGGTGGATAGAAGGACTTCAGAGATGAGGAATAGGACACCCAACCCCAGGTGAATGGGACAAACACTAGGGCAAAGTAGAAGAAGAAAAATAAGGTACCTTCATTCATACCACCACGGCATATCACACAGTAAAGGGAAACCAGCAACAGGCGAACATATAATAGTATTACCTCATAAGGAAGCACGAAATATGCGTGTGTCCCCACACACCAGTATCGTCTCACCTTAAAAGGCACTACATTCAGAATGTTTGTTGACTCTCATTGCTGAATTATGTCAATTATTTAGTGCCTTTCTAGGGGAATGGGTGGGCTGGAGTGTGGGTATACATGCATTTCGCGTGCTTCCTTTTGCAAGGTTATGCATATTGCTTTTGTAATCCGTACACCTGTGGCTGGTAACCCTGCATTGTGGGATATTATGACGTGATTGTATAATTTTCAAATTAAAGTATAAATAAGTGGTAGGTATGCATTTGTTATTGACTTGCATTTCACAAGTTTTTGAAATAAAATAAAAAATATTATTATTAATTACTATTTACTAATTAAATTTTACAATAAAATTTGGTACCCTTAAATCCTATGGTATAAAAAACCAATTCCATTCATTAAATTAAAAAAACATATACACCTATGCTAAAGACGTAACTTTCTATATATCTGCAAGAGGCTTGTAAAAATTATAATCATGTAAAATATTTAATTTTAATCTTCAAGTGAATTTCACGTTCTTCTCCACCAAATATAAAAAGTACTCTTTCAATGAAATAATACATTCGTATTTTAATGTAATATTAATAACGCTTTTATTTAAAAATATTATTTTGCATTATACTGTATTCTTTTCTTATAAATTAAATTATTTAAAAAAAAAATAAAACACATAGTTTTAATCCTCATATGAGATTGCTTTTAATGAGCCTAATGCGCTTTCGCTGAACACAACACGAATCAAACTGCCTCTGAGGATGCCGGCTGTGTTCGGCGAAAGCACTTAGGCTCACTAAAGTCAATCTCATAATATTTGTGGATTAAAACTATGTTTTTTATTTAATTTTATAAATAATTTAATGGTTAGTTATGAACTACCACAACCACGAAAAAACTGTGATATTATTGTATTTTTACTCTCCACACTATGGAATAGGGGAGAGTCATGATTTCGCAAAATTTAAGCGTATTTTTTTTACATAAATTTCTCAATGGGTATCATGTAGAGAATGCACACTATGAGTTTCGTCGTGATGTGTTTGTGTGTATGGCGTATAAGCTGTACGCCGTACGCCGTACGCCGTACGCCGTAGCATTTATCTTTTTTGTGTCCTCTCTACAGCCCAAACTATAAGTCTGATCGACTTCATATTAACATCATATGTGTAAAGTGCAAAGACCTAGAGCTGATTAGTTTTCCATAGACAACTTTTGATTTCTTCTCTATGAATTCATCATTTACGTTGTTTTTTTTTTGTGTCCTCTCTGCAGCCCAAACTATAAGTCCGATTGACTTCATATTGATATCACATGTGTTAAGTCCATAAACTTAGAGCTGATTAGTTTTCCATAGACAACGGTTCATTTTTTCCCAATGTTTCTTTATGATTTCATCTATTAAAACTGAAAAAATGCTCTCACGACCTGGAAATTAGAGATATTTTAATTTGGTTTCAACTATTTATACAACACCAAGAATCTTCATAAAATTGTAATCAAAGTTGGTCAATGTTAAAAGAAAAATATTCAACGGTTTCAAAAATTATATTTTATTTAATGGATATTTGTATGAAACTTATATGTAACAAGAGAATTTTTTTATATTTGGCAATGTTCAGTTCATTGATTTCATATTGATATAAGAATATTAATAGCTTGAACTTAGAACTGATTAGCTTTTCATAGATATCATAAAATTTCTTCATATGATATCACGTGTCAACATTGTCAAAATGCTCTAACGCTCTTAGAAACAAAATTTATCTGCTTTTTTTAAAATATTTCATACAACATAAGCAGTCTTCACTATACTGCATTAATAGTTTGTCTATCTTAACATAAAAATATACTATCGGAAGAAAATTTATATTCCTGATAGTAACATTTAGTATGAATAAAAATGTAATTAGATAAATTTCTATGTATGGAAACGTTCAGTAATTTGATTTCATGTTATAATGTAAAGAGCTTGAACATAGAACTGATTAGCTTTCCATAAATAACAAAAAAAATCTTCATATGATATCACCTGTCAAAATTTGGAAAATACTCTCGCGTTCTTTAGAACAAAATTTATCTGCTTTTTTTAAAATATTTCATACAACATAAGCATTCTTCTCTATACTGCATTAATAGTTTGTTTATCTTAACATAAAAATATACTATCGGAAGAAAATTTATATTCCTGATAGTAACATTTAGTATGAATAAAAATGTAATTAGATAAATTTCTATGTATGGAAAAGTTCAGTAATTTGATTTCATGTTATAATGTAAAGAGCTTGAACATAGAACTGATTAGCTTTCCATGAATAACAAAAAAAATCTTCATATGATATCACCTGTCAAAATTTGGAAAATGCTCTCGCGTTCTTTAGAACAAAATTTATCTGCTTTTTTTAAAATATTTCATACAACATAAGCATTCTTCCCTATACTGCATTAATAGTTTGTCTATCTTAACATAAAAATATACTATCGGAAGAAAATTTATATTCCTGATAGTAACATTTAGTATGAATAAAAATGTAATTAGATAAATTTCTATGTATGGAAACGTTCAGTAATTTGATTTCATGTTATAATGTAAAGAGCTTGAACATAGAACTGATTAGCTTTCCATAAATAACAAAAAAAATCTTCATATAATATCACGTGTCAAAATTTTGAAATTGCTCTCGCGTTCTTTAAAACAAAATTTATCTGCTTTTTTTAAAATATTTCATACAACATAAGCATTCTTCACTATACTGCATTAATAGTTTGTTTATCTTAATATAAAAATATACTATCGGAAGAAAATTTATATTCCTGGTAGTAACATTTAGTATGAATAAAAATGTAATTAGATAAATTTCTATGTATGGAAAAGTTCAGTAATTTGATTTCATGTTATAATGTAAAGAGCTTGAACATAGAACTGATTAGCTTTCCATAAATAACAAAAAAATTCTTCATATGATATCACCTGTCAAAATTTGGAAAATGCTCTCGCGTTCTTTAAAACAAAATTTATCTGCTTTTTTTAAAATATTTCATACAACATAAGCATTCTTCACTATACTGCATTAATAGTTTGTCTATCTTAACATAAAAATATACTATCGGAAGAAAATTTATATTCCTGATAGTAACATTTAGTATGAATAAAAATGTAATTAGATAAATTTCTATGTATGGAAACGTTCAGTAATTTGATTTCATGTTATAATGTAAAGAGCTTGAACATAGAACTGATTAGCTTTCCATAAATAACAAAAAAATCTTCATATGATATCACGTGTCAAAATTTTGAAAATGCTCTCGCGTTCTTTAAATCAAAATTTATCTGCTTTTTTTAAAATATTTCATACAACATAAGCAATCTTCACTATACTGCATTAATAGTTTGTTTATCTTAACATAAAAATATACTATCGGAAGAAAATTTATATTCCTGGTAGTAACATTTAGTATGAATAAAAATGTAATTAGATAAATTTCTATGTATGGAAAAGTTCAGTAATTTGATTTCATGTTATAATGTAAAGAGCTTGAACATAGAACTGATTAGCTTTCCATAAATAACAAAAAAATTCTTCATATGATATCACCTGTCAAAATTTGGAAAATACTCTTGCGTTCTTTAAAACAAAATTTATCTGCTTTTTTAAAAATATTTCATACAACATAAGCATTCTTCACTATACTGCATTAATAGTTTGTCTATCTTAACATAAAAATATACTATCGGAAGAAAATTTATATTCCTGATAGTAACATTTAGTATGAATAAAAATGTAATTAGATAAATTTCTATGTATGGAAACGTTCAGTAATTTGATTTCATGTTATAGCGTAATGAGCTTGAACATAGAACTGATTAGCTTTCCATAAATAACAAAAAATTTCTTCATATGATACCACGTGTCAAAATTTTGAAAATGCTCTCGCGTTCTTTAAAACAAAATTTATCTGCTTTTTTTAAAATATTTCATACAACATAAGCATTCTTCACTATACTGCATTAATATTTTGTTTATCTTAACATAAAAATATACTATCGGAAGAAAATTTATATTCCTGGTAGTAACATTTAGTATGAATAAAAATGTAATTAGATAAATTTCTATGTATGGAAACGTGTAGTAATTTGATTTCATGATATAATGTAAAGAGCTTGAACAACGAACTGATTAGCTTTCCATAAATAACAAAAAAATTCTTCATATGATATCACCTGTCAAAATTTGAAAAATGCTCTCGCGTTCTTTAAAACAAAATTTATCTGCTTTTTTTAAAATATTTCATACAACGTAAGCATTCTTCACTATACTGCATTAATAGTTTGTCTATCTTAACATAAAAATATACTATCGGAAGAAAATTTATATTCCTGGTAGTAACATTTAGTATGAATAAAAATGTAATTAGATAAATTTCTATGTATGGAAAAGTTCAGTAATTTGATTTCATGTTATAATGTAAAGAGCTTGAACATAGAACTGATTAGCTTTCCATAAATAACAAAAAAAATCTTCATATAATATCACGTGTCAAAATTTTGAAAATGCTCTCGCGTTCTTTAAAACAAAATTTATCTGCTTTTTTTAAAATATTTCATACAACATAAGCATTATTCACTATACTGCATTAATATTTTGTTTATCTTAACATAAAAATATACTATCGGAAGAAAATTTATATTCCTGGTAGTAACATTTAGTATGAATAAAAATGTAATTAGATAAATTTCTATGTATGGAAAAGTTCAGTAATTTGATTTCATGTTATAATGTAAAGAGCTTGAACATAGAACTGATTAGCTTTCCATAAATAACAAAAAATATCTTCATATGATATCACGTGTCAAAATTTTGAAAATGCTCTCGCGTTCTTTAAAACAAAATTTATCTGCTTTTTTTAAAATATTTCATACAACATAAGCATTATTCACTATACTGCATTAATAGTTTGTTTATCTTAATATAAAAATATACTATCGGAAGAAAATTTATATTCCTGGTAGTAATATTTAGTATGAATAAAAATGTAATTAGATAAATTTCTATGTATGGAAAAGTTCAGTAATTTGATTTCATGTTATAATGTAAAGAGCTTGAACATAGAACTGATTAGCTTTCCATAAATAACAAAAAAATTCTTCATATGATATCACCTGTCTAAATTTGGAAAATGCTCTCGCGTTCTTTAAAACAAAATTTATCTGCTTTTTTTTAAATATTTCATACAACATAAGCATTCTTCACTATACTGCATTAATAGTTTTTTTATCTTAACATAAAAATATACTATCGGAAGAAAATTTATATTCCTGATAGTAACATTTAGTATGAATAAAAATGTAATTAGATAAATTTCTATGTATGGATACGTTCAGTAATTTGATTTCATGTTATAATGTAAAGAGCTTGAACAAAGAACTGATTAGCTTTCCATAAATAACAAAAAAAATCTTCATATGATATCACGTGTCAAAATTTTGAAAATGCTCTCGCGTTCTTTATATCAAAATTTATCTGCTTTTTTTAAAATATTTCATACAATATAAGCATTCTTCACTATACTGCATTAATAGTTTGTTTATCTTAATATAAAAATATACTATCGGAAGAAAATTTATATTCCTGGTAGTAATATTTAGTATGAATAAAAATGTAATTAGATAAATTTCTATGTATGGAAACGTTCAGTAATTTGATTTCATGTTATAGCGTAAAGAGCTTGAACATAGAACTGATTAGCTTTCCATAAATAACAAAAAATTTCTTCATATGATACCACGTGTCAAAATTTTGAAAATGCTCTCGCGTTCTTTAAAACAAAATTTATCTGCTTTTTTTAAAATATTTCATACAACATAAGCATTCTTCACTATACTGCATTAATATTTTGTTTATCTTAACATAAAAATATACTATCGGAAGAAAATTTATATTCCTGGTAGTAACATTTAGTATGAATAAAAATGTAATTAGATAAATTTCTATGTATGGAAACGTGTAGTAATTTGATTTCATGATATAATGTAAAGAGCTTGAACAACGAACTGATTAGCTTTCCATAAATAACAAAAAAATTCTTCATATGATATCACCTGTCAAAATTTGAAAAATGCTCTCGCGTTCTTTAAAACAAAATTTATCTGCTTTTTTTAAAATATTTCATACAACGTAAGCATTCTTCACTATACTGCATTAATAGTTTGTCTATCTTAACATAAAAATATACTATCGGAAGAAAATTTATATTCCTGGTAGTAACATTTAGTATGAATAAAAATGTAATTAGATAAATTTCTATGTATGGAAAAGTTCAGTAATTTGATTTCATGTTATAATGTAAAGAGCTTGAACATAGAACTGATTAGCTTTCCATAAATAACAAAAAAAATCTTCATATAATATCACGTGTCAAAATTTTGAAAATGCTCTCGCGTTCTTTAAAACAAAATTTATCTGCTTTTTTTAAAATATTTCATACAACATAAGCATTCTTCACTATACTGCATTAATATTTTGTTTATCTTAACATAAAAATATACTATCGGAAGAAAATTTATATTCCTGGTAGTAACATTTAGTATGAATAAAAATGTAATTAGATAAATTTCTATGTATGGAAAAGTTCAGTAATTTGATTTCATGTTATAATGTAAAGAGCTTGAACATAGAACTGATTAGCTTTCCATAAATAACAAAAAATATCTTCATATGATATCACGTGTCAAAATTTTGAAAATGCTCTCGCGTTCTTTAAAACAAAATTTATCTGCTTTTTTTAAAATATTTCATACAACATAAGCATTATTCACTATACTGCATTAATAGTTTGTTTATCTTAATATAAAAATATACTATCGGAAGAAAATTTATATTCCTGGTAGTAATATTTAGTATGAATAAAAATGTAATTAGATAAATTTCTATGTATGGAAAAGTTCAGTAATTTGATTTCATGTTATAATGTAAAGAGCTTGAACATAGAACTGATTAGCTTTCCATAAATAACAAAAAAATTCTTCATATGATATCACCTGTCTTAATTTGGAAAATGCTCTCGCGTTCTTTAAAACAAAATTTATCTGCTTTTTTTTAAATATTTCATACAACATAAGCATTCTTCACTATACTGCATTAATAGTTTTTTTATCTTAACATAAAAATATACTATCGGAAGAAAATTTATATTCCTGATAGTAACATTTAGTATGAATAAAAATGTAATTAGATAAATTTCTATGTATGGATACGTTCAGTAATTTGATTTCATGTTATAATGTAAAGAGCTTGAACAAAGAACTGATTAGCTTTCCATAAATAACAAAAAAAATCTTCATATGATATCACGTGTCAAAATTTTGAAAATGCTCTCGCGTTCTTTATATCAAAATTTATCTGCTTTTTTTAAAATATTTCATACAATATAAGCATTCTTCACTATACTGCATTAATAGTTTGTCTATCTTAACATAAAAATATACTATCGGAAGAAAATTTATATTCCTGGTAGTAACATTTAGTATGAATAAAAATGTAATTAGATAAATTTCTATGTATGGAAATGTTCAGTAATTTGATTTCCTGTTATAATGGGAAGAGCTTGAACATATGTAGAACTGATAAGCTTTCCATAAATAGCAAAAATATTCTTCATATGATATCACCTGTCAAAATTTGGAAAATGCTCTTGCGTTCTTTAAAACAAAATTTATCTGCTTTTTTTAAAATATTTCATACAACATAAGCATTCTTCACTATACTGCATTAATAGTTTGTCTATCTTAACATAAAAATATACTATCGGAAGAAAATTTATATTCCTGATAGTAACATTTAGTATGAATAAAAATGTAATTAGATAAATTTCTATGTATGGAAACGTTCAGTAATTTGATTTCATGTTATAACGTAAAGAGCTTGAACATAGAACTGATTAGCTTTCCATAAATAACAAAAAATTTCTTCATATGATACCACGTGTCAAAATTTTGAAAATGCTCTCGCGTTCTTTGAAACAAAATTTATCTGCTTTTATTATAATATTTCATACAACATAAGCATTCTTAACTATACGGCATTAATAGATTGTCTATCTTAACATAAAAATATACTATCGGAAGAAAATTTATATTCCTGATAGTAACATTTAGTATGAATAAAAATGTAATTAGATAAATTTCTATGTATGGAAACGTTCAGTAATTTGATTTCATGTTATAATGTAAAGAGCTTGAACATAGAACTGATTAGCTTTCCATAAATAACAAAAAAATCTTCATATGATATCACGTGTCAAAATTTTGAAAATGCTCTCGCGTTCTTTATATCAAAATTTATCTGCTTTTTTTAAAATATTTCATACAACATAAACATTCTTCACTATACTGCATTAATAGTTTTTTTATCTTAACATAAAAATATACTATCGGAAGAAAATTTATATTCCTGGTAGTAACATTTAGTATGAATAAAAATGTAATTAGATAAATTTCTATGTATGGAAAAGTTCAGTAATTTGATTTCATGTTATAATGTAAAGAGCTTGAACATAGAACTGATTAGCTTTCCATAAATAACAAAAAAATTCTTCATATGATATCACCTGTCAAAATTTGGAAAATACTCTTGCGTTCTTTAAAACAAAATTTATCTGCTTTTTAAAAATATTTCATACAACATAAGCATTCTTCACTATACTGCATTAATAGTTTGTCTATCTTAACATAAAAATATACTATCGGAAGAAAATTTATATTCCTGATAGTAACATTTAGTATGAATAAAAATGTAATAAGATAAATAATTTCTATGTATGGAAAAGTTCAGTAATTTGATTTCATGTTATAATGTAAAGAGCTTGAACATAGAACTGATTAGCTTTCCATAAATAACAAAAAAAATCTTCATATGATATCACGTGTCAAAATTTTGAAAATGCTCTCGCGTTCTTTAAAACAAAATTTATCTGCTTTTTTTAAAATATTTCATACAACATAAGCATTCTTCACTATACTGCATTAATAGATTGTTTATCTTAATATAAAAATATACTATCGGAAGAAAATTTATATTCCTGGTAGTAATATTTAGTATGAATAAAAATGTAATTAGATAAATTTCTATGTATGGAAAAGTTCAGTAATTTGATTTCATGTTATAATGTAAAGAGCTTGAACATAGAACTGATTAGCTTTCCATAAATAACAATAAATTTCTTCATATGATATCACGTGTCAAAATTTTGAAAATGCTCTCGCGTTCTTTAAAACAAAATTTATCTGCTTTTTTTATAATATTTCATACAACATAAGCATTCTTCACTATACGGCATTAATAGTTTGTCTATCTTAACATGAAAATATACTATCGTTAGAAAATTTATATTCCTGGTAGTAAAATTTAGAATGAATAAAATATTTCATTGTCAATATTTGTGGTGTGGAGAGTTTAGTGTTGGCCACAACCCACTCGTTTCTATTTATTTTAGGTATGCAAAATAAAATAAAAGCATATATGTACATAATACTCCATCATGACTAAAGTTGTTATACATATGAGCGCCATAGATGATACGAGTACGATGGTTTAGTATATGGTGATGTGATGGGATGGATGGATGTTTATCCTGTAAGAATATAAAATCCATTTTGCACTCGGTTGAGTGTTGAAGCCGTAAACCTCTTCCCCTCTGTCAAAACCAACACAATTCACATACAAGGCTGTCATACTGGCACATTCTGGAACATTCTGGAACCGAGGCACCCAGCCTCCTCTTTATACTACTTCAAATATATTTGACAAGTGGAGAAATATCCACGATTTTCTCAAAAAAGATCGGATCACAGACAGGAACGGCGCCGCAATGAAAATGCCCAAAATATTTTTTTCTAGATTGTCACAAAATATTTGGTATGCCAAAATATCGATATAACTAAATTGGTCATGTATAATTTTATTTCAACACATACATAACATCTCGGCATTCGTGGCTCAGTAGGTTACATAATATTCCGAGCCCCGGTTCGATTCCCGATGGAGACACAGTTTTTTATTATGTTTTAGTCTGGATCTGTGAGACAATAAATATGATAAGTCTCCAGAATGTGGAAAATTGTTAATTTTGACCGAGAAGCAATACAAAATTGAATGAAAAATAAGGTTTATAGATTTAACATGTCCTAAAATACTTTACCTATTCATCGCTACCTAAATAGTTGTCGCCAAATAAATTGAATTTTCAGCCTAGAAGGGGGGCGATTTGCACGGAGACCAACGCAGCAAAAAGACACAAATTTGCGCTCTGCGCAGCCGAAAAATCATTCAAGATGTTTGGCGAAAATTATACAAAAATATATAATAACTTAATTTTGTTAAAGTTAAAAAACTTACTACATGTACATACATAGGTTTATCATGACGCATCATACGTGCACCTTCACATACGCATCACACATATGTACATACTACATATTTATATATAGTATCGTATATTTTTATTATTGCATATGCGCAAACATTGGATTTTTCAAAGGTATTGAGTCAAAGGTATTTTTTAACAGATTTTTAATTATCTCAATAGAGACGAAGTTGGAATATTTACTGTAGGAGAACCGGGAAATCAAGGCACCTACAGGGCTTACGACCTGTCATCGGCTGGTTTACGTGATCACTTTATGCGCTTGCGCAACGTTCACCAATAATGCCTTTTTAATTGGTGGCATAATCGGTGAACGTTGCGCAAGCGCATAAAGTGATCACGTAAACCAGCCGATGACAGGTCGTAAGCCCTGTAGGTGCCTTGATTTCCCGGTTCTCCTACAGTAAATATTCCAACTTCGTCTCTATTGAGATAATTAAAAATCTGTTAAAAAATATATATAGTATCATACATACACACATATATACATAAAATAATAATTATACTACTTATCGTGATAGTATTGTAAGCTTACCTATAATTTATTATGTAATTTGGTGGGTATTTATGCTTAACCTTTAGCAGACGTCCTAATTTATCTATGATTTAAACGCCGAGGTGACGTCTGGAAGACGTATACTTTGAATTAAGTATAAAAAGTAATATATATATATATATATATATATATATATATATATATATATATATATATATATATATATATATATATATATATATATATATATATATATATATATATATATATATATATATATATATATATATATATATATATATATATATATATATATATATATATATATATATATATATATATATATATATATATATATATATATATATATATATATATATATATATATATATATATATATATATATATATATATATATATATATATATATATATATATATATATATATATATATATATATATATATATACATATTTAATACTATAATTATAATAATATCAAATGAGGATCTTATCTTAACGTAAATTAAAAGGAAACATTTAAATAAAATTTGTTTATAATTATTTAATCAATATTTATTATGAGTTCAGAAAAATCACTAACGAATTATTACGATAACATATTTGGTCCTTTCTAGGCAAAATTCGTTTTAAAATTAAGGAAAAAAATATTTATATCTCTTCTATATGGACTATATAATTAAAATGAATTAACTTTGAAATGAAAAAAACATCAAATAAAAAATACAGAGTCATTTACCATAAGCAATCTAATGGTTACGTTTACATACATTACATATTTGATTACAGCAGGTAAGACACATTTGGGCTTTGAACAAAATGTGGAGGTGAATCTTGTGCGTCTTTTTAGATGGCTTGGACATACTTCACAAGTTTTCCTTACATTCAGGTTCTGAACTTCTGATAAGCTAGGACGTGTAGGTAAATCATGAGGGCCTGGAACTCTTTCTATTGTCATGCGTAATTCACGCGGTAATCTTTCATTACATACTCGATACTGCATCTGAGTTAGTACTAATGATCTGGCTAATGACAAAAGAAAGCTGCCCCTGGATATTTTTCATATTTTCGCAAGCCCCATGTAGTATATAAAAAAATTGCCGGCGGTAAAAAAAAAATTGAGTACGACGAGATGAGCTATAATTTGAACATTTTTTATCGACCTCATCTACGCCATCTTTTGTTTTATTATAGTCCAAGATTATTTCTGGCTTCCGAGTTTCACTATCGATTTCCTTCCTATGGTGTATATATGAAATAAGGATGACGGCTTTCTTCGGTTTGGGTACGTATGACACCATCGTACTGTCTTTAGTAAAATCATATAAAGATGCGCTATGCTCTTCTGCAGATAATTTCCTCTTGTTTGTGGTTGGTTTATTAGAAGACATTCTGAAAACTAAAATAACTAAAATAGAACATAACTTTGTTACCGTTGAGACGTCTGTAAGACACTATAGCAGTAAAAACTCAAAAAACGATGTGACGACTAATAGACGTATCAAATAAATATCTTAAATACTGACCTGACGTCTGAGAGACGGCAACAGCGTACCACTAGAATACAGAAAACTCTGCGCGAGCGCAACAACAACTGATCGATAGATTGATATGAACTAGGAAGGTACTGTGAGCGGCAGGTAAGGGTGCGGGAGGGTAATAATATTATTTCATAAAATCAAAACACAGTGTCTGTGAGACGGGTAGGACGGCGGTTAAAGGTTAAGTTATTTCATATTCTGTATTTAATTTTTACGTCATACATTGTGAGTAACAATTGGATAAAATAAAAATAAAGTATAATAAAATAATAAATAAATAATTATTATTGGTTTATTGACAAGAACTTTAATGCACTTAAAACAATAGTAAAGTCAAAAACTAATACGTATATCTAACCAATTAATTTATTTTGAAGTTGGTCCATTTATCTCAATTGTTTTCTGTAACCTAGATACAGACCTGCACTTTTTCGTCATAAATCTCACCTCCCCAAAACAACTAATATTTCTTTTTTTATCGTTTTTTCAGCTCTACTATATTTTATGTTATGTCGAGTCGAGTCGAGTAAACGCTGTTTATTTTATTACATTTTTTTATGTGGTCGGAAAAATTACAATCTTCGATTGATATTTATCTGCAAACATTAAATTGTTTTAGGAAACGTGAATACTTACTAATAATTCATTTTTATTTATGTAAATATAAATAACTTAATATCAAACAATAATACTGTCCATTTCTGTGCAAGTTAGTCTTTAAAGGTCAATATTTTACAGGATTACAATAGTTTCATAGACTTTTATACAAAATTAAATTGAAAACAGAGAAAGGTGACTATGTTTCTTTTAATATGAGACGATAGATGTGAAAAATGTAGTTTTAGGTTCTCTCTGCTAACCTCGTAAGGGACATGATATGATGGTATATATAATATTCCTTCTGCATCATTCAATTTCCTTTTTTTTCTCTTTGATGCTATGATCAGTTTGTCAATGAATGTATATTTTTTCTTCTTAGAACTGACTTTATTAATCAATTAAAAATTATTTGAATTTAAATGGCTCCATGGCAGAGCGGTTGGCGCGCTGAGCTTGTAATCCAGTAGTCGCGAGTTCGATTCCTGTCTCGACCGATTTCGTTGATTTATAGCATTTATGCTTAATTTAGGGAATGTATGTAGGAGCATATTGTAGGTACTTGTTTAACAATGACATATTTAGTTAAAAAAAAGGATATGTTTTTGATTCTACATATATTAGTATCTATAGGTATATTATTTTTACGTCGATAACGTCGATATTTCACCTTGTTAGGGCATCTTAAAAGCATTCTTACTTTACTTTCAGTATGCTTTATCATATTTAACGTCTTGATTCCAATCTTGCACCGCGTGTTTCACCGTCTGCTCAACTCCACGCTCACCGTCAAGATTTTCCCATTTTCTCCACCTCCAGAGTAAGGAATTACAGCAACCTTGCTCTGACCTCACTCTGTTTTGCTAATCTGTACTGAAACCCTCCGTGGAAAGTCAAAACCAGGTTCTCGAGTTGTAGGGTCTGCATTCGGTGTTTATTTTGAATGTTTTCTGCGGCCCATACATCTCTCCAAATATCTTCCAAATTTAATTTATTTGTTTCAACCATACTCTGCATTTATCGGTTTGATTGGAAGAGATTATCATGGTAGGATGATGTGGCAATAAACCGCATTTGTGAACTTTGTTGTAAACAAAAAAATATATAAAAACGAATATAAGTAAACTAATATGTCTATAAGATGAAGATATTTCTATCTGGGAAGCATGTTTCAACGCAATGGACGGATTGATAAGGAGATCGAAATTAGAGTTATGCCAGGAAACAGAGTGAATGGAGCACTAAGACCAGTTATAAATGATCGCAACATATCAAAGGATGCTTCATAACGCTATCTTAGTACCAACCTTGACGTATGCAAGTGAAACCTGTACCTACATGGCAGAAGTAATAGAACGATGTATGACAGGGTCAGAAATGAGGACATAGGAAAGAATATAGGATCAAGGAAGATGTCTTAAATAGAATAAAAGTGAATACATTGAGATGGTTTGGCCACATGGGGAGAATAAATGAGGAACGCCTGACGAAGAAAATACACATTGCGGACAGGAATAGAATGAGAGGTCGGAGCCGCCCAAGGAAGGCATGGCACGTCCATGTGAACGGTATTTTGAAAGACGGAAAAGTAAGAAGCGTGAACAACAGACGAACATGTATAAGACGATGTATGAATGTCGATGAGGCGATGAATGTGTGTCAAGATAGAAATAATTAGCCTTTGGTTCTCTCTGCCTACCCCGTGAGGGACATGGTTTTGATGGTATGTATGTATGTGAGTACCTATACATAGTATACATATGTTCATTCATTCATTCATACTATCACGGCATTTCCTGCAATACGGGTTAACCATCGAAAGGTGTGATTATAAAAGGAAACACGACAAATGCGTGTATCCACACACACCAGTCTCGTCTCACCTAATAAGGCACTACTTACATTCAAAATGGGTGGTGAATCTTATTGCTTAACTTTTGGTGTGAAGCAACGGCATAGAATAGTACTTATTATCGTTTTTGGGAGCCGCGTTATGACAGAAAATATAACAGAAAAAATAACAAGTAGGTACCTATTATGTACAAACATAGTTTGTTATATTTCAAACACATTGTATGAACTAATATAGGTTAATATCTGTACTTCCAACAAAGATGATAATATTGTATAAAATCATTTAAAATTATACAGTCGTGTGTATATTAAGGTTTAGTGTTGCCATTGTATCGTAAAATATGTTATTTTGTTTATGTAGGTAGGTATTTGATAATGTTTATGTTCGAATAATTGTTACATTTAATGTAAGAAGTGTGTAGTGTGTAAGACATTGCGAAACCGCATTTAATATGAAACTTCAGGAATTGTCAATCTTTTATAATTCTCTTTACCCTTCGAAGTGCCAATTATTTTAATTTGGTGATTTTTTATCTGCGTTGTATCATAAATAGATTTTAATGAAAAATGATTCAGTAAAAAATATGAAAGAATGGAGAAAATAATTATTTATATTATGTACCAAACTAACTTGATGATTTTGTAATACTTAAATATTAGTTTAGTTTAAACACATATCCACTACATTAACTGGTACCCACGAAAAGCAACTTTAGGACTTTCAAAAATACGGTGCATTGTACTCATGTCTTCACTTTCAGTTAATGGTGAGGTAGATATTTCTTTATATTGCGTTCTCTTTGGTACTTAAAGTGTAGTGTATGTAAGTTTTGAGAGTTCTTTTTATGCTCTGAATGTTTTCGTTCTTCAAGGGGACGTTATTATTCCCCATAAGCAGAACAGATGGTGGTGGCAGAAAAACCGATGCCTACTACGAATGATTAAAATAATAGATCTTGTGTTGTGTAATACTAACCTTTTTTAAATTTATCATTCAATAATTCGAAAAGTATCATGATGTCATTACATCAAAAGCGATCAAAAGTAAAGATTTGTACATAATTTTTTTTTTTTTTTTTTTTTTATTTTATTTTTTATTTTTTTTTTTATTTTTTATTTTTTCAAATTGAAGCTAACAATGTACAAAGAATAGTATATATGTATAAAAATATCAAATATAACAATTATCATCTCCGTACATCAATTATTAGCTTACAATACTATCATGATTTATTACAAAATACAGTCATATATACAAGATACAAAATCATATGTGTGTGTGAGGGTGTATATGTGTGAAGGTGTGTGTGTGTATGTGTGTGTATGTGTAAGTGTACATATATGTGTATGTGCATGCGTGCTGTGCGTTAGTGATAATCTTATGAAATTCCTGTTTTTAATTTTTGAGCGAGTTTATGTTTTGTATCACTGAATAGGTCTATGTCAAGGGACTTCTCATATTTTATGTATGTGTTTATAATTCTGTTTATAGTTGAGTTTTTCGCGGCATTAGTTTTGTATAATTTAGGTCGGAAGAGAGTTGTGTGTCTGGAGCGTCTCAATGGTACGTTAAAGTCAATACTCGACAAAAGTTCCGGGCAGTCAATAATATTGTTCAATATGTTGTACAGAAATTGTATATTTTGGCATTTGCGTCTTGATTCTAGTGACGGTGGAATAGGTGCAACAATACTTCGATATGCCAATCTCTTCAAATATTTACGCTGTATTTTTTCTATATTATTAATGTGCACTCGATATTGCGGGTTCCAAATAACAGAGCCAAACTCCAGTGTACTTCTGACTAGTGAATTAAATAATATTTTAAATGTTTGTGGATTTTTGAAATCTTTACTTATCCTAAAAATAAAACCTAATTTTTTATAACCTGCTGTTGTAATTTTATCTATATGTTGTCTGTAATTTAATTTGCTGTCCAAGAATAATCCCAAATCCCGACACAAAGATTTCTTTACTATGTGTTCATCATTTAATGTGTAATCGAAAGTGTGTTTATTAATTTTTCTAGTGTAAGAAATTGAGAAACATTTAGAGGTGTTCAGTTTTAATAAATTTAATCTACAATAAGCTGCAAGTCGATCCAAATCTTCTTGAAGTTTTGCACAGTCAGATATAGTTTTCACACAATTGTAAATTTTCATGTCGTCTGCAAAGAGTGAATAATTAGAGTATTTAAAACAATTTCCAATGTCGTTGACATATACATTAAACAGTAGTGGTCCCAAGTGGGATCCTTGAGGAACTCCAGAACATATATGTGTTATATTTTCAGATGCATAACCCTTTACCACCGTAAGTTGAGTGCGATTAGAAATATAAGATTGAATCCATCTATGAAGATCTCCATGTATGCCAATTTGTAAAAGTTTTGTTATTAGTACATCATGGTTAACACGATCAAACGCTTTTGAATAATCAGTGTAAATTGTATCAATTTGATGTCCTTTATCCATATTATCATTGAGAT
This sequence comes from Molanna angustata, assembly GCA_963576475.1. Taxonomy (NCBI): domain Eukaryota; kingdom Metazoa; phylum Arthropoda; class Insecta; order Trichoptera; family Molannidae; genus Molanna; species Molanna angustata. The sequence goes on from OY754987.1 coordinate 152,477, forward strand.
AATGAGTGAAAACAGCGAGGTTAGATATCACTGAGCGCTTTTTCATAAAACCGTGTTGCTTTTGTGTGATCAATGAAGAAATGCAGGGATAGAGTTGGTCATAGACGATCTTTTCTAATATTTTGCTCAAAATTGGTAACTTTGATACGGGCCTATAATTTTCTACATTATGTTTGTAACCAGATTTGTAAATCGGAGATATTAATGCTGTTTTCCATCTCGCGGGGAAAATACCTTGTTTGAGTGATTTGTTAAACAAATCGAAAACCGGTGTCACCAGCATGTTGGCGCATTTGTTAATAAATATTCCAGGTATTCCATCAATACCTGCGCCTTTCCTGGGGTCTGTTTTACTAAGATAAATTAATGTTACGTTTTTGTCAATGTTTATTGGAAATTTTGATTGATCAGTTGTACTATGACCGCTGGTATGTGTTACTGTAGATGAGTCGAAAACTGTGGCGAAATATTTCGAAAACAGGTTGGCAGTTTCAACTGGATTTTCTGAACTATTTGTTTGATATGTCATTGAGTCGGGTATAATCTGTGATTTACCTTGTGATTTTACATATGACCAAAAACTCTTGACATTATTTTGAATATTCGATTCTACAGAAGTGATATATCGTTTATATATCTCTTTAGCCATTTTTTTGTGCCTTTTTCTTAAGAGTTCATATGTGGCGCGGTCAAGGGGATTTTTATTTTTTTTCGATAATCTCAAGTAAAAAAGTTTTTCATTAGTTATTTTTATCAATGATGATGTATACCAATTGGGATAGTGACAACTTTTTATGACTCTACATGGGATCAATGAATCTATAATAGGATTAATTATATTATAAAAATTTTCAACAGATGCGTTGATGCAAGAAGTATTTTGAACTGGACTCCAATCAGTTATTGAAAGAATTTCATTTATTGTATTATAATCTGCTTTATGGAACTGTTTTGTCGAGCGTGGTATAGAGGTTTTCATCGTAGAATCCGCTAGAGTAATATCCAGCAGTAATGATCTATGATGAGGATCCTCACTAACAAGTGGCTCATTTTGAAGAGATTACCTTTCTAAAAATTCAATGTCAGATTCGTTACACCAATTATAACTCAAAAATGGCAGGCCTGATTAGTATGATCTCTTTTTTTATTAATTCTTCTCCGTCCCGAAAAGCAGAATTACTATTAAAATATTCAAAATGAAATCGAAAAAAAACGGAAAAAAATCACATATGAAAAATATGTTTTTAAATAAATTAAAAGACACCGCAATGCAAGCGTGATAGAGTAATTGTATTTTTATTTTCTTTTGTAAATTATTATTATTATATCCTAATAAACAATTAAAATTATTAGGGCGTCCTGGGTTCGATTCCCAGCAGAGGAGAAAAATTTATTTAAATTAATTTCTCACACTAATATTGCTTCTCTGGGTTGGTAACACTGGTTAGTTGGAAGAAATTGCCATATGGCAATAAACTCGCCACTTGCGCAGGGTGCAAGGAACTATTTATTATTTCTTATTTAAAATTCAGGAAACGCACTATTAAAAGTAAACGATAAATTGTAGAAAAAAATAACGATAAACACATCTTATATAGTGGTCTTTTCTTAAAAAAATACACTGTACTTAATGCACTGTATCAATTTGTTGTAACAGCATATCTCAATAAGTTTTTTTTAATAAGCGCTCCTTAGTTTGAGAATTAGTCTAAACTAGGTAAGTAGGTGGTGCCTAGTGCCAAGTGCCTACATATATAAGTGCCTATATATGTAGGTTTAAGATAGGAAAGGATATGAGAGGAAGAAGATAATGTTATTATATGAAACAATGTGTTTTACTTTATCTCTATATACCTATATACCTATGTACCAACCTAACTAACTGTGTACATACACAATATTTTAATATAGTACCCTCCAACCTACCAAGCAGGCAACCAACCTTACCAACATTAACATTACATACACTTGGAGAATACTAAACACAATACACACATACCTACCTACTAGCATACACATGCTAATCCAACTGTCAAGAAAATATTTTTATTTTTTTATATAAAAAAATAATATGTCTTTGTTAAACAAGTACATAATATACATCTTCCTACCATCCCTAAAATAAGCATAAATGCTTGTGCTTTAGGGGTGAACGAAATCGGTCGAGGTAGGATTCGAACTCTCGACCACTGGATTAATAACCCAATGCGCTAACCGCTCTGCCATCGACTTATCTTATTCTCTTAACATATCGACAAAGTATCAAGCCCAAGATACGCGAGATTTGTATGTAGGGTCTATATTTTTCACGGTTTTTCCAACTTTGAAGTCAAAAAAACACAAAAATTTGATGCTTCGCTGCATATATGTTCTACATATATACGGAATTACTCAGAATTCGTAGGAAAACATTTATTGTGTCTGTCTGTGTGTCCCTTATAATTTTTGATCCGCTCAAATTACAGAGCCTGAAATTTATAAAAATATATACATAGATAATTATAAACCTACAAAACTTTTATACTCAGAATTTCAAATTTTTTTTTAGTCAGGGGTTATCAACTTTTGATTTTTTCCTTAATCTTTCCATATATCTCAAAAACCTTAAAAGCTAGAACGCTGAAAATTGGTAGAAATATAGACAAATATGAGATACTTTTTGTGTAGTGTTTAATTCCTTATAAATTTTATGAAACGATGTCGTCACTTAATTCAATTTTTATAAAATTTGGGATATACTACTACAATGTTCATTTTTTTATAGAAAAAATAAATTTTCTATTTGGGAATTTACGGCTTTTTTCGATATTTTCAAAACATTGAAAATGTAAGCAGTTAAACACATAAATTCATCAGAAAAAATATTCTTATTAATAAAAAATTTTTGTAAATTAAAAAAAAACTCATTTGAGATTTTGTATTTGTATACAGACAAGTATATAGAAAAGTTGATTACCCCTGATTCAAACAAAATATAAAATTCTTAGTATAAATGTTTTATAGGCCTGTATCCTTTTATATTTTCTGAAATATTAAGCTATGTGCATTTAGCGGAGCAGAAGTTATAAGAAACATACACACAAACACAGACAGACACGCATAAAACACAAAATGCTACTTCAATTCTGAATTCGTCCATATATAGAACATATTATATTATTATATGCTACAAAACCTCTAAGTTGGTGTTTTTGGCATGCAAAAAGTCCACTCCACTATAGTAAATGTTCCTTTATACACGCGTCTTGGCTTAATACTGTCGATTCATTAAGAGAATGAAATTCTCTCGGACGAATCGACATTTGGATTAGTTTAGAGTATATATTAAATATTGCATTGAATCTATTGTTATTAATTTCTCTTACTTTTAACCATGTGACGGTGATTAGTTTCTTGCTGAAACATCGTAATATTTCTTTGTACATCCTAAATAGATATTTTATTTTGTATTAATTGTTGTTTCGTTTAGAGTGGAAGTTCATAATGAAATTATTTCGAATGTAAAACACAGAACAGTGTTGTGGTTCTACATCTGGAGTCGAAGGGACGAAAACTGGATACTCTAGAAATATTAGAGATTAACAAACATCTCAAAAATAATGATAAACTCATAAATATTCAAATACCTATGTCCTCTCCACTGCTAAAATAATGTGCACCGATACTTTGCTATATGTATGTACTGCTTTCTCTTTACCATACCCCCGGCCTAAGAACCCCCCCCCTACCTTAAACTTTGTACTGGCCATTTTGTTATATTATATTTAGTTTTGATTGTCGCCTCCGAGGATGATGGTGTAACCATCAAAAGCGCTCAGGCTAACTTTAAATCAATTTATGGATTAAAACTGTGTTTTACATTCGTAATAATTTCATTATTTATTTATTAAGTAAATAATTATATACTTGAACCATTTACCAATAATAAAGCTTATTATTATTTTATGAATAACCTTGAATGGAATACAATAATATCAGTAGTTGTATCAACACATTAGAGTAAAACACTACCTAATGAATTCCCCACGTCAATTAGCCAATTTAAACGTTTTATTTCAAGTTTTATTTGACGATACTGTTTTATGTATTCAAATAGTCTCACTTGACTGAAGGTATTTCTATGGGATATTCACAGAATTAAGTCCTACCAGGAAAAATTTAAACACTCAAAAGATACTCTTAATGGAGGCACGTTAGTTTAAAAATTAAACAAGAAGCTCTCCTTGGATTGGGTCAGGATAATAAAAGTGAACCTGAGACTTGTTCAACTCGACACTAAAACTAAAATACCTCATTCAGATTTACATAATGGACCATTTAATGCAAAAGAAAACCTGACTACACATTATATATCCAACATTTTGGGAACTAAATACTTGTTAGGGTAAGAGGATAAAAAACAGACTATCATAATGGTATTACACCACTTGAAAAGATTAATGAAGAGTACCGAGTACTTACCTGTCTACATTCTGACATACCTGGGGGGTGAGAGTTTGATTATAAGACGTACCTACTTAAAGTCAAGATTCAGTACCCACAAAGTTCTAGGGAAGCAATGGGCAAATATTTATTGCTATATTTACTTCAGTACCGGTTGTCAATTAATTAACAATATCATTCAGCTTATATAGTTAAAAGGAGTTTGCATAACATGTTTTAAATTTAATCAAGAAAATCAAAGATGAATCGATATTTTTAGATAGATGCCCAAAATGAACGTTCTTTTTTTGTTCAGTATTTTTGTAACACAATAGTAAACCAAAACGGATATTAAATTGCAACCATAATTTCTTAAAATTTTTAATAAACATCAAAAATAAAAAACGTTTATAACTTAATTCCACTGTTTATTTAGACTACAACCTACAACTGGTGTCGTGTTAAGCGCATTTTATAGTACTACTTGAAAATGTGCTAAGAACGAAACCGGTTGTAGGTTGAAGTCTAAAATAAACAGTGAAATTTCGTTATAAACGTTTTATATTTTTAATGTTTATTAAAAATTTTAAGAATTTTAATGGTATTCCATTAAGAACTTTCGATCAAAAAATTATATCTTATTAAAGCAACCACAATGTTGTATTCTCCTCTTAACAACCAAGGAAACGTCCAACGCAGAATATAATATTTAGTAATTCTCAACCGACTTCTAAAAATAGAGGAGGTTATAATTCAACCTTTTTTATGGTTGTTCAGCGATTTCTTTTTACCCATTAACCGATTTCTTTTTACCACACTGACCGATTTCTTTTTATCGCATTGACCGATTTCTTTTTACCACATTAACCGATTTCTTTTTACCACATTGACCGATTTCTTTTTATCGCATTGACCGATTTCTTTTTACCACATTAACCGATTTCTTTTTACCACATTGACCGATTTCTTTTTATCGCATTGACCGATTTCTTTTTACCACATTGACCGATTTCTTTTTATCGCATTGACCGATTTCTTTTTACCACATTGACCGATTTATTTTTATCGCATTGACCGATTTCTTTTTACCACGTTGACCAATTTCGATGTTTCTTTTTTCATTAGAATGAGAGTGTCTTCTGATTGGTCCTATTTCAATTTGAGAAAGATATGATCCACGAGAAATTCGTCACTTTTTTTGTACATCAGCGATAGAAACTCATTTAAACATAGTCCGATTTTGAAAGTTTGCTTTTTTAATAGAAAGGGAGTGCTTCATAAATGATCAAACTCACCAGAAAAAAATATGTCAAACTCTTCAAGTCGTCAGTAATTATTTATCACTTTGTCCAGATTCGATGATTCCATTTCATTAGAAAGGGATTTATTCTGGGGTGGTTCTATATGAACTAAACTAAGAGGTTTGATGATGGAAATCGTGAAAATCACGAAAATTCATCAATTTGCAAGGAATTTGTGTATACAGGAATTGTATGAAAGATAATATAACTAAATACAAAACATCACACCATGACCCTCATGGAGTAGGCAGAGTGAAGCGAACACCGCATTTTCATATATCGTTTTTATATGAAAGATTATGATCATATTACATATGCATTCAACAAAAAATAACAAACCTCTTATGTTTAGGAATTATTTCACGAAGATTACATTTCACTCTTGTAGTTTTTCCTTTAAAAGATAAATTACAGATGTGTAGAGATGATTCATAAAACAAAGTACCTATTACTTTGTACTTAATGATAGTTAATATTACGAGAAGTGTCAGTAAGAAGATTTTTTTAAAAGTCGATACAAAATCATATTAACAGAGATTTGTAATAAATATCATAAAGACATTTTGCTATCGCTTACCTAAGTGTTTTCAGTAGTTCTTTGTTGGCATTCAGATAACAAATATCAGTGAAGTCAAATGCATGGCATCTAACATTGGCCTTTTGTTAACCTTCTCAATACAATCTTTTTATAAAGCCATATTTTAAAATGATACAAACAAGTAGATTATTGCTGACCAACTAGGAAACCCTGTTCTAGGGCTAGCAGTTTCTTAATGGTTGTCCATAGTAGCCAGGTTCTCTAGAGTTATTTTTTACTTTATTGCGAAAATCGATTCAAGGTAATTATTATTTGAAGAAAATTCATTCCATACATTATGTAGGCAATCGTGCAATTCAACATTTACCCAATATTCCTTCCTTGTATTTAGAATGAACATTTCTCTGACACATGTGCTACCATACAAGTTCCTAGAACTACATATGTTAGATCCATAAACGTATAATATAAATATACAATATGTATTACCTACATATCATTTCCTAATGAAATGATCCATAATTTAACAGAATATGGTTCATACAATAAGAGGTCGTTTTGTGTTTTGTTATAATTCAAAATTTATATTAAAATATCTGCTTACATAAAATAAACAGCTGTAACATCTAAATCACTAACAATTCTCTATCTTTACTCAAGAACAAATCAAAGTTCATTTAAAAAAAAATATTGGTATCTTCGAACGATTTTCATGTTACTTTGTAGGTACCACATTGATAAATTACTCAACTAAAAAATGCATTTATTTATTTTGTGTTGTTTCTCGGCAATACTGATAGGATATCACACACACACAAATATGTCACCCTTTTGGCTCAGTTGGTTGGGTATCTGACTGCTGATCCAAAGTTCCCGGGTTCGATTCCCGGTGGAGACACATTTTTTAGTTGTGTTTTCAGTCTAGATCTGTGAGACGATAAATATCGTTAGTCTCCAAAATGTGGCAACTTGTTATTGGATGCGTGTTAAATTAATATTTGAAATAGTACCTGTTAGTTGCCCGAGAAGTAGTAAAAATTAGAAAATATTATTAAGAAATAATTAACGATTTTTTGAAGCCCAAAATTCAATGACATAACCATAGGTTTTCTTACATACATACGAATATTTAATGGTTATTATAATGAACCAAGTTAAAAAAAAATATATATACATCGTTTTTAATGTTTCATTATCGATTAAATAACGCTTGAATATTATGTGACATGTATAGCAGTCACAATTCGAGTTCAGAAAAACAAAATTGTTTAATTTTTTAAATATATATCATACTAAAAACAGTTTAAACGTGCATTTTTAAAATTTAAAAAACGATTGCAAAATTCCAGTGCAGGCATACGTGAAGTTAAAGAAAAAAGGGTGCCAATTTTTTTTATTTATGACAAATTTAACATCTCAACTATTAATTCGTAATAATTTCAATTATTAAAAGTTCTATATATTTTAATCATGAAAATCTTTACGTTTGAAAATAAGCTGATAATACTTACAACATCGCCATCTATTAAATCCCGAAAAAACCTTTTTGTTACGTCATCTATTGAGAAATTAGATGGGTCGATGGCAGAGCGGTTAGCGCGCTGGGCTAGTAATCCAGTGGTCGCGAATTCGAATCCTGCCTCGACCGATTTCGTTCACCTATTGCACAATCATTTATTTGCTTATTTAAGGGAACGTAGGAAGATGTATATGTACTTGTTAAACAAGGACATATTCATTATTTAATATTAAAAAAAAAATTAGATTGATTAAAATTTTTGCGTATGTATTATGTAACTAAAAATATTCGATTTATATACAACATGCTTATTGCGTACATTTTGTGGTACCTACTAAGTGTAATATTTAACATAAATTGTATTATTTTCCAATTTTCCGATGTAGGTAATCAGTCCGGAAAATAAAAAAAATATTTGAAAAATCAAAAACAAACATCCATCATCAAAGAATTATGGATAAACATGATATTTAGAGCAAACATGATATTAGATAAATATGACAAATTATATATAGTCGTTTATTATCATAACCTAACTTTGTATTTTGATCTCATATTCTGATATCTCATTTTATTCTGATTGACGGATTGACTCACTACAAAATATAAAACAAACAAAATTCCTGATTAAGAAAAGAAAGACATATTTTAAAAAAAATACGCATACCACCACGCCGTTCCCCTAATCTAAGTAGGAAGAGAGAACCGAATGACAGACTCTTCTATATCAAAGTCACATTTTTATGATTATGTCAACTTTTTCTCAGCCGGCCCCTACATCTCATTCATTTCTTTTCAGCCGTACGTACTTGCTGTTTTATCAGTTTTTTTTTAACATTTAGATACACATAAACAAAAATATTCAAAAAAAACGTTATATTCTCTGAATTGAGCAAATAACTCGTGCAAAAATTTAACATCTAGTACCTATAACATAAACAAAAAAAATTCAAAATTACAATTATTATTGTAATATATGTATATCGTGAATTTTACTATCGGAGATAGTTATTGAATGCTGGTATTATTACTTTTTCCACTACGATAAGACATTTTTCCACTACGATATGTCAATTAATTAAAAAAATATGTATAAAGTCTTTTAACGCACGCGACAAGTCCCAATTCAAACACGTAACTTCATAGTGTATTAGTCAGTTTTAATTTATTGTTTTTTTTATTTATTTACATATTTTAAGATATACGGCTTCACGCCAATATTTTTTAAATAAGTACACAGCTATACAATTCAAAATTTATACAAATTACAAATAGAAAACAAGTTCAACTAAAATTATGAAAAAATTATATTTAATTTTACGTTCTACTTAAATTTTTCGCAAACGCGACTCCCATTCGCCGGTATCGCTCTATGCTGAGCATCGTCAGAATGGTGAACAATAATGGTGAAGACCATCTATATATAGATTCACAAAGAGGATAACAATAATAGAGAAGGAAGGGGGCAATTCTAAGAAAAATTAATATCCTCTTTGTGAATCTATATATAGATGGTCTTCATCATTATTGTTCACCATTCTGACGATGCTCAGCATAGAGCGATACCGGTGAATGGGAGTCGCGCTTGCGAAAAATTTAAGTAGAACGTAAAATTAAATATATTTTTTTCATAATTTTAGTTGATTATGGAGTTCTGTCATGGAGTGACAGTTTCAAATATTGAAAAAAAGAAAACAAGTTAATCAATAAAGATAATAAAATTCAACAAACAATAAAACATATTTCGGTTATAACATTCGTAAGTAACAATACAATTAGTCATCACAATAAATTTAATGTACTTACGTCTAACAATAATCGTTTGTACAAAGCTAGGGAATTTAATATAATTTCATGTTGTCAGTCACTAGATTTACCGTTATAAGTTATAAGCCCTCTTCAAACATTAAGTATTCGTTACATATAAAATCTCTGTCATTAATACAGGAAATGAAAACTTCGGACCTATTTGCAATCGTACTACGCGCACGTAACAGTTAAAGATTTGTCATGGTTGAAATTTATATGGAGAAGGAGTGAAGAAAGCTATAATTTATATATATTATTGTGTTCAATGTAAATGGCTCATCAAGGGCGTACATATAATATGTAAGATTCAAATATGTCCGAACTATCATTCATTCTACTCATAGAAAATACAATTTTAATAATATGAAACTCTCTGTATTGTAAGTACCTAAATCAAAACGTTGTATGTCAGTGTGAATAATTTGACTTGGGATGATGCGATATTTTAGGGATGACAAATTCATTCTATTTTCAAACCACTAGTTGCTCTTCAGGTGATTTAAACCAATCTCTTTATCCTTTGAGATTATCGTCTATCGTCACGCCAACCCTGGTGAGGTGATAGTAGACAAACAAGAAGAAGAAGAAGAGTGATAAGACGCGGTAAAGAGAGAGAGGGACACAGATAAAGATAGGGGTGGGGGAGGGAATATAAAGCGGTAAGTTAAAGAAGATTTATTTACAACGCAAAACATTTACCAAGTCTTGTGTTAACAGAAACAAGGATGGCACCTACTGAAATGACTATTTCAAAACTATTTCAAAATGACTATTTCAAAATGACGTTTAATATAAAGACAACTGATGGCTTTTGAGATAACAACCTTCAAAGTCTTGAAAATTGCCATTTTTACACGTCAGTTATAGAATTATAAAAAAAAATAGAAATTAAACACAATTGTTAAAAATCGAATATTTTTAAAAGCAGCATATACGCAAACATAGGATTTATTCCCCGTCGGGATTCAATGATATTTTGTAGACAAATTTTTAACATCTCAGTAGAGACGAAGATGGAATATTATAGGACAACCAGGAACTCAAGGCACCTACAACCTACAGGGCATACGTCGCCGAAAGCAAAAACCACCGTGAACCAGCCGATGACAGGTCGTATGCCCTGTAGGTGCCTTGAGTTCCTGGTTCTACTGTAATATTCTATCTTCGTCTCTATTGAGATGTAAAAAATACAATAATTTTGGTTTCTCTTGTTTGCTTATATTTTTAATTTGGTGATAGTGTGTTAACCTTGATAGACTAGTTTCTGTGAGTAAATGTTCCATTAAATAGGGGAGCTTTCTCAACATTAGGTAACTACCCTAACCTTACATATATTTGTCTCAACTTTCCTTTATACTACCTACCTACATAATATTATGTACTTACTAAACATAGATCATTTAGCACAGTTAGTTCATCTCCTGCAACATGAGATAAGGATACACACATAGAAGGAATGGACTGGAATTTTCATATCATCATTCTGTAATGACCACCATCATATTTATATTTATACCCATAGGGAGGTAGTCATGGACAGGACACAGTCTTCACAGATACATAGATACTGCAAACATTGTTTTTTTTTTGCGGGGTGGCAATTCTTACGGAGAACACAGTAAGGCCGATTGTCTCTTGATACCACAGATGGGGCTGACCTCCCCCTTACTCATTCACCCTGAACAAGCCTGAGTGGCTAATGAATGTCATAACGTCTCCGATATCAGCAGACGCTATGCCCATCAGATCATCATAGAAAAAACTTCATGAGGAGCCTTTACTTAATCTAGAGAGAGCAGGACAGTCACAGAGGACGTAGATCACAGTCTCTTAGTCTTGGCATACTCTGCAGTAGTCGTTTGACCCCAAAACATTGCTTTGGTTCCACAATTTGCTTATTTGTTTATGTATTGACTAATAACTCTTTCAGAGCTTTACGTTCATATTTTTCCGACGAACATTACACAATATATTGTGGTTGTAAGTATTGAGGGATTTTCAGGATATTTCTTTTGGCTTTGTTTATATAAACCCAAAAATCGAAAGCACATCGAGTGATACCTTAGTTTTATTTAAGTGTGTTCATCTTTTGTCTTTTTTAGCTCTACCTTCTGAAATATTTAATAATAAAAATGAATTGATAATATTTTAAAACATAATCAACTTTTAATTTTTGATTTCCGTCAAATCCTGAACAAAGGCCTCCTCCTCTTGACTCTACGTAGTCCTGTCCTGTGCAGATTGAATCCAGGATGTGCCAGAATATCGTTGTATAATCAAACATTTTATTTATTTATTTTTTTTTGTATCAATACGAAATTAATTATTTTCTGAATTTAACTCCCTTTATGTTTTAAAATTAAATTTTATATTTTTTGTGTTTCAAATCTTGTTTGTGTTTATTTATTTTCAAATCTTCTTAATGCAATTTGCATACTATATATTTATTTCAAAACATTTATTGTGATAAAAAAGCCTGCTTACATACATACCTACATACAGAAATAAAAAACAACCTTTCCAAATAATACTTTCTTGGTCACTGCTCAATAAATTGTCAAATACCGACAATTCAATGTTACCAGTGCAACAAAGCAATAATTATGCGAGAAATGAACCCTATGAACCCTGATAGTTCACACTGAATCCAAATTATTTGAAACTGTGCTACAACGGTCTATGAAAAGTTTGAATAAGTACTAGGTATGTAACCAGTCATTAAACCGAATAACCTAAAAGCCAAAGTGTACAATTCTTGTGTTTTGCCAGTGACAACATACGGTCTTGAAACCATGTCACTTACTGCCAGAAGTCTCCATAAACTTAAATGTACTCAACGAACAATGAAAAGCCAATGTTGGGCGTACCTATCCTTGAGAGACCGAATAAGAAACGAGGAAATAAGACGCCGGTCAAAGGTCACAGATTGAAGAAAGATTGGGTAGGCTAAAATGGCAACGGGCAAGACAGAGTGATAATAGATGGACCCCCAGAACTCTGAATTAGAGACCCTATCATAATAGAAGAAGTGTAGGGATACCACAGAGGAGATGGACTGACGATATTGTCGAACTGGTGGGACATGGATGGAAGCAGAGTGACCAGGATAGCGAGAAATGGAAAACCCAGGAAGCGGCCTATATCCAGCAGTGGAATGAAAGGGGCTAAAAAGAAGAACCAGTCATTAGTAACTTTTTTAAAAAATAAATACATACAATGCAAAATACTTTTTTCCAGTCTTGAACAACAAAGACTATTTTGTCTCATCACTACATCATATACTGTTAACCCAAGACAATGTTAACAGTACTCGACATAAAACATCAGCAAGTTCTTCACTTTACTTCCAAAATATTGTCAATATTTTATGTGACTTGTGGCAGACATTGCCTACATACATAGACCTACCGATATTTCAGTTTCCAGCTGATTCTGTCAAGAAGGCAAAATTTATGAAATGAGTAATCGTTCAATAAAAATTATATATTGTTGCATCAAGACGATACTACGAACACATAAAAATAATCTCCTAAACATCCTTAGATTTCCTATACATCAGCTCTCTCTAACCTCCCTCTAAGACCACAACAGTTGCCTATCTTGGGCAAATTGCACCCAATCCTCTCCATCCAATTATGCCATCGGATCACCCCTGCACGAGGTCTCGCAACTCTTCTTCTCAGCCTTTAGTTTTATTTGAGAATTCGTCCTATAAAAAGTAAAGCTTTTATCCAACTTTCGATTTGTTCAAGTGAATTCATTTCTATTAAAGAATCGACACTATTAATGTTAGTCCCATGTGAGAGAATTGCATGCAGTAGTAGGGTTTTTTGCACGTTTTTCTTTAAACTTTGAAGTAAAAAAACACCAAATTAGAGGCTTCGCAGCACATATAATTAAACTCAAAATTTGGAGTAGATCATTTAGTGTATCTGCGTATGCGTGCGTGTATATGTGTGTGTGTCCCTTATATCCGCCCAATGCACAGAGCTTAAAATTATTAGGCTCTTTCCAAAATAGTTATTTCCAAATATGCCCAAAAAACCTTCATACTTAGTATTTTGAATTTTTGAATTTTTGTTGTTTCATTTTTGTAAAAAATGTATTTAGCGACGACATCGTTTCATACAATTTGTATGGAATTATACACTTAACAATATCTACGGAGACTCTCAATAGTTTGATTCTAACATACATACTATTATATTCTGGGTAAGAAAAAAGGACTGATCTCTATACTCTCTTCTATACTAGGTATTCTATCCTAATATATTATGTACATGTTTAATATTATGTACCTACATGTTTTGTATAGAAAATAAAAAAAAATATAAAATATTCTATAATTTGGAATTTGGGGCAATCTCATGTGTTACATTCAATTTGTTTTTACTCAATATAACTAACGTTAGTATAATCTTGGCCTATGAAGATGCTGGGTCTCGCGTTAACTCTAAGGCTGGGTTGTTTCAACAAATGTACTAGTAATAGTATTGTTAAACTACTTTGATTTCATAAAGTTATTCAAAATGCGTCGTTCTACAGCATTAAAGTTCAATGAAACAAAGTTTAAAACAATTTTAAAAAATCAAAGTATTTTAACTACGAGAAACACCCTTAGATTTCCTATATTATGTTTTAAACCAGGATGAATTTGTTAAGAGTGCTAGTTTCAGCCACTTTATGGGACCTCGCACTGGGCCTACCTGTGACAGAGTGTTTGAAGTACCGCCGACAATAAGACACAAACTCATTGAGTGCGGAAGAGTCTTTGTTGAATGGAGCGTGTGTAAGGTCAGAGACTTCATACCAATAAGTGTGTGCTCGAGATGCCGGATGTATGGCCATACAAGTAAGTTCTGCAAAGATCCCCCTCGCTGCGGCCATTGTGCTTCTGGTGAGCACGATTTTTCAGTATGTCCTGCTAAAGACAGTCCACCAATTTGTGCGGTCTGTTCATTTTTCAAAAAACCAGCCTCTCACAAATCTGGTTCTGATGAATGTCCAGCATTCCAGGCATCGTTGAGCCGCGCCCTATTGACAGTTGATTATGGCCAGTAGCATATCCGTATCAACAGGTCTCAGAATCGGACAGCTCAATCTGGGCCGACGTCGTGCTGCCACCTTGGAGCTTAAACAACTCGCCCATCAACTGAATATCGATATCTGTCTGGTTCAGGAACCATACACTGGCGACGGCTCTATGTGTGTGACGGATTCAGACTTCCGTATAATTTCTGCCACTTGCTGTTCCATGGATTTACCCCCTCTAGCTTCAATAATTATTTTTAATTCTTCAATATCTTATATTTTATTAGATCATCTTTCCTCGAGCACTACAGTCGTGCTTGAAATTTCTCTTTCAGGTAAATCCATGTACCTAGTTTCAACCTACTTCAAATTTGGCGACCCGATAGAGCCATATGTGTGCTTTCTAGATAATGTAATGAGTCATCTAGGCGGAGATTCCATCTTGATTGGCGGTGACTTCAATGCTGAGTCCCCTCTATGGTGTCATTCTACCACTGCAGGGTCTAGGAAAGCAAAAAGAGGTGAACTCTGTGAGGACTTCATATCTCGGCACGAGCTTTCCGTTATCAATGATCCCTTTAGTCCTCCCACTTTTTCTGGTGCGGTTGGGTTTGGCCACATCGATGTCACTTTGGCTTCGGTTCAAATAGCTCAAAAGACTTCCTCCTGGCGTGTTTATACAGATTATTCGGGTAGCGATCACGAACTTATTGTCTTTACAATTTCTACTTCACCTACTGACTCGGTTCAAAAGTCTCATATTCCAAGGCGTTTTCGCACGAGGTGTGAGCGCATTGCCGAATTTGATGCTGAATTTATTCGATTTCTGAATCGCTTTAACCCAAATGCTATGTCTATATCTGATGCTGCTTCTGCTTTCACTAACAATATCATTATATGTGCAGAAAAGTCAATTGGCAGATCTACTCCAGAAAAATTAAAACCAAACGCTTGGTGGCACTCAGGACTCGATTCTTTGAAACGCAGCGTTACACGTGCACGTCGAACTCTTAAATTGGGACGCAATAGGAACTTTGCTGAGTTTATTATTCTCGACTTGTACTCTGCTTATAGACGTGCACACAATCTATATAAAAATGAAATTATTCGTGCGAAGAAGGTAAGTTGGCGACGTTTGGTTTCCGAGGTTTCGACTTCAGATCCATGGGGTGCGGTATATCGCGCCGTTTCTTCTAAGAGAGGAAATGGCGCAACAATATCTTGCATCCGCGATGCAACTACTGGTGAGTTCACAACGTCTCTCGATTCAACTGCTTCCGTTTTTCTGGACGCGTTGATTCCATCGGATGATCCGTCTACCGACAATGTTTTTCATAAATGGGTACGTGCTCTTCAACACAACATTCCTCAGTCACCCGCTTCGCCACCAGTTTCTGTTGAGGAACTCGATTTAATTATTGGGAACCTTAAACTAAATAAATCCCCAGGCCTCGACCGTATCGACTCTATTTTAATACAAAGATGTTGGCGTTTGGCTCAATTTGAAATGGTTTCCCTCTTAAAAAGATGTTTAGACGAAGGCTGTTTTCCAGACTGTTGGAAAACGGGCCTCATGACTATAATTCCCAAACGATGCGATAGTCCTAGCACGGACCCAAAAGCATATAGACCTGTTACTCTCCTGCCTATTCTGGGCAAGATTCTGGAAAGACTTATATGCAGTAGAATTGAATCCCATCTTTCTTACTCATGTCCACTTTCTTCTCGCCAATTTGGCTTCCGACCTGGAATTTCAACAGTCGATGCTATAAATTATATGTCAGAATTTGTAAGACATTCTGACGAAAAATATGTTATTGCTATTTCCCTTGACATTAGTGGTGCATTTGACAATGCTTGGTGGCCGCTCATTTTGCATAAACTGAAGTCAAGGAATATACCCCGCAATATATATCTGATAGTTAAGAGTTACTTTGAAAATCGCCGCATAGTCCTGCCTGGGGGACAATTTCTACATACGCGACAGGTAAGCATTGGATGTCCTCAGGGTTCTGTTCTCGGTCCACTTCTCTGGAACATTCTTTTTGATGACTTGCTGGATCTTCCTCTCTCCAGTAATTGTACGATTCAAGCGTATGCCGATGATGCATACATCCTCGTCCGTGGTAATTCCCGTAGATTTATTGAGAACTCAGCTACTCAAGCTCTTTCTTTAGTTTCCGACTGGGGTGTAAAAAATAAACTTTGCTTCGCTCCTAATAAGACATATGGCTTGGTTTTCAAAGGCTTACTACGTAGACAGCCGTCTATTAAGTTCTCTGGAACAAATGTAAGTTTTCGGGACCAAATCACTTGCCTAGGAGTTGTTCTGGAAAGAGGACCAAATTTTAAAAACCATGCTCGATTGTGTGTCGACAAAGCTAAGTCAGCTTTTTTAAAGATCTCACACATCGCCAAGGCACACTGGGGTTTAAAGTTTCAAGTATCCTGTCTTTTCTATAAGGCAGTTTACCTCGGCATTGCTTGCTATGCAGCAGGATGTTGGTCTCACGCCTGTAAGCTTCAACATATACGTAGAATTTTGCTCTCAGGCCAACGATTCGCTCTCATCGCTTTATCCAAAGCATATGGAACGAGTCCCACTGAAGCACTGCCAATTTTGACAGGCATGACTCCCCTTGATCTGGAACTTCAGCGTAGAGGGGCTGTTTTCAACCTTACGCGAGGCTGTTCTTCTATGATCGGAAAATTGGGAAGAATTACCTACTTATTTTTTCCCGACGTGAGGTATCGTCTTAAATCTCCCTGGGTTGTTCCAGACTTTTGGACTTCCCAATTTTTCACAGGACACGGAAACTTTAAAAGTTATCTTCACCGATTTAACATTGCCTCATCTGCTTCATGTCATTTCTGTCAATACCCGGACCAAACTTCGGAACATATCCTTTGGGAATGTTGCCACCCAATGGTGTCCTCATATAGATCGGAGCTCCTCGTTGCTGTCCGTGGGCCTCTTCAAGGTCCCATTGGTCATGCGGATTTTGTGATCTCGAAGAAAAATTATAATGATTTTAAGGTTTTCTGTCATAGATATGGCGCCTTACTTTTAGAAGATTCCCGTTAAATTAATTATTTCCAGAGATCTTGGTCACTTCTCTGATGGTCTGCATGTAGGGGGATCTGAGGTCATAGACAGTCCACGGGTGTGAATTTTCTGTTCGCACTCGTTGATTGTTTCTTTTTGCACTATGGTGCCGAGATTGCTAATCTAGAGGGCTCCATGAGCTACTTTTCGTGCTATGCATTTTTTTTTGTCGTTCACTTAGCGTTCTGTGAAGGGGCCGATTACAGTCCCCATAGGCAGAGCGGGTGGTGGTGGGAGTAGCGAAATTATGTTTTAAAATTCGTTTTTTGTACAATAAAACTGTACGGAGTGGGTGGTGGTAAAAGTAGCAAAATATATTTGCTGTACCTATGTATTCAGTATATAATTAAATATCGTAAATTAAAAAATATATTGACTAAAATAAAGAAACTGTACAAAATATTCTGATGTATGACATCGTAAACGATATTAATACGAGATTTCGTCAAATGACGTCACTTTAAAAAATCTTCAGAGATGTGTCAGAAAGTGTTTAGTACTTGGATTCTGGATGCTGAGAGGATGGTTGATGTCCTTTATATTACAACATCAGTCGAGAGAGAAATTTGCGGCATAAATTTGTATACAAAACGTCAGAAGAGGAGGAATAAAAGAGAGAGTGAGATGGAAAAGAGAGGAGGCATTAATTTGTCTTTAGAAGGCAAAGGCTAGAGAGGCAGGGAACGTAATAAAAACCGGAGATTTTCATACAAATTAGAATTTACGGCAGTGAAACGTTTAAGTGTCGAGAGTACAGCGACAATAGCCTTCCCCCACACTCTTCCAACCAGCCAACCACCAAATACTGGATAACATCCAAACTAACACATGCACTCCAATTATACTATCACCATACGATGGCTTATTTATTTTGAATATTATTTTATTAAAAAAAATCATACAAACTGATTCATACATACACACCTATACGCATCATCACGCCATGTCCCTCACGGTGTAGGCAGAAAGAACCAAACGCCACATCTTTATATCTTGATACACATTCATCGCCTCTTTTACAATCATGTTCGTCTGTTGTTTCGAACATTTCCGTCTTTCAGAATAACGTTCACATGGTTGTGCCATATCTCTCTTGGGCGGCTCCGACCTTTTATTTTAATCCTGTCCGCACTGTATATTTGATCGTCTTACAAAAACCTGTAATTTATTCAAAGTCCCCTCGAGGTGAGGTTTTTACAAAAACAGCGCTAAAAGTCAGCACAGTTCATTCATTAAAAATAAAAAATAAATATGTTTCAAAAAGGCAGCAATGCATATTTTATATACTTACCTAATACTCGCTTGGACCCCATTAGATTTTGATGGATATCTGAATATTGCTTCTCAATTTTTTTACCTATCAAATATTTCAAAGCGACCCCAAGCTCAGGAAACTTAAAATTTGAAATTTTTAATATCAATATGGTAAAAAAGCACAACACTTTTATAAAATGGCATTGAATATTATCAAGTTTTCATAATAAGTATTTAAATAAAAAAATAATTTCATGAAAATGCTAAATATTTTCTTAAAAAACACAAATATCTTTGTTGAGACCACGATGATCAATCGTGGTCTCAACAAAGATATTTGTGTTTTTTAATAAAGTGTTTAAAAATGTGCCACAAAGTGAATTCTGAAACAATTAATAATAAATATTTTCCATACAAAATTTGAATACTTTATAGAATGACTTGTTATTAAGGAGTTAAGCGTTGGCCACAACCCACTCGTTTTAGTATAACATTAATCTACCTACATTATTTCGTAAAAAAGCAATATATTTTTTAAAATGAGCATAATCTTTTGCTGATCTCTTTAAAATGAATTACAATAATATTTTCACGAAATACGCCGATACGTATTTTGTTAATCTTCATGTTCGTTCGTAATACTTTATTCGATGTTGTTATTTGACAGAATATATCCGCAATTCAAGGAGATTATA
Organism: Molanna angustata; assembly: GCA_963576475.1. Classification (NCBI taxonomy): domain Eukaryota; kingdom Metazoa; phylum Arthropoda; class Insecta; order Trichoptera; family Molannidae; genus Molanna; species Molanna angustata. The sequence continues at coordinate 172,152 of OY754987.1, forward strand.
AGATTTAATAAAATTTTGATACATTGCATTGGGTTGTTTTTTATTATTGTTTTTATTAATATATTTATATCAAAAGCTATGCCCAATATAAGATTAAGAGAATTAAGAGAATCTATAAGATTAAAGTAATTTCCCACACAAAAAAATGATATTGAATATTCAAATATTACGTTTTAGATTTTAATATTGTGTCACCCTACATACATAATGTATTACGTACAGATCCCCTCTACAAAATTGAATAAATTCTGTGAATAACTTTTTTTCTATTGAATGTATATCTTCCACGGACGCACATAAACTAAAATACAAGTTGTATTTCTAATATACATAAATATATACAAATCAACATAATCTACGACAGTAAAATAAAATATATGTATGTATTTTTTTATAGTATTTTTTATGACGTTACTCATAAACGCGATTAGTTTTACAGAAAACAAATGATTATAATATACATACATACTAGTTGCATGTAACACACGAGATTCAACTGTAGATGGCGATAGTATATATATAATGGAGTGTATTAAGCAAATTTAATCGTTGTTCTGTAAAAAGAGAAATTTATTATTAAAATAATTATAAAATACAATAAAAGTAATAATAACATAAACATAAATAAATAATAATGATAACAAATATAATTTTACCTGTAAAAAGAGAAACGACATTAAATGCTTTTAGTTCCTCCTTTTTAGAATCTTAACTGTCACTTTAAAACAAATATAAAACTAAAACTTTAATATAGAACCAATTCAAATAAAAATGAAATAAGTACTTCTAGGTGACATCTATGTAAGTACTTGTTTTACATCTTCCCCCCCCCAACAAAAATTATATAAAACAATACTACTTAATTAATATAATTTTTATACAAAACAATACTTAATGTAGTACAATTTTTCATTGGCTAATACAATTTTTTTTTCTATATATTTAATCAATAATTGGAACAAGTTTTGTGATATGAAAAAAGTTTGATTCTGATTTCTTGTGACCTGTATCTATTCTGTATATTGAGTTTGAAATTTTTTCTAAAATTTTATATGGTCCAATTTTTAATTCATCCAATTTTTTTCTGTTTAATCGATTTCCGTTTTCAACAAATACAGAGTCTCCGATTTTTAATTCGCATTTTGTCCTGTTTTTGTCGAAATGTTGTTTATTATAATTGTGTGATTTTATCGTATTTTTTAAGGCAAGTTTTCGATCTTGGAATAATGTTTTTTCCTGTTTTAATTCATCTGGCAAAATAGTAATATTTTTTCCTTCTAATAAATATTTAGGGGCAAATCCAGTTACTGTGTGTTCTGTTGTATTATATCTTAGGATACATTCATGTGCTATTGTCGTCCAGGCCAATTTTCCTTTCCTTTCATTTACCTTACATCTTATTTTATTAACGATTTTTTGGTTAAGCCTTTCATTCAGGCCATTTGAAAAAGGTGCATTAACTGCGGTGAAGACAATGGGTATATTCTCATTACTTAAAAAGTTTTTAAAATCTTTTGAATTTATTCCCGGATATTGATCCGATAGAATCATACCAATTTTATTTCCTTGCATCGCTTTTCGAACAAGGTTTATAAAGTCACTCGAACTTTGACTTTTTGAAGTCAAAATATAGGCATACCTCGTGAAATGATCTACAAGAAGATGTATGTAAGTATGTCTTTGTAGAACGTGAGCCACCAAATCCACCAATTGTATCTATAGACATTATCTCAAATGGGTAAGTTGCAGGACCTAAATGAGACATAAGTCCAAATTTATATTTTCCTCGAGATTTGTTTTTTATGCATATTTCACATTTTTCGCAGATTTTTTTAATATTATCGGTTAAATTTTTTGCTGTGTAGAATGGTATAATTTTATTTTGCATTTGTTTTGTTCCTATATGACAGTAAAGATAATGTATATTTTCTATAAATTTTTTACTAAATTCCTCTGATAGTATTATTTTTTCTTTTTTTTCAATTTTTTTGTAGTATATTTCATCTTTCAATTTTAATTTATTTTTATTATTTTTCAAATCTTCATTATTTTTCTGATCATTTTGTATATCCCCTAGTTTTATTAAGTTTACGATTCTTAAATTTTCTTCCTGATTTTCATGTGGTTCTAACACCGGATTTCTGCTTAAACAGTCTGCTTCTAAATTGTATTTTCCTGGAGCGTATATTACTTCAAAGTTAAATTGAGATAGATAATAAGTTAATTCTCCTAGTTCTTCATCTGTTCTGGCTTTTATATTCATTCTTTCTAGTGGTTTATGGTCTGAGTATACCGTGAATTTTTTTCCTATGAGCCAATGTTGCCAGTATTTTACTGTCTCCTTTATTGCTAAGCATTCCAAATATATTGCCTTTTTCTTTTTTTGAGTTTCATTTAATTTTCTCGAAAAGTATGCACATGGTTTTTCTTCTCCATTTTTTTGTGGTTGTTTCAAGACAGCTCCTATGCCCTGTATACTCGCATCTGTGTAAATATTTATTGGCAAATCTGGATTATATATTGTTAAAATAGGTGTTGAACAAAGTAATGTTTTAATTGTTTCAAATGATTCTTGACATTTTTCTGACCAAATAAATTTTTGTCCTTTTCTCAACAAATTATGTAAAGGGTCTAAAATAATTGATATTTTTGGCACATATTTAGCATAAAAATTTATTTTTCCTAAAAATTGGCGCACATTTTTTTGTGTTCTCGGAAGAGGAAATTTTTTTATAGCAATTAAATTATCTTTTAATGGACTTATTGTGTTATTCTTGATTATATGGCCTAAATACTTCACCGAATTTTGTGCAAAGTTGCACTTGGAAAATTTCAATCTAAAACCTTCTTTCAAAATTGCTTTTAATAATAATGATAAGTGATTAATGTGTTCTTCAAATGTTTTTGAAAAAATCAATATATCATCTATATAATTCACTGTGAAATCTGATAGTTTATGTTTCCTTATAATGCTACTTAAAATTCTTTGGAAAATTGCTGGTGAAGTTTTTAAACCAAATGGTAAACAGGTCCACTGAAAATGACCTTCTTGTGTAACAAATGCTGTTTTTTTTTTATCTTCAATTTTCAAAGGAATAGACCAGAATGCCGAGTTTATGTCCAATGTTGAAAAAAATTTACATTCTCTCGTTTTAACCATTAAATCCTCAATCAATGGGAAAGGTTGTGACTGAGGAATTATAATTTTATTTAAATCACGAAAATCTATACACAATCTTGATCTTTTTCCGTCTTCTTTTTTATATGCCAAAGTCACCGGTGCCGCGAAAGGACTATATGACTCTTCTATTAATTTGTTTTTTAACAAATTGGATACCTGTTGTTCTATTTCTTTTTTATCTTCAATAGTGCATCTATACGGTCTTTTACTACAATATTTATCTATTAATAAATCAATATGTGCTTCATATCCTTTTACCATACCTATATCATATTTATCTTTAGCAAAGAGTGATCTATAATTATATATCAATTCATCTATTTTAGACTGTTGCTGGAGGTCTAGATGATTTATTGAAATTTCAAAATTGTCTACTTCTATATGTTCATTAAAGTTTATTTTATATTCATCATTACTTTCATCCTTTTTCTTTTTTATTATATCCAAATATTTATTATTATTAATATATGAATATTTTTTTTCTTCCATTTCATTACCTGAGAACCCAGGAATTATTTTTTTATTATTTTCATTATCTACTTTGTCATTCTCGTTTTCTTTTATAAGGCTTATGTATTTTTTTTGAGTAATTTCTAATTTTTCATTTTGCATTAACTTGAAATTTTCTATGCAATCTAATCCAATCAAGAAATCATAATCGAAATTGTCTTTATCCATAACAAAAACATTTATGTTTTTCTCAATATCAAAAATCTTAATCTTTAAGGTTACAATACCCATAGTTTTTTTCACACCATTAATCGTTTTTAAATTAATATTTTTCTTATTATTATTTATTTGATTATGTTTCAAGCACAATAATCTCGAATTGATTAAAGATACATTTGATCCTGAGTCATAAATTCCCCAGATTCTTAAAGTATCATTTATTAACAATTTAGTTTTGATTAATGGTGTAATTATAAGTTTTTTGGATCAATTTCATTTAATTCTGTTTCTAATTCAGAGTTATTAACATTTCTTATATTATATTCTCTTTTATTTTCATCATTATTTTTGTTTTGGAACCAACATGATGATTCGGGATGATAACGAATTCCCTTATTTTGTCTTTCACAAATCCTGCATGGTTTGTCTCTGATATAATTTTTTTTTATTATATTTTGAATACTAGTCTTTTTTTCTGAATGATTTTTATTTGCTAAATTTTCTAAACCTCTAATGTTATTAAATAAATCACTAGTTTCCTTCATGTTGTTTCTATCAATTTTATCAGATATAATATTTGGTAGTCCCGTAGCAATTAGATCAATAAGAGTGCATTTATCTATCGATTTATTTATTTCCAATAAAAGTCTTTCTTTTTTTAAAGCATATTCTAATAATGAGCCTTGTATATATTTGAATGACATTGCATACCTGATTGGTGTCCAACCTTTGTCTGCATAAGTTTTACAAAAGTTATCTTTCCATGTTGACCATTCTGAGTTTACAGTATATTTTATAAGCATTGACCTGTACCAGTCAAGACATGACTCATCCAGAAATAACCTAAGTGTTTCAATTTTCTTAATATCTTCTTCAATTCCCAAACGAGTACATTCACTTTCAAAAATAGTTATCCATTGTGATACGTTAGAAGTTTTTGTCGTAAAATTTTCTATAACAAAATTAACTGCTAATTTTTTTATATTATTAGGTTTACAAATATCTTTTTTAGCTATAAAATTTTCATTAATTTTTGTCTCCTGTATTTTATTTTGTGTAATTTCCTCCAAATATATATTATCAAACTGTAAGTTACCATCTTCATCTATGTATGTTTTTTGTAACTCATCTATTAACGTTATCCAAACTCTTCGTACTTGATACCTTTTTGTTATACTTCTTTTTACTTTAATAAAGGCACTTGTTTTTATTATTTCTTTGTGATTGCTCACTGGTTGTAGATCTTCTGGTATGGCATAAACCTTGTTATCAGTTGTGGTGATTGAGATTATATTATAAACATTTGTTTTTCCATCAATTCCAGGTAATATTTTAAATTCAAAATGAAGTTTCACCATTTTATGTATATTGATTTTGTCGTTAAACAATAATGTCGTTTTATAATGGAGTGTATTAAGCAAATTAAATCGTTGTTCTGTAAAAAGAGAAATTTATTATTAAAATAATTATAAAATACAATAAAAGTAATAATAACATAAACATAAATAAATAATAATGATAACAAATATAATTTTACCTGTAAAAAGAGAAACGACATTAAATGCTTTTAGTTCCTCCTTTTTAGAATCTTAACTGTCACTTTAAAACAAATATAAAACTAAAACTTTAATATAGAACCAATTCAAATAAAAATGAAATAAGTACTTCTAGGTGACATCTATGTAAGTACTTGTTTTACATATATTTAATTGAAGATTACGTAGGTACCAAATTATAAACTGTTAAATTAATTTACTATTTATTTATTTAATATTGCTTCTCGGGCAACTCACAGGTACTATGTCAAACATTAATTTAACACCCACCCAATAACAAGTTGCCACATTCTGGAGGTTAGTGATATTTACCGTCTCACAGACACATTACATAAAATACTGTGTCTCCACCGGGAATCGAATCCGGGACTTTTGGATCAGCAGTTAGATACCCAACCAACCGAACAACGGAGGCTAACATTGAATATTTTAAGATATTTTGTTTTCTATACAAACATAGGTATATTATGTCGAATAACATAGTTTTTAGGTGAGTCATTTTTTTCTTCCCTGAATATATAAACAGCTTGATGGTATGTGTTAGTACCTACATATGAGATATAGGTACTTCCCCTTTGTACCTATCCTCATCTTGTCGATATAACAAAACTTATTTCTTACCTACACACATACCTCAAACGTGGCAACAATAATAATCTTGCCCCATCTCAGTTGATGGTATGTGTTAGTACCTACATATGAGATATAGGTACTTCCCCTTTGTACCTATCCTCATCTTGTCGATATAACAAAACTTATTTCTTACCTACACACATACCTCAAACGTGGCAACAATAATAATCTTGCCCCATCTCAGTTGATGGTATGTGTTAGTACCTACATATGAGATATAGGTACTTCCCCTTTGTACCTATCCTCATCTTGTCGATATAACAAAACTTATTTCTTACCTACACACATACCTCAAACGTGGCAACAATAATAATCTTGCCCCATCTCAGTTGATGGTATGTGTTAGTACCTACATATGAGATATAGGTACTTCCCCTTTGTACCTATCCTCATCTTGTCGATATAACAAAACTTATTTCTTACCTACACACATACCTCAAACGTGGCAACAATAATAATCTTGCCCCATCTCAGTTGATGGTATGTGTTAGTACCTACATATGAGATATAGGTACTTCCCCTTTGTACCTATCCTCATCTTGTCGATATAACAAAACTTATTTCTTACCTACACACATACCTCAAACGTGGCAACAATAATAATCTTGCCCCATCTCAGTTGATGGTATGTGTTAGTACCTACATATGAGATATAGGTACTTCCCCTTTGTACCTATCCTCATCTTGTCGATATAACAAAACTTATTTCTTACCTACACACATACCTCAAACGTGGCAACAATAATAATCTTGCCCCATCTCAGTTGATGGTATGTGTTAGTACCTACATATGAGATATAGGTACTTCCCCTTTGTACCTATCCTCATCTTGTCGATATAACAAAACTTATTTCTTACCTACACACATACCTCAAACGTGGCAACAATAATAATCTTGCCCCATCTCAGTTGATGGTATGTGTTAGTACCTACATATGAGATATAGGTACTTCCCCTTTGTACCTATCCTCATCTTGTCGATATAACAAAACTTATTTCTTACCTACACACATACCTCAAACGTGGCAACAATAATAATCTTGCCCCATCTCAGTTGATGGTATGTGTTAGTACCTACATATGAGATATAGGTACTTCCCCTTTGTACCTATCCTCATCTTGTCGATATAACAAAACTTATTTCTTACCTACACACATACCTCAAACGTGGCAACAATAATAATCTTGCCCCATCTCAGTTGATGGTATGTGTTAGTACCTACATATGAGATATAGGTACTTCCCCTTTGTACCTATCCTCATCTTGTCGATATAACAAAACTTATTTCTTACCTACACACATACCTCAAACGTGGCAACAATAATAATCTTGCCCCATCTCAGTTGATGGTATGTGTTAGTACCTACATATGAGATATAGGTACTTCCCCTTTGTACCTATCCTCATCTTGTCGATATAACAAAACTTATTTCTTACCTACACACATACCTCAAACGTGGCAACAATAATAATCTTGCCCCATCTCAGTTGATGGTATGTGTTAGTACCTACATATGAGATATAGGTACTTCCCCTTTGTACATATCCTCATCTTGTCGATATAACAAAACTTATTTCTTACCTACACACATACCTCAAACGTGGCAACAATAATAATCTTGCCCCATCTCAGTTGATGGTATGTGTTAGTACCTACATATGAGATATAGGTACTTCCCCTTTGTACCTATCCTCATCTTGTCGATATAACAAAACTTATTTCTTACCTACACACATACCTCAAACGTGGCAACAATAATAATCTTGCCCCATCTCAGTTGATGGTATGTGTTAGTACCTACATATGAGATATAGGTACTTCCCCTTTGTACCTATCCTCATCTTGTCGATATAACAAAACTTATTTCTTACCTACACACATACCTCAAACGTGGCAACAATAATAATCTTGCCCCATCTCAGTTGATGGTATGTGTTAGTACCTACATATGAGATATAGGTACTTCCCCTTTGTACCTATCCTCATCTTGTCGATATAACAAAACTTATTTCTTACCTACACACATACCTCAAACGTGGCAACAATAATAATCTTGCCCCATCTCAGTTGATGGTATGTGTTAGTACCTACATATGAGATATAGGTACTTCCCCTTTGTACCTATCCTCATCTTGTCGATATAACAAAACTTATTTCTTACCTACACACATACCTCAAACGTGGCAACAATAATAATCTTGCCCCATCTCAGTTGATGGTATGTGTTAGTACCTACATATGAGATATAGGTACTTCCCCTTTGTACCTATCCTCATCTTGTCGATATAACAAAACTTATTTCTTACCTACACACATACCTCAAACGTGGCAACAATAATAATCTTGCCCCATCTCAGTTGATGGTATGTGTTAGTACCTACATATGAGATATAGGTACTTCCCCTTTGTACCTATCCTCATCTTGTCGATATAACAAAACTTATTTCTTACCTACACACATACCTCAAACGTGGCAACAATAATAATCTTGCCCCATCTCAGTTGATGGTATGTGTTAGTACCTACATATGAGATATAGGTACTTCCCCTTTGTACCTATCCTCATCTTGTCGATATAACAAAACTTATTTCTTACCTACACACATACCTCAAACGTGGCAACAATAATAATCTTGCCCCATCTCAGTTAATGGTATGTGTTAGTACCTACATATGAGATATAGGTACTTCCCCTTTGTACCTATCCTCATCTTGTCGATATAACAAAACTTATTTCTTACCTACACACATACCTCAAACGTGGCAACAATAATAATCTTGCCCCATCTCAGTTGATGGTATGTGTTAGTACCTACATATGAGATATAGGTACTTCCCCTTTGTACATATCCTCATCTTGTCGATATAACAAAACTTATTTCTTACCTACACACATACCTCAAACGTGGCAACAATAATAATCTTGCCCCATCTCAGTTGATGGTATGTGTTAGTACCTACATATGAGATATAGGTACTTCCCCTTTGTACATATCCTCATCTTGTCGATATAACAAAACTTATTTCTTACCTACACACATACCTCAAACGTGGCAACAATAATAATCTTGCCCCATCTCAGTTGATGGTATGTGTTAGTACCTACATATGAGATAAAGGTACTTCCCCTTTGTACCTATCCTCATCTTGTCGATATAACAAAACTTATTTCTTACCTACACACATACCTCAAACGTGGCAACAATAATAATCTTGCCCCATCTCAGCGGGCGTGTAGACCACAGTTCTGTACGTCTATATTATATTCACAACCTATGTATATATCACAGTGCACAACACCTATATTTAGTACCTATTACAAATTTACTATTCACGTTCATGTCATTTTCTCAAGTGAAATACCGATATTGTGACCGATTAGCTGTGAGGTACCGGCTTAGAATAGTGCTTCCACTCTTTTCTATTATTGTTTTCGAGTGTCCCGTAAGAGCCGGGTAATCGAAAATACAACAGGCAACAATAACATCTCACATAGTTCAGCAATGAGGTTCACCATCACACATTCTGAATATAGTGCCTTTTTAGGTGAGACGAGACTGGTGTGTGGGTATACACAGATATGTTGTGCTCCCTTTTATAAGGCAATGCACACCCGCACACCTTTCGCTGGTTACCCCACATTGTGGGATATGCCGTGATGGTATGAATGAATGAACTACCGATAAACCGTTATAGAGAGCAATAGTGAAAATATTTTTGAACCAGTAACGAGAGGGAGAGAAGATCTCTGCGCGAGAGAGAAGATAGAAGATTGCTGACACAGTAAGTCCAATAACCTTCATTTTTTCCATCTCTCCAATCTGTTTTTCTTCTGCCGTTATCGCAGATCATGTGTGTTTGTATGTTTGTATGAAGATTTAACTATTTAGAGAGTCTCCGTAGATATTCTGTATCCTGCCTTACTAATAATGTTCAAGCAATTTGGGTAACCAGAGGGGTTACTAATAAATAAGTATTAAATATTGACTCCAGAAGGGAATTTAGTATCCTGATTGAACTCTTTGCTGTGACTTTTTGAAAGAGAGGTCACCAGAACAGAATACTGTTCACTAAAAAGAGTGTGAACTCTATTTAGTAGGTATTATTTAAGATCCAACAAGTCACATCAATTAGAGTGAGCGTATTTCTCTGAGGGTGAAATACCTATTATTTCTCTAATGCAAATTAGTAGAGGAAATAGGTAGGTGATATGTTTGTAAGTAAAGATAAGAAATAACAAACGAGTAAAAACTTACAATTGATAGAGTAGAAAAATATCGAGTTGATGTTTCACGAACGAATTAGGCAGGAAAAGAGATATGGAATCATCTGTTGTCCTCATTATATACCCTATTGTCTTGACAAATAGAGGTCAATGTACTGCCGTATTGTCAAGAAAATTTACAGGTATCACAGTATGAAGATAGCATTATTGTCGTCATGAAACATAGCGAAAGTCATTAACCTTTCTAATTGTTTTTCTGTATTTATTTGTGACAGAAATACCATTTTTGATTATTGAAGTACTCATGTAGGTATTCTGCCACAATGTGAAACGATGTCGTCGTCTCTAAATTTCATTTTTAGAAAAAAAAATATGTTTGAGGTGTACTGCTAGGAATAATATTTTTTTATACAAAACAAAATTATATAGTTGGGGTGTTTCAGCGTAATTCGAAAATTTATTTTATGCAGTTCAATACACAAATTAGTCATAAAAACATGTTTTTCGTAAAAAAAAAACTTTTCATATAAAATGGTTATACATTGTAATACAGTTTTTCTAAAATCAAAAATTGATAACCCCTGACTTGAAAGTGAATTCATAATTCTGAGTGTAAAAGTTTTGCTGTCCAAAAATTCGCTATATATTATTGGGCTCACCAAGGGAAATGTACCATGTGTCTGGGCTAAAAACTTGTCTTGGCTAAAAAAGTTGGAATACAATAAATTATAAATACTATTATATTTTATTTATATAATTTTGTACTTACACTAAATACGTAAGCGATTATTAAACCATTACAATAGGTAAATATTTTTACTATAAGTAAATAATTAGTAAGTATTAAGAAAAAAGTGACGGATTCAAATATTGGAGAAAATAATATTGAGATAATATTGAGAGTGTCTTGTCATTGTCAAATGGGATGTTTTTATTGCTTTTCTTTAATATTTATTAATTTGTTTGAATTATTCCCAAAATTAGTTAATTTTTACCCAACATTGACGTATGATTTGATTTGACGAAATTATCAAAATGCTCTCACTTACATACAAAATAATATCTTCAACATTTTACAAATAAACAATACTTTGGGCATAATATTATGAGATGATAAAAGTACCAACTCCTGTAGGTTTAATCCTGGGAAGCATACAAGGAAGTATAGGACCAGAACGATGAAGAATTTCATGGCTCCATAACCTGAGACAGTGGTTTAGAAAAAGTAGATACTATGTCACTGTTTTGGGTCGCCTGCCGAGAGTAGAGTGGAGATAGGCAACATTAAGAAGAAGAAGAAACATTTCGTGAAGGCACTTATTGTATGGAAAATAGAAACTTGTTGATATTAGCTGAACAAGTAAAAATATTTGTTCAGAATTACCAACAGTTCCTGCACTATTGTATGTACATAGGTAATATTATGTTGGTACCCAATACAGAGTATCACAGTAAGTAGCTTTTGACTTCAAATGTGATCGTTTGACAGGAAGTTATGAAAATTGCTGTTAGTACATATATTGTACCTAGGTAATATATAGATTGTTTGTGTATATGTGTAGTACATGTATGAATGGTACCTATTCCAGTTGGTGTGACAATTTAACACTGATTGTCGCTCTGGGCTAAATTGGATATTGTGCAGTGTATTGTGCAATATATTGTATTGGAGAGATTCAGTATTCACTGCTATCAATAAACAAAAGCTATTGAAACAGTTTTTCAATAACAACTGTTCCAATATACATACTAAGTAAGAATTTAAAATATACGTTTTAAATTGGTAAACATTTATGAAATACGGAATTTCAACCCCTTCTAACAAAGCAATCAATGCTTTAATTATAAATATGAGCATTTCGTACATTTCGTACATTTCGTACATTTCGTACACAGAGCAACACAATGTTATATAATATATTTGAGTATTTTTTTTCCACCACTTTTGAGTATATAGTGTTAACCGGTTTCAGAGCTGACTCGTTCCCTCATCCGTACAAACTTATACGTTAATATTAACTTATACGTTCCTTTCCGTTCATACAAACTTATACTTATACGTTCCTTTCCGTTCATACAAACTTATACTTATACGTTCAGTATAAGTTTGTTCAGATGGGAGAGCGGGTCAGCTCTGAAACCGGTTTACATTGTGGCGGAACATCCCTATGATGTTCTCATATCACTACTGACTTGTCATTGTTACCAACACAAGCTGAGGTTAGAAATAGTCATCCCCACTTTTGAAATTCATTCGGAATTAGTGGTGCAAAGTTCGATACTTTTTTAAGATCCTGTCTTTTCAAATCTATTCATGAAATTTATGCGGATCATCAATTCGCTCTTCGATTCAATATGATTCAAATATGGCTATCCTTATCTATCGTACATAACATGTACGTAATATGACAGAGAAAACAAAACCGATTCAAAATATATGCAAATGTAGGCGTTAAAATGTTTGTATTTCAATGTACTTAATGATCAATATTGCATAAATATTTTATGAACCATAATGAATTAGTCGTGAATCGAAGATCGCCTTCAAAATAGTATATACAATTATAGACGTTACGTATTTGTTTTTCAAAGTGTGTTGCGGTCAAAATTGCTTAACATATTCAAGAACCGCGATGAATTAGATTTCATGAACCATAATGAATTAGTTGTGAATCGGAGATTGCCATGAGTCGGTCTGTGTATCGCATTCTAACTATATACTTTACGTGGATTAGAGCAAGAGAACACATGATCCGGAATCGATGAGTCGGTCTGTGTATCGCATTCTAACGATATATTTTATATGAGATAGAAAGTGTAACAGTGATGTCTGGTTCATGAACGGAACGTTGTGGCAACGTGAACCGTGAGTCACCGATTCAATTTAATGATCCGGTCAAATAATACGGATCACTCATTTTTCCCCGTCGCTATTCGGAATATCTCCAGTCGCCGTGGCCTGACGTATCGCGGACTCTCCTCTACATTCTTATTACGTGTGAATTGAATATAATAATTATTAAATAAATACTATGTAAAACATTAAGTTAAATACACAAGTATTAGAGTGAGTACTATCTTTTATTATATGAATTATCAGTTGCCGCCAATTGTCTGTAGTATATCTAATAAAGAGAGATGAGTTTTTAACAATACCTTTTGAACACGCAAATAATCATTATTTTAAATATTCTTTAAAACTTATTAATCATAATCAATCTAATAACTAAATAACCATCTCACTTTAACATGAAATACTCAAAAGTGGTGTAAACAAAATACTTTATTTTAAGTTATATCTATAATTAAAAGTAAAGACTTTTTGAATCTATATTGTTTTTTTTATTCTGCGCGATAGGCCTATTTCGCCTTGTTAGGGCATTAACTAGCTTATGACTATTTTGACAAATTTTACTTATATTTATAGATTAAATTTATTTATAAATAAAAAATTAATGTAGAATCAAAAAGTCTTTACTTTTAATTATAGATATAACTTATAATGGAATTCAATCAAATAGAAACTTCGTCGATAATTACTTTATTTAAATTTATAAGTTAAAATGAACCACAAGCTGCAAAGTATCAAGATACAATATTATAATATGTAAAAAGTTTCAATGTTGAGTTCATATCCAATATCACTTTTTTTTTTTATTAAAGTTTTATTTATTTACATTTTTTTAAACAATAAGTATTCTTGCACTAAACTGCAAAAGCAGTTTAACAGTGCTAGCTCTCTCGTACACTTATATATATTTGATAATGTAACAAAAAATAATTATAAACAAACAAAAATTAAAAACTATGAATAAATTAATAAATTAAACTTGACTATGTATATTACACAAGTGGCGAGTTTACTTCCATATGGAAATTTCTTCAAACTTACCAATGTTTCCAGCCCATAGAGGCAATATTTACGTAAGAAATGAATTTCCAATAAATTTATCCTCTGCTGGAAATCGAACCCAGCACGCCAGCACAGAAGACAACTGCGTTATCAACTGTACCACGGCGGCGTCCGTGTCGTGTATTTTCGTTTCACTCGGACGTGGATATCGGCCGAGTAATGAAAAACTTGCTATGATTTCTTTAGCATTGGTTTCCCTGTGCAAAATATATTTGTGTAGTTCAGTCATTACCGTCTGTCTATTAAAATGTTAAAAACAGTCAATTTTTGCACTCTAAATCTTCAGACAATGACATGTCGTAAGCTCTGTTGTTGCCTCGATTTTCCGGTCCTCATAATATAATATTTCAACTATGAATCAACAGAGATATAAATTTTTCAAAAAAAATTACTTTTAATCGCAAAAATTCACCATAAATTGCTTAAGGTGCTTTAAAATAAGTACCTATCACTTTTTTAAAGGATGTATGTGTCCTAGTAACAAGTACATATACATCCTCAGACATTCATTAAACCAAGCACAATGCTTGTACTAAAGGTGAGCAAAATCGGTCTTGGCAGGATTCGAACTCTCGACCACTGGATTATTAACACAACTCACTTACTGCTCTGCAACCACCCATCTTATTACCTATTTAGTTATTCGACTTTTTATACCCACGGAATAAAGCATCTTTTATTTTAAATAGTTGGCAACCCACCCTTAAAAGAGTGATTTGTGCCAAATGGAAAAAAAAGTGAATATTACGACTTACAGATTAATACAATCGATTAAGGTAAATTTAGATATTGCGGAATAAATAGTAAGAGAGTTAAGTGATAAGAGATGCGACATGTTGACTGGTAGAGGAACATTTAAGTTGGGATAGATGTCATATTCGTAGTGCATCGGACATTTAAAGAACACGTGACCTAGTGTTTCCAATTCTGCCCCGCATGCACAAGAAGAGTTTTCTTTTATATTTATTTTATATAGGTGAGAGGCAATTAAGAATAACCCAATCTCATTCTCGAGATATTAGAGATCTCTCTTTTGGACACTTTTTTGTGAAACCAAGGAAAAGATGGAATGTTTAATTGGATATTATAGTAGTCTGTTCCTTTGGTTTCTGACGTGATTTTTCACAGGTCTTGCCATTTATTTTTGGGAATGTTACAATGAGAACGATTGTGTCTTGGATGGAAAGGGAAATGTTAAAATAAGAAGAAATGGTAAGCATCTTAAAGGTACCATAAAAAACTAAAAAAGGCAATTTGATAAGTAGATTTCACATCTTTGGTATTCTGAGCTCAGAGGATGGAAGGCCAATATTATTGAGGTTTTTTTTAGTAAAAAAACGTAAAAACACACGCAAGTCGGATTCGGTCGCGGAGTGGAAATTTATCAGAAATTGTTACAATTTCCGATACTTGTGACCTGACTATCTGCATGGGAGGGATGGGCGGAAGCTCCCTCCGAACCACGGTTTGGTTGCCAACCTCCTCTTCCCACCGCAGATAAGAAGATATCTCGCAGCACGTGATCCCCGCGGCACCCCACACGGCTTCCCAACCCTTTCTACTTCCGTAACCTCCCCCCGGTCCTATGTACCTATCGAAAGGAACGTGACGGATCCACTCTTTGATAGTCTAAATTTTGCACAGCTCTCCGCATCCCTTTGAGCCTTTCCGATAAAAAATGTACCTACATCTTACCCAAAATCGCAATAACTTTACAATAAATTGATGATAAATAAACATAATTATGATTTTTTTCTAATGGCGTGGACAGAGGAACGTCAATAATATTATTTTTATTATAAACGTGCATAATTTATTTCACATTTGTGCACCATCTTATATTTAATGTAGTTACCGATTTTCATTATTGTTAGATTGCTTACTATGATCTTAGTGAACGGGCTTTGAAACATTAATAAAATTTTCTATTTTTTTGTGACACATCAGGTCCCCCACTACTTACTGATGAATTTCAATTTATTTTATTTATTTATTTAAGATTTGGTTTCACGGTTAACATACAATATACATAAACATAATATCAATTATAATAAATCAACTATGCACACAAAAATCCCACAAGGCACAGCCTGTCTGTGGGTATACCAATTAAAAAAATATTCAAAATTATTTCGTTAATAACATAAGTTACTTATAAAAATAAAATAGCGCAATAATCAATGTGTTCTTTTAATTATCTTTTAATTATCCGATAATTAGTTAATTTACGTACGTACATTTGTAAATTATTTCATTCAAATGAATTTCCAGATCATTATTTGTTTTATATTGTTTGATTATTGAGAAAATTGCTTATCACAAAACACGCTTAAGCTTAATTTGATACAAATGAATTAAATCTAACATGGAATGTTGTATTTATTAACAAATTAATATATTATTCGTGGAATTCAATCAAAAAGCTACTTTTAATCGACATATTCATTATAAACAAATTAATCGCGGAGGTTTTATTGAATTACTTATTTCAAATTATTTGTTGATTTATATTTATCTCTCTTTATTTGTTAATAATCAAGTAATTATGAATGAATTCATTTAATAAAATTACGATTGATTGGAATATTAACATTGTATGCCAGGCTAGGATGAAATGATATGCGGGCATGTAATGTCTCTGAGAACGATGCTAAGGATAGGATGGAGTGGAGGAGCGCAGTAAGGAGAGCTGATCCCACCACCATGTGGGATATAAGCCAAGGAAGAATGAGAGAGAATGATGAACGCCTTTCATTTGCCTTTTAAAATAATTACACATGACTCTGGAATCTGGAACATCCCAACGTCTTTTTGGGTTTTCCAACGTTAAACATCACTCGAAATTTCGTCTATCTACAGCAGCGGTTCGAAACAGCTCAACCATGGTATTTAACCATGTTCACTCTAATAAACGCGGTGCTATCAAATCCAATTTCAGTGGAAACCACATTTTCCTTAATAATTAGATGCAGTAGTTCATATTTGAATTATCTAAGTAAATACCTACACGACCCATGCATGTCACCTTCCGGACCTCGATTTTGGTTAACGGCATTTTTGTATGGCGTTTTTGACACCAATAACGTAACTACCATTAAGATAATAAAAAATCCCTTGACTGGAATAGACCATACATTATGTTTCTTCATATATCAAAGTTCGTTCTTCTTCTTGTCGTGTCGGTCAACACATATTTATTATGTTACTACATGCCCATCTGTACCCAAAAAGCCACAAACTCCATTGCGTCGTCCACCAGGTGGGCTACGATGAAGTTCGCGATCTACTTCTACGCCGAAGGACGTTATAGGACCCATTGGTCTTGCTCATCCCCAACGCCAACACAATATCCTTTATCCAGTCAGACAACACAATATCCTTTATCCAGCGAATTCAACCACTACCACTAAGAGTCCAACTACACTCGTGAAGGCCCGTGAATCATAGCAGGTGTTAACCTCCCAGCAGCTCCACGAACAACAGACTGCCACAGGGAGCCTTCGCCAGGTGGGCTTTTGAAGGACACCCACCCTGACCCGGGTATTTCGCCAGGTGGGCTACTTCATTAAGAACTTTTCCCAATCATACTGGCCAGGAGCCATTGCAGATGCCAGGAGGTGCTCGCTGTCCTGCGTTAGTCCACAGCCACACATTGCGTCTTCAGCCATTCCCCATCTTTGGAGGTTTTTCCTTGTACGTCCCACCCCAGTCCTAATCTGTTGAGGATTTTCCACATTGGCCACTGTTAATAATGTCTTGGCGGCAGTGCTTCGGTTGGTGTATTAAAAATTGCCCCTTGTGTACCCTCCGTTGTGTCTCTCCACAGACGCACTCTTGCAGTCTTATAGGAGAGTCTGCTAGAGGTTTGGTCGTGTTTACAAAACTCCTCCGAGATTCGAGGCGTCCACGTGGTAGTTGGTATCCATACAGCATGTGACCTGTTTGCTTCTTTCCACAGAGTGTTTGTATGGATACATACATACCTAAATACTACTTATAACTCATTAAAAATAACGAATTTAATGTTATCTATGACCTTCTGCGTGTTATGTTTATCGGATAGATAGAACTTATTTTGTATACGTAATGATGCTGTTGTTTCCTGACTTATTTTATGCCCTCCTGATATTTGAACCGTGTTAATTAAGAAGTGCATGGATGTAAAGGAAGCCAGAAATGTGTGCAAAATTAAAGAAGTATGGCGATCGCTTCTCTCTGCTTTCCTCGTTAGGGACATGGCGTGATGGTATGTATGTATGTACGCATCTCACAACATTCAAATCAAAGTAACACATTTCTTATAAGTCATGCTCTCCTGATATTTGAATTTTGCGATAGACGCACCATCAGGGGCACTACCCGAATTAAACCCCTTGTAAATATTATTTATTCTACCTCTTGGTACTCAATGTGAAGAAAAACAAACAAGCAAAGAAAATTATTATGTTATATAATCTTTGTTCAACTATGACCCATAATATTGCCTCTGGGTAATATACCTACGTAAGCGTATCTGATGATGCGGTGACAGAGAGAGTTTTGTCCAAGTGATGTTCAACGCCGGGGGAGCCGACACGACACGAGAAGAAGTACATTATAATGTTACTCAATAAGTAGTTAGTTTTGACTATTTGCATATGATAGGTACCTACCTACATTGAGTATGTGTAGGTAAATACTAACAACTAAATTTTACTTATTCAAGAAGAATAGAACTTCCCATTATCTCTGAGGTCGGATGTTAGATATTACAGTAAGATTCTCTGTAAAATCTTACCGCGAGACTGTGAAAAGATAAGACTGTAAATTTAATGGAGTCTCTTGTCCATGAAAGGAATATAAGTGCTAGAGCTTCTGTGATAAAATTCACCGTGGGACAAAGAGAAGGAAATAATTATTTTCCTTTAGTGACTAAACAAGCAATTTACATAATAGTAACAAAACTACATTGTCACGAAAAAATCAAACTTGTCCAATGCGTAGGAAAGTAGACAGGTTAAGGAACGGAAGTCAGAAATACTCGTGCGCACAAATATTTTACTGTAACCCCAAATGGCAAAGATGTTGATAGCATTTTTTCTGCGACCAATTTCCATTTAATTTAGGTATATAGCAACTCTCTCACGCGAGTCACTATAATTATTAAAGACTAACAGAACCTAACCAAAAAATTGAGGGGAATGGGATTTATATAACTACATATCATATTATTATTTCGTTGTCGTATTTTATTGCATCCCGTATAATTTTACACTATCGGTGATTTTTGTGCGCATGCGTTAGTGTGCGATATACCGTCACCTCATTTATTGGGACTGTTGCTTTTATTGTTTACAAATAAACTAATTTCTCAATAGATGGCGTTACAAAAAAGGTTTATTCGTTACTTCATAGATGGGAATAGTAAAATTCCTTATTTTCAGGTGAATTGTTACACATTATTCAAATATATAGAACTTCAAAAATTACATTTATAAGGGAACTCATTAAGAAGGCATAATTGGTGAACGTTGCGCAAGCGCATAAAGTGATCACGTAAACCAGCCGATGACGGGTCGTAAGCCCTGTAGGTGCCTCGAGTTCCTGGTTCTTCTATAATGCCCCAACTTCCTCTCTATTGAGATGTTAAAAAAATTGTCAATAAAAATATCATTTGATACCTGATATTTTTCAACATGGATCAAGTGTTGAACGGTGATTCAACTCAACATGGATCAAGTGTTGAACGGTGATTCAACTCAACATGGATCAAGTGTTGAACGGTGATTCAACTCAACATGGATCAAGTGTTGAACGGTGATTCAACTCAACATGGATCAAGTGTTGAACGGTGATTCAACTCAACATGGATCAAGTGTTGAACGGTGATTCAACTCAACATGGATCAAGTGTTGAACGGTGATTCAACTCAACATGGATCAAGTGTTGAACGGTGATTCAACTCAACATGGATCAAGTGTTGAACGGTGATTCAACTCAACATGGATCAAGTGTTGAACGGTGATTCAACTCAACATGGATCAAGTGTTGAACGGTGATTCAACTCAACATGGATCAAGTGTTGAACGGTGATTCAACTCAACATGGATCAAGTGTTGAACGGTGATTCAACTCAACATGGATCAAGTGTTGAACGGTGATTCAACTCAACATGGATCAAGTGTTGAACGGTGATTCAACTCAACATGGATCAAGTGTTGAACGGTGATTCAACTCAACATGGATCAAGTGTTGAACGGTGATTCAACTCAACATGGATCAAGTGTTGAACGGTGATTCAACTCAACATGGATCAAGTGTTGAACGGTGATTCAACTCAACATGGATCAAGTGTTGAACGGTGATTCAACTCAAATGCAAAATTGAAACGGCGGCGACGGGAATAGTTTAACACTGGTCGATCTTGACATTTCACAGTTTTGAAGTACCTTTGAACATGAGATATGAGAAAAACATACAAAAAGGTAGTTAATCCATTATAATTTTAGATTGGCGTTGATTTCAAACAAAAATATCGAATCTCAAAAAGTGCAACAGTTAGACTTTGACAGAACTATCTTGTGGCGACAGAACTATCCTTGCCGCACATACTGTTCTGTGGTCATGACATCCAATTTAATAAATTCGTCGCTATCGTATGAAATAGAGCTCAAAATCGAGGATTACATGATAATTCTTCGAAACACAATTGTACGAATAGCAATTTTCCGAAAATCAGTTATCAGAATGACAATTGTCCGAAAGCAAATTATTCGAACTAACATTTGTTAGAATACCAAATTGACCGAATTTAATATATTTTTATGTCATGAAAATTCGGACAATTGTAATTTCTGATAATTGTGTGTTCGTAAAATTGTTTTTCGAAAAAATGTGATTCGAATAATTGCCATTCGTAAAATTGAGCATTCGAATAATTGTTTTTCGAATAATTTTCCTGTCACTAAAATCGAGATCAACTAAACTAGGGTTCAAATATTTTTTTTAAAAATAAGTTTTCAGTTGAACTTGGAATAAGACTTTGAACCGGGTTCAATTGAACCGTGATTCAACCGCAATTCAGGGAATTCTTATAAACTAGTTGCATGTAGCACATGAGATACAACTGTCGATGGCGATAGTATGCACAATTGAAGAATGCGTACCAAACTATTAACACTTAAACATAGAAGCAATACATAAAATTGAAATATATACCTGGCTTCATTGCTGTATGTGAGATGACCAAATGTGATGAGATGAAGACTCTCGCCTTTCCGTCGAACCCAGGACACCTGGAATCATAAACAAGATTACAATATTTAGTCGACATTCATTTAAAATGAGTGGGTTGTGGCCAACACTAAACTCTCCACACCATAGTAAGCGTTCATTTTTTCTTCTTGAAATTTTGACAATCTCTAAATGCATTTATATGAAGTAGATTTCTATTATATTCTTAAACAAATATAAGATTCCCGGACAAAAGTTTTCACAATACACCATACACACAAAAACATTGTCCCTAAACTCATAGTATGTATTTTCTACATTATACCCGTTGAGAAATTAATGTAAAAAATACGCTTAAAAATTGTGAAATCATGACTCTCCACTATTCCATAGTGTGGAGAGTAAAAAAATATTTTACTTGAGCGACACAAGACATGCAGAACTAAGATGATGATGCACTCGACAGAAGCAAGTAGCGAAACAAAACAAGAAAGGCAGACCTCACCACCTTGTGGGACTGGGACTAGTAAGTGCCCAAGGAGAAGAAGTAGATTTTACTTCAGCAGTGAGGTTCACCAACTGTTCTGAATGTATAAAGTGTCTTTTAGATATGTCGAGACTAATGTGTGGAGATATACGCATGTGTCGCGTTTCTTTTTATATGGTACCAACATACATCCACACATCTGTCGCTGGTTAATATCATACCAAGACAGCATATCTCACATTGTGGGATATGCTGTCATGGTATGAATGAACGAATAAATATTATTTCATAATTTAAAAACCTGATTATATTCATACACCTGACATTTTAATTTTGTATATTACCACTAATTTCAGTCATGTAGAGTATTATTTTGACCATATGAATTGTACTAAACGCGTCGATAATCATTTACGTACATTTAATGGGACATAAAATAGTAAGTTTTTTAATGATAATAATAATAATAATAAACACTTCTTTGCACCCTGCGCAAGTGTCTAGTTCATTTCGAAATGGCAATTTCTTCCAACTAACCAGTGTTTCCAGCCCAGAGAAGCAATATTTGCGAGAGAAATGAATTTAAATAAATTTCCCCTATTCTGGGAATCGATACCAATTTAATTTTAATTTTAATTAATAATATATCTTAATAATTTAATATATAGGTAATAATAATAATAAATTTGGATTATTTTTATAGCGCCGTTTTTATGATAACCTCACCTCAAGGGCGCTTTGAATATATTAAGGGTTTTTGTAAGACTCGCGGAAGAAGTGAGTTTTTAGGTGTTTCCTGAATAGTGCTAAGTTGTCGATTTGCCTCAGTTCAGGTGGTAGTTTATTCCACGAGGCTGGTCCAGCCACAGCAAAAGCACGATCACCGAAGGATGAAGTGTTGACTCTACTTATTTCAGTCAACTTGCCAATCACGGATGTGGTGGCTGACCGAAGTGTTTGTCGTCGCTCGTTTACGGTGAGAGGGATGCAAAAGTCTGAAAGATACGTGGGAGCCATGCCATGGATCCCTTTGAAAGTCAACAAACATAATTTGTACTTGATTCTCTCTGGCACTTTTAGCCAGTGAAGATTTCATATAACAAAGCAATTTATTTATAATATATCTAATTGATAATTTATAATATATCTACATACAATGGAGTTTTATCAATAATATTGTACATACATAGATCACAAACTAAATTCAGTTAAATCATCAATAATTGTTCATAAAGGGTTAATTGTTGTTCATAACAGAAATGAAAAATAATTATACAAAGATCTATTCTCTAAATTACATAATGTGTGTAGTTAAACCAGTTCATCTCGTCGAAATTCCAATGAAACTAATATAACATCGTTCAATAATGAAAATAAAACAATATTAATAATTAACAAATTTTTAGCATTCATCAAATATTACGACATACTGTAATTAATCAAAATTTGAATGTTATTTTGTTGTTGCTATTCGGTATGTCACTTTGTAATCGATACTAAATAAATATGTATATATTTCATATCTTATTTTGAAAAAAAAAAATCGGTCCCCTCTGCGATCAAGGCACGTGGAAAATCAGATACAACCACGAAATACAGAGCCTATTCAAGGAACCAAATATCGTCCAAACGATAAAAATAGCGAGGTTCCGCTGGTTAGGACACGTGCATCGTATGGAAGATGACTAGACACCAAAAAAATCCTCAGATTACGTCCGGAGGGAAGAAGAGGTGAGGAGGCCAAGGCCAATTCTGGACGCTGGAGCTACTGATGATGATGATATTTCATACCTAAGTTATCGGCAACTAAGTGTGTTTACCATAAGAAATGTCATCCGCAGAAAAAAAAACATCAACTTCAAAGAGTTATCCCCTAAAGATCTGTCACCTGCAAAAAAAGCCATCAACTTCCAAGAGTAACCTCCTAAAGATCTGTCACCCATAAAAAAGCCATCGGCATCTAAGTATGTTTTTCTTAAGAACTACCATCCGCAAAAAAGGTATCGACATTAATACATTTTAACAGAAATGAATAGAACTTTTTGAGATTAAGGAAAGTATTAATCATGATAATGGGTAGGTACGTAAAGTTTTCATCAAGAATAACATTTTTTATTAAAAAAAATTCACTTAATTTATTTTATTTCACTGGGAGGAATTTTCCCCTTTATAGGATTTATTCCTAAATGACTGGCAATTAACTATTTCATCAATAATGACATAATATAAGTTTATATATGGTAGGACGGCTCACAATGAATATATGTATAGCAAATAGATATGTTTAAAAAATTGAAGACGAAGAAGAAAATATATATATAGGTACTTATGTAAAATAACTATGTAAATATATATTTTTTTAATATTTATGTACAAGTAAGTTTCAAAGTACCACAAGCCGCATAATCCTTATGATAAGGTACGTCAGTTAATTAATGCTTTAATTTAAAATGAGTTGATTTTAATATTTATGATTACATTTTAAAAACAAAAGAGGATCCGAATATTTAATTTTTCACAAAATATGAAATCCTTTTGTAAAATTAACCGCAGGTTTATTATATTATATAAGTTATACATTATGTAGGTAGATAGGTATGTACCTACTATATAGGATCCATGTTTGTAACAAAGTTACAGAATTTAAAGAGAGTAGCAGAATATTATCTTCCCCGAGGGACCCAGGGTCAGAGATCAGACCTCTACACATACCATTATATACCGGTTAGGGACCACCACCGCCAATACGTTAACCGGATAACCGGTATTTAGTGAAACAGGATATCCGTGAGGGCGGAAGGTCATCGCGAACCTAATAAATTGTTGAATAAGTTCATTCCTTAAATGTACGAATTAAAACATAACTGATACTTTAACGATCATTAATGCGATATTTTCATTCGTTTTATAGAATTTTATTTTATTATTTTTTATTAGAAATAATTCATAAAAATCCTTACATTGATTTTTGCTAAATGTTTTTCAGGTTTTTCACCGATTTAAACATACGATTCTTAAAAAGATTTACCATTAGAATTTTCGATCCTTGAGTCGTGGTAAGAGATTGCCTTTGGTCAATAAACCCGCAATTTTGTACATATATGTACATATAAAATGAAAACATTAAAATGAAAATAAATATAAACCTTTATCGTATCGAATATTTTTTTAATGGCATATACGCAAACATTGGATATTTTTATTGACAAACTTTTTATCATCTCAATAGAGACGGAGTTGGAGTAATATAAAAGAACCAGGAAATCAAGGCACCTACAGGGCTTACAACCTGTCATAAAAAGATATTGACGAATCATCAATCATCAATTTTATGTAATAAAACATTTACATAAAAAAATATTTTACAAACTGCTGAAAGTGCTGGTAATTTTCTATACAAAATTTGAATACTTTGTAGAGTGACTAGTGAGGAGTATAGCGTTGGTCAAAACCCACTCGTTTAATTAAAGTTATCCCATTTGGTATTATTCTGCTACTTAAAAATATTGTGAAGAAGTTTTTCAAATGGCAGATGCTTTAATAGAACATCTTTCTGTTTTCTTATTACAAGATGTCTTATACCGGTATACCGGTATACCGGTATACCGGTATGTTGTGACATTTGTCTTCGGTGTAAGCCCTAATTACATTTTCATAAGTTGCCTCTGAAGATAGAAACTTATCTTACGTAAGACGAGGTTAGATTGGATATAATAAGCGAGGGATAGATGAGAAGTATGAATAAATAGTAGTGGAAGAGATTGCCTTATTATTTTCTCAAGAAAAAAAGGCATACGTGTACCTCGGAATCTTCTTTTACATTATAAAATAATTTATTTGAGTCATATTTAACCGTGTGTGTCACTTTGCATGTAAACTTATATAACGTGTGGATAAAAAAGTGGATATAATATTTAAGTACCTACCTACCTACATAATATATTGTGGGTAGGTACTTTCAACTTTAAATGAGAAAAAAAGTTTGACAATTTTCTTTTCTCCAAAGAATGAAAAAAATAATATGAACTTAACAATATTTTTTAGATTTCATGCAAAATAAACTATACAAGTAAAACACCTGGGGGGGCAAGTCTGGTCCAACCGGCGAAATCAAAACCCTCGTGATTACACATGTCATGGATATAATTATCATATGTAGTTCTATGACATTTAAAGATTTTGTAGAACTTCATGTAATAATTATATCCATATACATATATCCATAATCGTGAGGGTTTCGATTTCGCCGGTTGGACCAGACTTGCCCTCCTGACTTTAAACCAAAAGGCGTATTACGCGTCAGAAAACGTTAAAAAAAATAATGTTATGTATTTTATCCATTTTATATTTGTAAAAGGAATGAGATTAAGCTTCGTTTGAAGTAAACATACTTATTAAAGGTAATGATATTCCACGCCGTACATGTACTTAGCGATTTGATTATCAAAATAACAATTTCTTCTAACTAGTGTTTCTAACCAATAGAAGCAGTGAATATAATTTTAAATAAGTTCCTCCAGAATTGAATAAATAAGTTTAAATAAGTTCCTCCAGTATTGAACCAGCCAAGAAATCAAATGATACGATAAATTTTCCATTAAAGTACAGTAATTTCTAGGGGTTTTTTCGTATTAATATCATTTTTCCCATGATTAATTTTTAACTTCCATTGGTAAACACGTTTAGATTTAGATTGGTGAACACGTTTAGATTTAGATTGGTAAACACGTTTAGATTTAGATTGGTAACCACGTTTAGATTAGGTATAGGTTTTTTTATTAAAAATAAATTAAATACCTATTTATTTGATTTTTTTTTTTTTTATTAAAATAATATAGAACAAAAACATTAAAATGGAATTAACAAATGTATATTATACTATAAATTGTGTTATCACTATCTAAAAAAATATATAATTTTGTTAACACTCTTTTATGTATATGAATACGCAATATGGCTGCAGGATTAAGGTTATATATTTTCTTTTATTTTATGACATTTTTAGGATTCATTTTTGCATAGCGCAGCACATTTTTTTAAAACGTCCCTTATATAGATAAACATGAAAAGCAAAGAACTTAATCTTTTTAATATTTGGACAAATTTAATTAGAGAAAATATCCCCAACTACTTTCTAGGTTTTAATTAAACGACATTTTCTCATCAAACATTCATTTAACACTCTGTATGAAAATCTTAAAATAAACTAATAAGTAAAACGAAAGTTTTGGAGTCCTTTTTAAGCAAACTGCCCAAAAGGAGTGAGATTTTAATTTGTTTAATTATTTATTGTTAAAATAAACATTTACCTTTAAATATTTATTCATTTAATTGTTTAGTTATTTATTTATTTATTTAGTTAGTTATTGTTTTATTTATTTCTTTATTTATTGTTTTATTAATATATATATATATATATATATATATATATATATATATATATATATATATATATATATATATATATATATATATATATATATATATATATATATATATATATATATATATATATATATATATATATATATATATATATATATATATATATATATATATATATATATATATATATATATATATATATATATATATATATATATATATATATATATATATATATATATATATATATATATATATATATATATATATATATATATATATATATATATATATATATATATATATATATATATATATATATATATATATATATATATATATATATATGTTATAATATTTTTATCTCGGTTTTCCCGTGTCAGTAGGTCTTGACTAAGACCATTTGTCTTCCGACGTTTCGAAAATGCCTGGTGATATTCAGGCGAAACGTCGGAAGACAAATGGTCTTAGTCAAGACCTACTGACACGGGAAAACCGAGATAAAAATATTATAACATATTTCACCCGTGAAAACATCAAATATAACATATATATATATATATATATATATATATATATATATATATATATATATATATATATATATATATATATATATATATATATATATATATATATATATATATATATATATATATATATATATATATATATATATATATATATATATATATATATATATATATATATATATATATATATATATATATATATATATATATATATATATATATATATATATATATATATATATATATATATATATATATATATATATATATATATATATATATATATATATATATATATATATATATATATATATATATATATATATATATATATATATATATATATATATATATATATATATATATATATATATATATATATATATATATATATATATATATATATATATATATATATATATATATTTATTTATTTATTTATTTATTTATTTATTTATATAGGTATTTATTTTTTTTTTTTTTTTGCACCACCAGAACATAGAAATACACACACAAACTAACACCTCCAATGCTCCATTGACAGGCGTCTGTCACAAAGTTAGTAGATACTAAATATTAATTTATCTTATTAGTTGCATGTTAAGTATACATGAGATCCAACTGTCAATGGCGATATTAACAATGTATAATAGAAAAATACTAAGATATTTTGTTTTCTATATAAAACATGTAGGTATGTACGTCAGGATAGGATCGTATCGAGGTCAGTTTGTTTTTCCTACATATCAACAGTTTTTCCGACATACATACATACCAACATGTGTTAAAATTTTCAATAATTTGGATTTATGGGTTTATAGTTTTATTCCGATTCTTCAACTATACATAGGTACTATCGCTATCGACAGTTGGAACTCATGTGAAACATGCAACTAGTTGATAATGAATTCGATAGTATTATTATGTACAGTTATAGAGTAAACAAAAAAACGAATAAATATTATTTTTTATTCAATTTGTAAATAGCTTAACTACCGTTTATTAATAACATTAAAAAAATACATTTGTCCTTCATTATATAGGACAGTGAAAATGCGAAACAAAATTTAACCCTTTTTTTGTAGCCACTCGTTATCTCAGTATCAAAAAAATGAAATTCACATTTTAACGAAACACAAAAACAATTATTGTAGGTAGGTAGAGTTTAGTATAATTTCTAACCGGGCAAGGATTGTTTCCTTATTTTTGAGGTTATTACGTATAAGGTAAGTAGTAAGATTACAATATTATTACTGTTATTTAAGCGAGAAAGGAAGGTTAAACGAGGTTTGGGCCACACAGCGTCGTTATGAGAATCGCATTAAACTTTTATATAAACGAAAATTAGCGGTTTACCTCGAGCAATAAAATTCTCTCACAAAATAATATCAACTTTGTATACAGTAACCAAGAAAAGATTGCACAGAATATGTTTTTGTATACGAATGTGACAGCTTTTTAAGTTAAAATCAGTGTCGATAAAATTATGTGAAACTAGATTTTTAATTATCTCAATATAGACGAAGTTGGAATATTAACTGTAGGAGAACCGGGAAATCAAGACACCTACAGGGCTTACGACCTGTCATCGGCTGGTTTACGTGCGTGATCACTTTATGCGCTTGGGCAACGTTCACCAATTATGCCTTTTTAATGAGATCCCTATCAACTATCCTTATTTTCAAGCGAAAAGAATTTCAGTATTGCAATATATAGAACTTTCAAAAATTGAATTGATAGGGATCTCATTAAAAAGGCATAATTGGTGAATGTTGCGCAAGCGCATAAAGTGATCACGTAAACCAGCCGATGACAGGTCGTAAGCCCTGTAGGTGCCTTGATTTTCCGGTTCTCCTACAGTAAATATTTCAACTTCGTCTCTATTGAGATAATTAAAAATCTGTTGAAAAATATCTTTGACTCCCGACAGCGAAAAAAATCCAATGTTTGCGTATAAGCAATAATAAAAATATTCGATTATGTGAAACTAATTGATTTATTAAAGAAAAACTTCAAATTTTTCAATGATTTTAGAGTGTTCACAATTTTTTTTTCGTAAAAATCGTAGAAGTTCAAAACTATAAGTTAAATAAAAATGATATATAAATCAAATGAGAAGTAATATTACTTTAATGACCTTAGTGCTTTCGCTACGCTACCATTATCATGGACACAATTTATACTTTATATATTTTTTTAACCGCACAAATGACTGTGCTCCTAGCTCCCTCATACACGAGATCTGATCTCAACTGAGGGACGAATAGACCCTTACATAATTTAATTATAAGATACTCCTGTTTATAATTCTTATTATTATGAATTTATTAAATTGTTATTTTATTAAATAAAATAAAATATAAATTAATAATTGTATTTCTGAGACAGAACAAAATACATTAAAATAAAAATAAATTGTGCTCTGAAGTTTCATTTTTACATTATATTATATTATGAATAAAGTATGCCTCTGAGGCACAATTTATACATTTTTCGCAACTTCTACCACCACCCGCTCTACATATGGGGACTGTAAACGGCACCTTCACGATAAATGAGCGACAAAAAAATGTATAGCACGAAAAGTAGCTCATGGAGCCCTCTAGATTAGCAATCTCGGCACCATTGTGCAAAAAGAACAATCGACGAATGTGAATGGAAGATTCGAAATCGTGGACCGTTATCGACTTGAGGTCTTTTTAAATTTATTTATTTATTTATTACATGGCACAAGCCTTTACAAAAAAATCATGGTTATACAGTACATATAACTAATGTATGTATAGGTATAAAAGTAACATAAAAAAGAAGAGATATACAAAAAAATAAAGAATATACCTACATATCGTCCCTCTCCTGAAAAAACAGTCGTATCTGCAAAATGCAAATTGTTCAGAAAGCGTTTTGTGTTTTACGCGTGCATATTTTCATCTCTCCCAGCACACGGTGCAGTGACACACGGTGCAGTGACACACGGTGCAGTGACACACGGTGCAGTGACACACGGTGCAGTGACACACGGTGCAGTGACACACACTGTGTATGTAAATATATGTGAAAACGTGTATTTAAAAAGTGAAGTAAAAAATAATTTGATGCTTGGTCTCGTTGACAAGTGCAATGTAAAGCATCAAATGTGTAACAAAGATCTCTTTAAAAAACAAACTTAATGGGAATCAACCAATAGTAAGGCACCATAACTATGACAGAACTTCTTGAAGGGCTTTAAAATTGTTCTTCGAGATCACGAAATACGCATGGCCAATGGAACCTTGAAGAGGCCCACGGACAGCAACGAGGAGCTCCGATCTATAAGAGAACACCATTGGGTTGTATACATTATATACATATATAAAGTGTGCCTCTTAGGCATAATTTATAAATTAAAAATCCTCTGATGATGCTTGCAGAGACTAGCAAAAGCGCAAAAGGCCTTTAAATATTAATACTAGTTTGTGGATGTTTTCCCATGTGTTCAATTTATCATTATAAATATATTTTGGACATGGAAACGAACAAACGTTCGACGAGAAGTAAAATATTTTTTTATGAATGCCAAATAGTAAATGAAAAATATTTTGGTAAACAATCTTCCATGTAACTTACAGTTTTATCCTTGAGATCATTGACTCTACAATGCAGGAAGACATTTTGTCCCAGCTGTGTTGTCACATTTGTGACGTTGTACGGTTCTTCGAAGAACGGTAGCGCCTCTTCAGTGGTAGTGGAGTATCCCCCGTCTTCATCCTCTGCTGCGGTTGGAGACCCCAGCAGCGCCCTCGCAGGCCTCGTGGATCCCCCCACTGCCAGATATCCTGGGGGCACGTGCAGTTGGATCTTGGATGACAGAGCCAAAGGCACACCATCCCCAGATGATGGCTGTTTTACCCACTGAAACAAAAATTAAAAAAAATGATAATTTTAACAAAATTTTACGATCTCCATGGTCCAAAAGTGGCAAATTATTATATAAAATTATGTTAAAAATTAAAAAAATGATAATTTTAACAAAATTTTACGATCTCCATGTCCAATAGTGGCAAATTATTATATAAAATTATGTTCTTAGATTCTAATGTATGTTTTTCATTTTTATATAGAATTCTTTTAAGGTATTTTCATTCTCTTATTAATTGTACGTCAACTTTCAGTGCAGGATGTGGCCACTTTTAACTGGCTGACCAATTTTGTACTAGATTGCCCTAATTTTATGGAAATATGATGTATGTATAACAACATAACTAAGGAACTATGATGTATAAGCGGTCCTTTATAATGAATAAATAAATATCTAGAAAAATCATGTGCATACGCAGAAGACAAATTTGGGTGTTGTGCTTGTTCTCGTTATTTTTTTCTATTTTTAGAAAGACTGTTTTTTCTTGAAGAGCAATCAAACTGTATAAAAATACACTTTATTAAAAATGCATAAAATAAAATATTGGGAATAACTATTGTCAATTAATATCAAATAATACAATATTCTTTGCAATTTTTTGAAAATTTTAGAAAAAAAAAAATTATCAATCGTAGGAATTATCTCGAAACGGTTTCGGGTTCAGCTTTCCGGGTCTTATTCCTCCACTTTTGCTCTGTCTTGGGCTTCATCCTCGGTGATCCCGCATGATTCACAGCATCTCGCCTAGTCACATTACACCATCGGAGCTTTGGTCTTCCAACCCGACCTTGTAAAAATTACTACTCATTGTCAATATATTCAAGCGGTTTTCCAACTGTCGATTTGTTCAGGAGAACTTTGTTCTCTTAACATATCGACAATATTTCAAGCCTGGATACGCGAGAATTGTATGCAGAGGTCTACTTTTTTCACGGTTTTTCCAACTTTAGAGTCAAAAAACACTAACTTAGAGGCTTCGCAGCATATATGTTCCATACACGGATTTACTCAGAATTTGGAGTAGAACATTTCGTGTGTCTGTGTGTGTATCTGTGTGTGTGTGTGTGTGTCCCTTATAACTTTTGATCCGCTCAATTTACAGAGCCCAAAAATTTCAGAATATATAAACAGTTATAGGCCTACAAAACTTTTATACTCAGAATTTTGAATTTTTGTTTCAGTCAGGGGTTATCAAATTTTAAATTTTTTACTTTATTTTTCAATATATCTCAGAAAACCATAAAAGCTAGAACGCTGAAAATTGGTACAAATATAGACAAATACAAAATCTCAAACAAATTTTTCCCAAAAAAATTCCAGGGTTTCTCAAACATTTTTTTTTTAAGAAAAATATTTTTTTATGATAAATTTATGAGTTTAACTGCTTTTATTTCCAAATTTTTCAAAAAATCGAAAAAAGGCGAAATACCCCAACTAGATAATTTAATTTTCTATAAAAAATATTAACATTATATTAGCGCATCTCAAAACTTTTTTAACAATTTTTATAAAAATTGAATTTAGTGACGACATTGCTTCATACAATTTGTATGGCAGTAAGCCTATACACAATATGTAAGAAGACTTAATAGTTTGATAGGTACTTGATCTCCAAACATACATACAGAACCATCATGCTGTTTTCATATTCCGGGTAGGAAAACAGGACTGACCTCCATACTGACCTAGAATGGGAAGTAGGTATCACCTAGTTCGCAATAGGCATGATGAAAAATTTTTTTTTTTTTTTTCATTTTGAAAAACTATCTCACGATGTTTTCATTGCATTCATGCATATTTTCATGCATATATATATATATATATATATATATATATATATATATTATATATATTATATATATATATATATATATATATATATATATATATATATATATATATATATATATATATATATATATATATATATATATATATATATATATATATATATATATATATATATATATTATATATATATATATATATATATATTAATATTAGTATATATATATATATAATATATATATATATATATATATATATATATATATATATATATATATATATATATATATATTATATATATATATATAATATATATATATATATATATATATATATATATAATATATATATATATATATATATATATATATATATATATATATATATAGTTATAATATTTTTATCTCGGTTTTCCCGTGTCAGTAGTCTTGACTAAGACCATTTGTCTTCCGACGTTTCGAAAATGCCTGGTGATATTCAGGCGAAACGTCGGAAGACAAATGGTCTTAGTCAAGACCTACTGACACGGGGAAAACCGAGATAAAAATATTATAACATATTTCACCCGTGAAAACATCAAATATAACATATATATATATATATATATAATATATATATATAATATATATATATAATATATATAATATATATATATATATATATATAATATATATATATATATATATATATATATATATATATAGTATATATATATATATATATATATATATATATATATATATATATATATATATATATATATATATATATATATATATATATATATATATATATATATGTTATATTTGATGTTTTCACGGGTGAAATATGTTATAATATTTTTATCTCGGTTTTCCCGTGTCAGTAGGTCTTGGTCCTGATATATATATATATATATATATATATATATATATATATATATATATATATATATATATATATATATATATATATATATATATATATATATATATATATATATATATATATATATATATATATATATATATATATATATATATATATATATTTAAATTATCAATGTAAAGATGTAACTTGACTGCTAATAGCCATAGAACGGAATTCCCTAGGTGGGTAGCAGTGATCTACTTGTTGTAGGTAGTTATAAAATATGGTGTAGAAAAATATATAAATATTGTTTATGAAAAAACAAGATAATTTCTAAAATATTGGTATTTAACAGCTTTGGTAATATAAAATAGTTCGTCTGGGAATCATTATGTAACAATACAACGTTAATATTATAAAGATTGTCTGATTGTCATGATGTCTTTACAGTTGAGTTATTAGTAGGTACAGTCAATTTACTGTGGGCTGTACAGGCAAGAAATACACATATGATGTATTCGAAGGTAGTTAAGATTGACTTAAGTACAAATGTTATATATCTAAGTACATACATATGTATGAACATTGTATAACAACTTAATTAGCTCCAACCAATCTGTTAATAATATACATAAATGTAGGTAGGTACCTTCTGTTATAATTATTACAATATATAACTTGACATGACATGTGTAACCTTCATGTCTACCATTTCTATTTGATATATTACATACATTCTACATCATTTGTATCACATACATAGGTACATAAATATTATATATGTTATATATATGTAGATACTACCTACACAAAATATAAATATATTGATCTCCAGATATATTTGTCGACAAAAACTCCCCGATGAAAAGTATTTAGTAACGTAACTCATTTGCAGTCGTCATTTTATGAATCGAGATGTTTTTTTTATTTGCAGAACTCCGTAATTTAAGAAAAATATATAAGCACCTTTAAGTTTCTACTACTTTTTAGAAAAAGACTGACTACTAGCAGTTTTATAAAAGATGAATTATGTTTTTTAAAAACATAATTTTGTGTTCAGATGTTTCGTAAAAATATCGTCATCTTAGAAACTATAAAACCTTGAACGCTGAAAATCGATATGAATATAGAAAAACTAAAAATTTCAAATAATTTTTTTCAAAAGAATTCCAGAGTTTCTCAAACATTTTATATAAAAAAAATTTTTTTTTTATTATAAATTTATGTGACTGACCTCCGTTCTATCCTATCCTGACAAACATACCTACATGTTTTATATAGAAAACAAAAAATCTTAAAATATTTATATATTAATTTGTGTTTATGTGTTAATAGTTTGGTACGTATTCTTCAATTATACATACTATCGCTATCGACAGTTGGATCTCATGTGTTACATGCAACTAGTAGATTGTCAACAAACAGGTATTTCGGTGTGAATCAATTGTGCCCACAATCAATATGTACTGGCGGTGAATTGTTACTGGTTACAATTTGAGTTGACATGTATTCCAGATTCATGAAAATAATAAGCACAAACAGCATAAAAGACGTCTCGTCAGAAACAATTATTTGGGATTCCAGCAGCTCTAACAGGACAATCTGTAATAATTCCAGAATCATTTGTCTTGTTCCAGTTCTCTCCTCTGTTTCATAACAAAACTAATGACTCTGAAACTGTCACATAGAAAATAATTATAATATGTTAACATTCCTTTTTGGGGAATACACGTACAAAAGGGTGTTCGTTATTTCGATAAACTTATCACATAACAACAAACAAAAAAACTACTTCTTAGTCAAATAAATGATATCCTTTAGTTTCGTATTAATATCAAAATATTATATCGAATTCCCGATTTTCTCTCCGTGTTATTTTCTATTACCTACATTATTTATTTAGATTTAACTTTTTGATCGTCAGTTCTTGATGGAATTCCATTTAAATTAATTTATATTTTTAATAAATAAAAATAAAAACACTTGTTTAGAATTAATTCCACTATTTATTTAAGGACTAAAACCTACGACCGGTTTCATGCTAAGCACATTTTCAAGTTTTTCAAGTAGATTTTATTTATTATTATTTTTTTTAACATGTCTACGTAGGGGACACCAGCTATTAGGATTTGGGTCCATTTTACTCTTCCGAAGAAGCGCACTACGTAGCGTCGGGAGGGGTTTGCAATCTAGAAAAGAGTTTATTAATTCGGATTTTAAAAAGACCCGGGTTGTACGAAGGTGGAAACACAGAATTCGGAAGATCGTTCCACAGTCG
This sequence comes from Molanna angustata, assembly GCA_963576475.1. Classification (NCBI taxonomy): domain Eukaryota; kingdom Metazoa; phylum Arthropoda; class Insecta; order Trichoptera; family Molannidae; genus Molanna; species Molanna angustata. The sequence continues at coordinate 208,761 of OY754987.1, forward strand.
GGCTGCTGTATTAATAAAGGAGTTCGAGAAGCGATATGTTCGTATATGTTGAAGGTCCACTGTGAATGGGTGCTGCGATTGAGTAAAGCGAGTGACTCTGTTGCGAGTGGGTGGAGGAGGGACCAAAGATGCAAGTTCTTCTGAGCAATTCCCGTGGTAGTATCTATAGAATAAACTTAAAATACCGACTTTGCGTCTGTGTTATAGAGATTGCAATCCATCAATTCTAATAGGAATATGTACCTACCTGCCTTATTTCTTTATATATGCTGGAATAATTTTTTGTCTCCTTTCATAATTTAAATCTTTTAGAATGTTTAAAAAATTAATGTCGTTATTGGAATATTCCATTCTTTTGAACACTAAGTTATTTTATACTTTAACTTTTACGACTGACAAGTATTAGGTTTCATTAAATTTAATTATTCTATAAATGTATCTATAAACTCTTATCACTCGCAATTAGCGTACGGGTTTATTAATCTTGATAATTCTATGTTGAATATCATCATAGGATTATCAATATTATATTAATATTTGAATTATCTCAATAATATCATTAAGATTGTAGAGATTAATGAATTTATCAGAAGATACAAACAATTACAATACACAGGATGAAATGACGAATTTCTAAATACCTACACATCCCTTGAGTATTTCCATACTTTAAGGATTAAGGTGCCCACTGTTAGACACTGGCTTAGAATAGTGCTTCCATTATTTTATATTTTCCTCGTTTTGAATCGAGCCAAGCTCAAACAATTTTAGCTCAAAAACATAATAATTTTGATGAATGGTATATAAATGTTCATCAATATTTATCTCACATAGAATTTTGATGAAAAAATATACCTATAATATTTCGTTTAATTTAATTATGTTCGCAAACGCAACATCTATCCAACACATTCAAATGACATAGAATAACCAAAGAAAATGATAAAATATTCAATTTGTTATTCAGTTTCGCTTTTGTAATAACTGATTTTATCATCCAACATTTTGTTTGATTACGCATCAATTAATTGTTTTTGAACTTCTATTAATGGAATGTTTGAATAGTTTACCTTCGTTAGACCTGACGCATTTACTTGAGAGAGAGAAGTACCTACTTTAATTCACATTCCAGGATCAATCTTATACATATGTATACAGTTAAAAAAAGGAAAAATGAGATAAACTTGAAATATTAGAGATAAATAGAGTACTTTTAATGTAACAGAAGCATTCATTTGATTATTGCAAAAAAGATTTCAATACTTCTCCATTATTATTACACTTAGAAATGTTAATGTCTAGTTTTCTGTTAATCATAATTCAAAGTATTTATGTATATTAAAGGGTGTTGGTAAACAAGTGATTACCAATTTTTATGGTGTATACCTACTGGTCTGTTAGTAAGACTACGTTTAGACCAATATATATATATATATATATATATATATATATATATATATATATATATATATATATATATATATATATATATATATATATATATATATATATATATATATATATATATATATATATATATATATATATATATATATATATATATATATATATATATATATATATATATATATATATATATATATATATATATATATATATATATATATATATATATATATATATATATATATATATATATATTTACAAAAGGAAATTTACAAAAGGAAGAATGTCGTGAATAATCGAGACGATGGTGTGCGTCTCCCGCTGGCCTGGAAAAATATCTTACATAAAAATAGAATCGACAATAAAAATAAAAATAACATTATAAAACATTCATTAAATACCTCAGAAATTGACAGCAATAAAAATCCCATTACAGTAAACCCATTAAATGTTAAACGCCAAACAAATAAAATTAATACAATAGATACATCATTAAGCGTGAGGCGAATCACCAGAAGCCAGTCAAAAGCCATTAAGGCGAACAAAAGCGGGGAAAACCCATCTACCCCAACAGTTTAAACTTTAACTTTCCAATCTTCACTTGGTGCTAGGTTCTCGGCTCGAACGGACGTGCTTGCACTGACACACGAAGCGAGAATCTATCAACAAGGCCCTGAAGATGCCTGGTGTGATCCAGGCGAAACGTCGGTTGACGAAAGATCCTTCCAAGGATCTGATTTTGACGCGGGATAACCCCAAAGATAATAATAATTTCATATTTTCAAATACCCGTGAAAACCTTTCTAGTAACATTATTAACCTCTACGGGGAGGAATTTTTTCGTGATACAAAGAAGTTTGAAAAGTTAAAGTGTAAACATGCAAAGCTTCTGTGTGATCTCGCGTTTCTCAGTCGGTGTCGTGATAAAAAAGTAGTGCCTGTTAGTTTTCGAGTAAGCCGACAAGTAAGCAGACATTCGGTGAGTCAAATCCTTAATAATACTAGTTTTGCTTTAATCAGAGATGAAATTAAAAATATTCGTTTTAAACTAGATTATATAGGTAAAGAAATATTTCAAATTCATTTAAAACTCGCTAATACTTTACACCCATTGTTATGGGACATGTTAGATAATGTCATTGAGCTCCGAATTCAAAATAATACGCAAATAAATACCGACCGGCAAATTAATAAATTCAATCGTTTTCAAAATAAAATACAGAAACCCCAACCGACACTAGATTCGAGTAAACTGATTCATAATTTAACTGATTTTCAACTAGATGACGACATGACTTCGGTTTTGTCTAAAGGATTTAATTTCGGCGTAGTACCACCCAAAATACCTAATGAAGAGATCATTACAGGAATAGAATCCGCGTTACATAAATTAAACGAAAATATGGCTGAAACTATTCGCCAAGAAACATGCCACATTCTTAGAAAGTCACTTCCACCTAAAAGTAATATTACAAGAAACGAAGCCCGAGCTCTCAAAGAATTACGTTCAAATACAGATATAATTATACTTCCAGCGGATAAAGGCAATGCCACAGTGATTATGAAAAGCGAAGAATATCACTCTAAAATGACTAATATATTAAATGATCCGGCATACAAACTTCATAACAAAAATCCAATTACATATCTAGAAAAAACAACAAAATCTAAAATAATAGCATCAAAACTAAACGAAGACTTAAAGAAATCATTGATACCGCGCGAAAAATCATCCCGCTTCCCCAAATTGTATGGTTTACCAAAAATCCATAAAGACAATGTGCCACTTAGGCCCATAGTGAGTTCAGTAGGATCGCCCCTCCAATCGCTTTCAAAATACCTATCGAAATATTTACAACCGGATGTAGAACTAGCAAACTCTTACGTAAAAAACTCGGAACACTTCATTAAAATAATAGAAGACCAAAAGTTAGAAAAAACAGATATTCTTGTTAGTTTTGATATTGTGTCACTTTTTACCAACATACCTACCGATGAGGCACTTTCCGCAGTAAAAGAAATTTGTGAACCATCAAAAGACATAACTGAATTGATAGAACATTGCTTAAATAATACATTTTTCATTTATGACGATAAAATATACAAACAGATTAAAGGAGCACCAATGGGTTCGCCTCTTTCACCACCGGTTGCAAATCTTTTTATGACAAAATTTGAAATAAACGCCTTAGAAAAATCACATTTGAAACCGAAACTCTGGATTAGATACGTGGATGATACGTTCATAATATGGCCCCACGGATTGGAGGAACTAAACAAATTTCTAATTTATTTAAACGGGCTCCACAGCGATATAAAATTTACAATGGAATTAGAAAATAATAATCAAATACCATTTTTAGACGTCCTAGTTATTAAGAAGGATGACGGTAGCCTTGGTCATACGGTTTACCGGAAAGCCACACATACAGATAGATATCTACATGCATCCTCTAACCATCACCCGGCACAAATTGCATCGGTAGCTAATACATTAGTTTCCAGAGCTATAAAAATAACAGACTCCGACCACCAACAAAATGAATTAAATAACCTCAAAAAAACCCTGCAATGTAATGGCTTCTCCAATTTTGTTATAAATAAAGCAGTCAAACGTCAAACTAATAAAAACGTCATAAAAATTGATAAAACTATTTCTGAAAAACCGTTAGCTACAGCTTTTTTACCATACATAAAAGGAACCACAGATAAAATCAGTCGCCTTCTAAATCAACATAATATTAGAACAGTCTTTAGAACAGAAAATAAAATATCAACCCTTCTGCGAAATGTAAAAGACAAAATCCCTCTAGAGTCTCATGGCATATACGAAATACCATGTAAATCATGCGACAAGACATACGTGGGAAAAAGTAACAGAAAAATATCAGCCAGGGTTGCGGAGCATAGAGTGGATTCAAATAATAGAAAATTAACGTCTTCACTAGTCCAACATACTCTGAACGAAGGACATCAAATCGATTTCGATAATGCACGCGTAGTTGCAAGTATTAACACAGAAACAGTAAGAATTTATAGAGAGGCAATCGAAATTTACAAAAGGAAGAATGTCGTGAATAATCGAGACGATGGTGTGCGTCTCCCGCTGGCCTGGAAAAATATCTTACATAAAAATAGAATCGACAATAAAAATAAAAATAACATTATAAAACATTCATTAAATACCTCAGAAATTGACAGCAATAAAAATCCCATTACAGTAAACCCATTAAATGTTAAACGCCAAACAAATAAAATTAATACAATAGATACATCATTAAGCGTGAGGCGAATCACCAGAAGCCAGTCAAAAGCCATTAAGGCGAACAAAAGCGGGGAAAACCCATCTACCCCAACAGTTTAAACTTTAACTTTCCAATCTTCACTTGGTGCTAGGTTCTCGGCTCGAACGGACGTGCTTGCACTGACACACGAAGCGAGAATCTATCAACAAGGCCCTGAAGATGCCTGGTGTGATCCAGGCGAAACGTCGGTTGACGAAAGATCCTTCCAAGGATCTGATTTTGACGCGGGATAACCCCAAAGATAATAATAATTTCATATATATATATATATATATATATATATATATATATATATATATATATATATATATATATATATATATATATATATATATATATATATATATATATATATATATATATATATATATATATATATATATATATATATATATATATATATATATATATATATATATATATATATATATATATATATATATATATGTATATAGCAGGTGGGCGTGTCACAAGGAGCCAATCACGTCGCGCTAACAATATTTGACATAAGCGGCCATCTTGTACGCTACGAGTCACTTGACGGTGAGCTCCCAGTGTTAGTAGACGTGTGTCGCGCGCGTGCTTTTCGTTAAGTCCTTGAAAATGCCTGGTGATATTCAGGCGAAACGTCGGAAGACAAATGGTCTTAGTCAAGACCTACTGACACGGGAAAACCGAGATAAAAATATTATAACATATATATATATATATATATATATATATATATATATATATATATATATATATATATATATATATATATATATATATATATATATATATATATATATATATATATATATATATATATATATATATATATATATATATATATATATATATATATATATATATATATATATATATATATATATATATATATATATATATATATATATATATATATATATATATATATATATATATATATATATATATATATATATATATATATATATATATATATATATATATATATATATATATATATATATATATATATATATATATATATATATATATATATATATATATATATATATATATATATATATATATATATATATATGTTAACTTTTAGGTTTTCACGGGTATAAGATGAAAAAGAATTTTCTGGGTTAACCCGTGTCAGATAGTCCTGAGAAGGACTGTTTAAGACCTGACGTTTCGCCCGAATATCATCGGGCATTGTCGAAGGAACGCAACGAAAACCGAGCGAGAACGAACGCGCGTGAAACACGACCGCACACACCTAAGGCTTTCCGTCAAGTGAGAAGCGCCAGTCTATGCATGAGCGCAGAGGTAGCGAGCGGGTAGGTTCCCCTCCCCCCTCCACCCCTTCACTCCCCGCACCTATTAGCTATTTATTCTATTATTTGTACCGTTAAGCCGACTTTGTGAACGAGTTGTCATTTTAATAGTGGGTTTTTCAAATATTGTTTGTTTTGTTATGTGTGGAGGTATTGAATTTCTAATTATTACTTTAGTTTTATGAGTATTACTGTCTAGAATATTTGTCCATGTTTGAGGAATTCTTATCGCGTCATTTCTGCTGTTCATATTATTTGCATGTTTGAAAATCTCAATTGCCTCTCTGTATATGCGTTGTGGTTCGGAATTTAAGTTGGCGATGGTGGATGAATTTTCGAAATCAATAGTGTGGCCTTCGTTAAGAACGTGTTGGACTAACGACGAAGTTAACTTCTTATTTTTGACGTCCACTCTATGTTCTGCTACTCGTGAGGATATTTTTCTATTGGAGCGACCGATGTATACGACCGACGCTACCTCTGCGCTCATGCATAGACTGGCGCTTCTCACTTGACGGAAAGCCTTAGGTGTGTGCGGTCGTGTTTCACGCGCGTTCGTTCTCGCTCGGTTTTCGTTGCGTTCCTTCGACAATGCCCGATGATATTCGGGCGAAACGTCAGGTCTTAAACAGTCCTTCTCAGGACTATCTGACACGGGTTAACCCAGAAAATTCTTTTTCATATATATATATATATATATATATATATATATATATATATATATATATATATATATATATATATATATATATATATATATATATATATATATATATATATATATATATATATATATATATATATATATATATATATATATATATATATATATATATATATATATATATATTATATTTGATGTTTTCACGGGTGAAATATGTTATAATATTTTTATCTCGGTTTTCCCGTGTCAGTAGGTCTTGACTAAGACCATTTGTCTTCCGACGTTTCGCCTGAATATCACCAGGCATTTTCAAGGACTTAACGAAAAGCACGCGCGCGACACACGTCTACTAACACTGGGAGCTCACCGTCAAGTGACTCGTAGCGTACAAGATGGCCGCTTATGTCAAATATTGTTAGCGCGACGTGATTGGCTCCTTGTGACACGCCCACCTGCTGTCGTGTTCGTTGGTAATAATATTTTATCATTATTTTTGTGTTGTGATTTATTGTTAATTTTAGTTGTGACATTAATATTATTATTGTTGTGTTTTGTGGTTATTTTGTACGCTACGAGTCACTTGACGGTGAGCTCCCAGTGTTAGTAGACGTGTGTCGCGCGCGTGCTTTTCGTTAAGTCCTTGAAAATGCCTGGTGATATTCAGGCGAAACGTCGGAAGACAAATGGTCTTAGTCAAGACCTACTGACACGGGAAAACCGAGATAAAAATATTATAACATATATATATATATATATATATATATATATATATATATATATATATATATATATATATATATATATATATATATATATATATATATATATATATATATATATATATATATATATATATATATATATATATATATATATATATATATATATATATATATATATATATATATATATATATATATATATATATATATATATATATATATATATATATATATATATATAGATCCCACTACATTTTTTGCGTCCGCCAAATATCCGACAGATCGGCGTCCACCACTTCTACTTATTATTTTAGGTTTATGTCAGTGAATTTAGAGCTATTTGTTGCTCACAATCATTGTAGCCATAAGGTTTTTCTTGTAAATTGAAAAATATAAATATTCAGTTTTATCCTATTTTGGTACGTTTGACACGTCATTTTCATACTTGCGTCCATGTGTATATTTTTTGTATATTTTACAAATATCTTCCTATAGTTTTCACGTCCATTTTTTTATCTTTATTACTGCGTCCGGTGTATATTTTTTGTATATTTTATATATTTCTTCATATAGTTTTCACGTCCATTTTTCTATCTTTATTACTACTTCCGGTGTATATTAAAATCTTTCCTATGCATAATTGACATCATACTTGCGTCCATGTGTATATTTTTCGATATTTTATATATTTCGTATATTTTATATAGTTTTCACGTCCATTTGTTCTAGCTTTATTACTACGCCTTCTGTACACAGGCGATTTCTTAGTGTGTACATAAGTGCACTACACTGCCTTCTAAAATTAATAAATATATATTATATCCAAAAAACTTATTCAAAACACTTGCCAAAATACGTTATAATGGTACCTAGTAACTTTGTTAGTAGATGCGTGTTTGTATATAGCGCCAAAATTCGTATATTATAGGATTGTGTGCATAATTTATATGAACGTAATTTTTCTACATATTATCTCATAGTAATACGAAATTTTGCCGATCCGTGATTGTGAGCGACACAGATAGCGCTTCATTGGTATGTGTTAGAAAAGGACAGAACACTGTCCCGGTCCGTGCTTTGCTCCAGACATGCGTATTGAAGACATAAATACTGTCCATAATGAGTTAACATCAACATGCGTACTAACAACATTTTACTTATTATTTGTAAGGATTATTTTACATTAACTTACGTACAATGTTATGACAAACATCTGTGGTGTGATGGTGAAGTTTGTCCGAATGTTCATTAGTGTCAGAGTAAAATTAAAAACATCTTTTGTAATATCAATAAGGATATTAAAAAAAATATTTCAATTAAATTGCTCGTTCTATATTATAGGGATGTTTATTTCAATGTCGATGGACTGATATTATCAATTTAACAACTATGTTTTTTAAAATACCTACGATGTTTAGAAACATATTGTGAATTATTGTTCAATTTATTGACAGCTTACTGTTGAGTCCGACGGTGTTTTTATACGCAGTTTTGAAGAAAACTACATTATTATAACATAAGACCATCTCAATATTTTTTCAACGATGTTACACCAACAAACATTTGATCTCCTCTATCGTAGAGTTTTATACAATCGTGTAATCGAAAGGCATGCACAAATTTAAGAGCGTTGAATTTTTTTTTAAATTTTCATATAGATATCAACCGGGAGTATAACATCTAGGATTTTATGAATCTTTTATATATTTTGAAGTACTCGTATATTATACAAATAACAAAAGTTTTTATATGATTTTTTTGTTGTGATATATTTAGTCAAAAGATAATTTTGTGTTAAAAAATGTTGGGGAAATTCATTATTTAAATATTATATAAAACACACTACATAGGTACCTACTTTGTTTAATGTCACTATTTATTAGATGAAGTACTTACGTACTAGGTACATCATATAAATTTAATATGTACCCAAACATTATTTCTTTCAAAATAAATTATAAAATAAAACAAAATTCAAAGGCTCGCCATTGAAAAAATATATATAAAATTTAAAAATAATAATAAATACTTCCTTGCACCCTGTGCATGTGGCCATTTCATTGCTATTCGACAATTTCATCTAATTTATTTACCTAATGTTTCCAGCCCCGATAAGCAAGAGTTACGTGAGAAATAATTTTAAATAAATTTATAAACATGAATGTAGATACCTACATAATATATTATAATATTGTGTATAGGCGACTGCCATAGAAATCGTATGAAGCAATGTCGTCACTAAATTCAATTTATGTAAATTTGAGATGTACTACTACAATGTTACTATGTTTTATAGAAAATTAAATTATCTATTTGGATTGTTTCGGTTTTTTTCGATATTATTAAAAACTAAGGAAATATAGGCAGTTAAACACATAAATTTAAAAAAATGTTTTTCTTAATAAAAAATGTTTGAGAAACTCTGGAATTTTTTTGAAAAAACTCGTTTGAGATTTTGTATTTGTCTATGTTCGTACCAATTTTCAGCGTTCAAGCTTTTATGGTTTCTGAGATATATGGAAAAATAAAGTAAAAATTCAAAAGTTGATAACCCCTGACTGAAACAAAAATTCAAAATTCTGAGTATAAAAGTTTTGTAGGCCTATAACTATTTATGTATTCTGAAGTTTTGGGCTCTGTAAATTGAGCAGATCAAAAGTTATAAGGGGAGACGGACACACACACACACACCCTCACACACACACACACACATGCACGCACGCACGCACGCACGCATGCACGCACGCACGCACGCACGCATGCACGCACGCACGCACGCACGCAGGCACGCACGCACGCACGCACGCATGCACGCACGCACGCACGCACGCACGCACAAGCACACGCATACGCACACAAAACTCACACGAAATATTTTACTCCGAATTCTGAGTAAATCCGTGTATGGAACATATATGCTGTGAAGCCACTATGTTGGTGTTTTATGACTTGGAAAAGCCGTGAAAAAAGTAGACCCTGCATACAATTCTCGCGTATCCTGGCTTGAAACATTGTCGATATGTTAAGAGAACAAAGGTCTCTTAAACAAATCGACAGTTGAAATATGTAATTAAGATAAACGCAAAAAAACAATAAGAAACTAGTTGCATGTAATACATGAGATCCAACTATCGATAACGATAGTATGTTAGTTGAAGAATAAGTACCAAACTATAAACCCATAAATCCAAATTATTGAATATTTTAAGATATTTTGTTTTCTATACAACAGATGTAGGTATGTATGTCAAGATAGGACAGTATGGAGGTCAGTCCTTTTTTCTAACCAGAATATGAAAACAGCATGATGGTATGATGGACGACATTATATAGAATATGATATTTGCTGCGAAGCCTCTAAGTTTGTGTTTTTTGCATGCAATAAGTCCACTATGGTAGGTATACATAATGTTCCTAATACGCGCATCTTGGCTTAGTACTGTCGATATGTTTAGATAAATAAATTTTCTTAAACAAATCGACAGTTGGATTACATAAACATCAACCATTATACACAGTTAGTACAACATCTGCCGGGTTTGTAATATTTTTAAATTTTGTTGAAAGTATCATTAACAGATTTTTAATTATCTCAATAGAGACGAAGTTGGAATATTTATTGTAGGAGAACCGGGAAATCAAGGCACCTACAGGGCTTAAATATCATTGACTCCCGACAGAAAAAAATCCAATGTTTGCGCATATGCAATAATACAAATATTCGAAAGTATCATTATTATTTATTTTCTTCGCAAATACACGATACTGTGGTGAGTTCGAAAGAGAATGTGTAACAAGAGTTAAGTAATACGATCGCTAATCAATGTGTTATCTGATCTGCGTGACAAACGGGAAGTCTATAATACAAGCCTAAATCCCTTTTACGGAAATGTAGAAATTATGTTTACCACTAACGAATTTCTATTTAAGCCGGGACGCGGCCAATCTATGGTTTGAAAAAAGGTAAAGTAATTATACTCACTCCTCAAAAATTCACTGAAAACCAATGATTTAAATAATATACGGAGTAAATGAAATGACCCTTAATAAACATTTAGTGACATCGAAAATAAACAGTCACCAAGCTTTAAAATATTCTCATATCATTTATATTAATTTAATGGATGGATGGGTCGATGGCAGAGCGGCTAGCGCGCTGGGCTGGTAATCCAGTGGTCGCGAGTTCGAATCCTGTCTCGACCGATTTCGTTTACCTATAGCACATGCATTTATTTGATTTTTTTAGGGAACGTAGGAAGATGTATATGTACTTGTTTAACAAGGACATATTCATTTTTTATATTTAAAAAAAAATATATATTAATAAAGATGCCGGTGTGTCGACAAAAATGCGCATGGAATGCTTTTTTATAGGATAATGCACACCCGTTCACCTGCCGATGGTTACCCCACATTGTGTGGAACGCAGTGAGGATCGATCCATGAAAGTGTACAGTATGATACCAATGATTAACAATAAAATGAATGAGTTTGTTAATTTTTTATTTATTTACATAAGGCCCCCAAGTTAAATTGAAAACGCTGTTCGTTTTCGCCAAGCGCTAATTTTGTTGTTTGTTATTGTAGAAAAAATTTCTACAACAAACGTCAAATCCCATACAAAAAAAATTAGCGCTTGGCGAAAACGAACAGCGTTTTCAATTTGACTTGGGGGCAAGGTACTAAAAATATAATAATTAAACAATAATAGTAGGTATTCAACAATCATTTCGAAATGAATGTTGTGTACTATTCAATATCATATTCTAAATAATGATAGACGACAATTTATTTATTAAATAACTGTAACACTGAAAGATAATTAATATCAATATATTAAGTTAATTTTTTAATCAACAGATATACATATTTAGAAAATAAAACACTGAACGAAAACCAATATTAACATACGATTGAAACCTCGACTATTTTGAAACCTTGAACAACTTAGGAACTCAAACACTGAACGAAAATGAATATCAACATTCGATTGAAAACTCGTCTATTATAAAATAAGATGATTTTTTAACCAACAGATTTTTAAAATTAGTTGCATGTAACACATGAGATCCAACTGTCGATAGCGATAGTATGTATAGTTGAAGAATAAGTATCAAACTATAAACCCATAAATATAAATTGTTTAATATTTAAAGATATTTGGTTTTCTATACAACACATTACCTAGGTATTTATTTATTTATTTATTTATTTAGGGACAAATACAGTCTTAAAATACTAAAATAGTATAATACACTATAAAATAAAAATAAACAGACCAATTACATATGTCCACAGATATTAAATATGAAACATTTTAAACATCATTAATTTAAATATAACTAAGATGTATGTTTGCCTGTGACGGGAAAGGAAGGGAAGAGAAAAAAAAGGATGGGAAAAGGATTGTGACAGTTAAATTATGTATGTATGTCAAGATAGGATAGTATGGATGTCAGTCCTTTGATCCTACCCAGAATATGAAAACAGCATGATGGTATGTATGTATGTTTGGAGATTAGTATCAAACAATTAAGAGGGATACTGTTCCTAAGATTTTTGTTTGGTGGGCGGTTCTATAAATAAAGGGGGATGTGGCCTATGTCAGCAGTGTGTGAGTGGCGTCCCACATACACTACGTACCTATAAGTGCACGCAATATACAGAAACTGCCAGTGCCGTCCGGTAAAATATTGCTTTTGTAACTACACTGTGGGGGTAGGTACAGCAGGTATTTCAACTGTCGATTTGTCGATGTGTTTGTATAATTGATAAATATGTATAACTACTTGCATGTAACACATGACATCCAACTGTCGATGGCAATAGTATGTATAGTTGAAAAATATGTATAACTAGTTGCATGTAATACATAGATCGAACTGTTGATGGCAAAAGTATGTATAATTGAAATATATGTATAACTAGTTGCATGTAACACATGAGATAAAACTGTTGATGGCAATTATACAATATTTTGATATATGTATTTGTATAATTCTTATATTTTTCAATTATACAATTGTATAATTGAAAAATATGGATAACCAGTTGCATGTAACACATGATATCGAACTGTCGATGGCAATAGTACATATGCATAATTAAAAAATATTTATAACCAGTTGCATGTAACACATGATATCGAACTGTCGATGGCAATAGTATGCATAATTGAAAAATGTCAAAAAAATATCTTATAATAAATATTAATTTATGTTTAAGTGTGTATAGTTTGGTACCTATTCTTCAATATTATATATGAAAATATCGATATATCCCCACATAATATTATTTATTTTCCTATTTATTTTAAACATTTTTCACACATTACGTAATAAGTACACAACAGCGAGCCTATTGTCATATGGCAATATCTTCCAACCAACCACATCCATTTTGTGAAGTAAATTGTGTCTATGAAACGTACCAATTTATGTGAATAAAATACTTATTTATAATTCAATGTATATTTGTAGAATCATATAAAATAAAAAAAAAAACAATAAAAAGACGAAGGGGAGAAAAGAGGATAAGGATATGATAAGGAGATCATCTTCTTGCTGTCTTCCTTAGAATACATAAACATGTAAATAAAATAAAATTGAGGTCACCCTTTTCAACGTTAACTTCACATATTAAACTTTTAATAATTTTTTCACTTTCATGGTTTATTTTAATTTAATTGACAGTAAAATCTTTTATAAAAATGTACATTATTTATGACTAGTTTTTTAAACCCAGCGTTTTAAAATTTAAATAATTTTTTCATCGAGATCTACAATTATAACAAAGTATAAACAAAGGTAAATATTTTTATAACTTGATTTATCTGCGTTTTCTGTGGTTATTTTTGGTTTTCGTCTATGGTTGAGTCGTGTAAATAGTCGTAGCCTAGTCTTTAATTTACTAGCATTTTTCATAACACATCCAGATTTATACATTTTTAAATTTACATAAATAACATCTTTTAAAGCATCTTCAAAAATATCCAATTTTATTAGTAAGTAAATAAAGCATTTTAAAAAATAAGTTAGAATCGCGAAGACGAGAAATAACATTACCTGGGTTTTGACACTGATGATGTAGATACATAATTTTGTTCGTCAACAATATTATTTAATCGAATATTTTTATTATTGCATATGCGCAAACATTGGATTTTTTCCCTGTCGGGAGTCAAAGATATTTTTTAACAGATTTTTAATTATCTCAATAGAGACGAAGTTGGAATATTTACTGTAGGAGAACCGGGAAATCAAGGCACCTACAGGGCTTACGACCTGTCATCGGCTGGTTTCACGTAAACCAGCCGATCACGTAAGTGATCACGTAAACCAGCCGATGACAGGTCGTAAGCCCTGTAGGTGCCTAGATTTCCCGGTTCTCCTACAATAAATATTCCAACTTCGTCTCTATTGAGATAATTAAAAATCTGTTAAAAAATATTATTTAACCAAAAATACGTTATTAAATATGAAAATCTATAATTTTCTTGACTTGATCGAACAAAGGAAGTTTTCCTAACACATCCTCATTCATCATATACAGATTTTTTGTAATCCTTCGATCCTACATATTCACCGTCTATGACCATACTTACCTTAGTTAATTATTTAATACGTTAATCAATACTCACAAAATCCTTTTGCGGGATGTCCTTGTCATACAATTCTTCTTCTTGCGAGAAATTTTTCCCAAGTATTTTATTTGTCTTCCCATTTTTTATCTAAAACATAGAATGAAATAGGTTTATTTATTACTTCTCGGGCAAATAACATAATATAGGTTCTATGTCAAATATTATTTTAACACACAACCAATAAAAAGTTGTCATATTTTAAAGACTTACGGCATTAATCGTCTCCTATAGATCCAGCCTGAAAATACAATGAAATACCGTGTCTTCATAATTTAAAACAAATGTGTGATATAATTTGAAGGCACATAACATTTGTTGCCATCGACAGTTGTGTGTCATGTGTTAGATGCAACTAGTTATAAATATTTTTCAATTATACATACTATCGCCATCGACAATTGGATCTCATGTGCTACATGCAACTAGATATACATATTTTTCAATTATACATTTTATTGCCATTGAAATTTGGATCTCATGTGTTACATGCAACTAGTTATACCGATATATTTTTCAATTACATATACTATTGCCATCGACAGTTCGATATCATGTGTTACATGCAACTAGTTTCACATATTTTTCAATGAAACATACTATTTATTTTATTTATTTATTTATTTATCACACCATATTTATAATGATAACAATACATAAGTAGATTAATGGTGCCCAACTAGGAAATCCTGTTCTAGGGCTAGCAGTTAACAATTTATATTGACAATTATATGCAATTATGAACCAGGTGATTTTTCCCGTTCCACGCTTAATATGTATACAATCTCAACTTTCTGCAATCACAATCATTATCACAACAAACATATAGGCTCACACAAAACAGATCAACCAGATCCTAATGTCCGCCATAATACCTGTCATAAATCCAATCTCTGACTTTTGCCATCGACAGTTGGATGTCATGTGTTACATGCAACTAGTTTGACATATTGTTCAATGATACATACAATTGCCATCGACAGTTGGATATCATGTGTTGCATGCAACTAGTTATACATATTTTTCAATGATACATACTATTGCCATCGATAGTTGGATATCATGTGTTACATGGAACTCATTTTACATATTTTTCAATGACACATACTATTGACATCGACAATTGGATATCATGTGTTACATGGAACAAGTTTAACATATTTTTCAATTACATATACTATTACCATCAACAGTTGGATATCATGTGTTACATGCAACTAGTTTTACATATTATTCAATGATACATACAATTGCCATCGACAGTTGGATATCATGTGCTACATGCAACAAGTTTTATATATTTTTCAATTACACATACTATAGCCATCGACAGTTGGATATCATGTGTTACATGGAACTAATTTTACATATTTTTCAATGATACATACTTTTGCCATCTACAGTTGGATATCATGTGTTACATGCAACTAGTTTTACATAATTTTCAATTACATATACTATTACCATCAACAGTTGGATCTCATGTGTTACATGGAACTACTTTTACATATTTTTCAATGATATATACTATTGCCATCGACAGTAGGATATCATGTGTTACATGGAACTAATTTTAGAAATTTTTCAATGATACATACTATTGCCATCTACAGTTGGATATCATGTGTTACATGCAACTAGTTTTACATATTTTTCAATTACATATACTATTACCATCAACAGTTGGATATCATGTGTTACATGCAACTAATTTCACATATTTTTCAATGATTCATACTATTGCCATCGACAGTTGGATATCATGTGTTACATGCAACTAGTTTTACATATTTTTCAAATACACATACTATAGCCATCGGCAGTCAGATATCATGTGTTACATGCAACTAGTTTTACATATTTTTCTATTATACACACTATTGCCATAGACGATTGGATCTCATGTGTCACATGCAACTAGTTATACTTTTTAATTCGTTTTTGTTTTTTTTTACATAATACATCTGTATAAAAATGTGATTATACTGAAACAAATAAATATATAAAAAATAAAATTCAACATTAAAATTATATGACTTAGGTATTGTATAGTCTGGCGGCGGTACGCCTCTGGATCTAATAATATTAAAACTTACATATTTTTTGTCCTTACGCTTGTAGTAGTATTAGTAGTTGTTAGGTATAACTCGATAAAATAAATAAATATGGGAGCGCAACTTTCGACACAGATTACACGTCCGAACTGGCCAACTCTCAGGGCGGGTCTGAATTACAAACGAGCGAATACAGAAAGTATTCCTTGTGACGACCGCTAGAATAAGTGTCATATTTGCATGACCGTCATACGGGACTTTTATTTTCTAGTCAGCGCAATTTCCAAAATAAATGTTTTTTGAAAATATTGACTGAACATGAAGCATTCATGCAACGCCAGATCGTATTTTTCTTGATATTTTTGTGTTCTTTAATTTAAAAAAAAATATATTGCTCTAAGCCTTATAGTTTATTAGAAATATAAGATAAATGTCATAAATCGGGGTATGCTAATTATTTTTTAGAGCAATAAATACGGATCATAACTAATGGAAACATCGTATTTTTCTTAATGAGTATCCAAACTATCTTATTTATTTTTTTCAAAATGATTCGATTAGTAGTATTGATGGAATATCAAATTGAAAATAGGTAAGCTGGCGACAGTCGTCGTCTTAAGTCTTCTTAGATATTGTGTGTAGGCGACTGCCATACAAATTGTATGAAGGAATGTCGTCACTAAATTCAATTTTTATAAAAATTGTTAAAAAGAATTTGAGATGTGCTAATACAATGGTTATATTTTTTATAGAAAATAAAATTATCTAGTTGGGGTGTTTCGGTTTGTTCAATGTTTTTAAAAAAATTAGGAAATATAGGCAGTTAAACTCATAAATTTTTCATAAAAAAATATTTTTCTTATTAAAAAATGTTTGAGAAACCCTGGATTTTTTTTTAATACTCATTTGATATTTTGTGTTTGTCTATATTTATACCAATTTTCAGCGTTCTAGCTTTTATGGTTTCTGAGATATATGGAAAAATATACCAAAATTTCAAAAGTTTATAACCCCTGACTGAAACAAAAATTCAAAATTCTAAGTATAAAAGTTTTGTAGGCCTATAACTTTTTATATATTCTGAAATTTTGGGCTCTGTAAATTGAGCGGATCAAAAGTTATAAGAGGGGACGGACACACAGACACACAAAACTCACATAAAATGTTCTACTCCGTATTCTGAGTAAATCCATGTAATGGAACATATATGCTGCGAGGCCTCTAGTTGATGTTATTAGCATGCAAAAAGTCCACTACGCCATAAAAAATGTTCTTTCGTACACGCATCTTGGCTTAATAAGGACGATTCATTCAGAGAATTGAATTCTCATAAACGAATCGACAGTTGGAAAATTAAATTATCTAGTTGGGGTTTTTCGGTTTTTTTCGATATTCAAAAAAATGGAAACATAGGCAGTTAAACTCATAAACTTATCATAAAAAAATATTTTTCTTTACAAATAATGTTTGAGAAACCCTGGAATTTTTTTGAAAAAACTCATTTTAGATTTTGTATATGTCTATGTTGATTCCAATTTTCAGTGTTCTAGCTTTTATGGTTTCTGAGATATATGGAAATTTTCTATAAAAAATATTAACATTGCAATAGTAAGTAAGTAGGTACGCGCATCAGAGTAACAATAAACAAATTGATAGTTTTATGAACTATGTAAAAATAAAAGTAAGTAGGTCCGCGCACGAGAAAGTAACAATAATCAAATCAACATATACCTAGTATGAACTTTGTAAAACTGAAAGTAAGTAGGTACGCGCACGAGAGAGAGTAGGTATCAATACATATATCGACAGTTGTATGAAGTCGTAAAAATAAAAGTAAGTAGGTACGCGCTTTTTCAAGGCAATATTTAAAATGCGTTGAATTGTATTCATTTTATCGCGAAGGTCACAGAGACATGGTTGAAGAGTATTGAGCGCGGACGCAAGACGATCGGAGCCATATATATAAATCACATTCAAAATATACTCCGAACAAATCTCCGTGCGGCCAAGGTCAACATGTAATATTTTGCCGCGGATGCAAAACGATCGGTGGCTTAGTAAAAATATACACCTTCAAAATATACACTGAATAAATCTCCGTGCGGCCAATGGTTGAACTAATAATATTCATTTCAAGATATTTTGATATTTTTTTTGCTTCCATGTAAATTTTTGCCACTTGATTCTCTATGGTATAAGCAACAGAATGGTAGTTTTTGGCGTGAAAATTATCTTGCGTCCGTATACCGGACGCGAAAAGTTGGTGGACGCAACAACCCTATACGAATTTCACATAGGTGACGTAACAAGTATTGCGGGATATATATATATATATATATATATATATATATATATATATATATATATATATATATATATATATATATATATATATATATATATATATATATATATATATATATATATGTTAAAATTAAGATTTTCGCGGGTGAAAGATGATGGATTGTTTTCTAGGGATACCCGCGTTTAGTCTTGAGAAAGACTGTTGTTGACAGATAGCACTGACCATTTTCAAGGGGGGTTTCGACTTGTATATTGAGTTGTGTTTTGAATTGGCGGCGAGCGCACACCCGTTCAACTCAGAAGTCAATATCCAAGTGAGGCCCTGTACGAAGCTAACTGTCAAATTTACTTTGTGTTTGTATCGTTACTGTCTGTGACCTGGTGATTCTTTTGTTAGGGGTAGGGTTTATTTCATTGTTCTCTGTAATGGTTGTATTGATACGTACTTTCACAGAGTCATTACTTGGAATCGGTTTATTTGTTGATATTTTCGGGTATGTTTTACAATCGTTAAGTACATTTTTCCAAGTATTAGGTATTCTTATACCTAATACTTGGAACTTATTACTTGGGTCACCAACAAATTAACTTCTTAGCAGATCACATAAAGAAGTCCAGTTATCACGGATGGTGATTAACAAGGTACTTATATAAAAAACACAGAAACAGTGGTAGAGAGAAGTATGAAAAAATAGAATGATTTTCAACTTACAACGAGTATATTGATCACAATAAACACACATATAAATTTAACAATCAATAAAACACGTACAGAGGAACTTTCTCACGATGAGTAGGTATTTACGATAAGTCGATACGGTATTAAGAGCGAGTTGAAGTTACCTAGTTTTCGCGTGGTGAAGTACCATCGTGCTCGCGGGGTCGAGAGACGAAGCGACGCGACGGCGTGCTCGCGTAGCGAAGTGACCGGTGGTCTAGTGACGAAGTGAAGGCGTGCTCGCGTAGAGAAGTGACCGGTGGTCTAGTGACGAAGTGAAGGCGTGCTCGCGTAGAGAAGTGACCGGTGGTCTAGTGATGAAGTGAAGGCGTGCTCGCGCAGAGAAGTGACCGGTCGTTTAGTGACGAAGTGAAGGCGTGCTCGCGTAGAGAAGTGACCGGTGGTCTAGTGACGAAGTGAAGGCGTGCTCGCGTAGAGAAGTGACCGGTGGTCTAGTGACGAAGTGAAGGCGTGCTCGCGCAGAGAAGTGACCGGTCGTTTAGTGACGAAGTGAAGGCGTGCTCGCGTAGAGAAGTGACCGGTGGTCTAGTGACGAAGTGAAGGCGTGCTCGCGTAGAGAAGTGACCGGTGGTCTAGTGACGAAGTGAAGGCGTGCTCGCGTAGAGAAGTGACCGGTGGTCTAGTGATGAAGTGAAGGCGTGCTCGCGTAGAGAAGTGACCGGTGGTCTAGTGACGAAGTGAAGGCGTGCTCGCGTAGACAAGTGACCGGTGGTCTAGTGATGAAGTGAAGGCGTGCTCGCGTAGAGAAGTGACTGGTGGTCTAGTGACGAAGTGAAGGCGTGCTCGCGCAGAGAAGTGACCGGTCGTTTAGTGACGAAGTGAAGGCGTGCTCGCGTAGATAAGTGACCGGTCGTTTAGTGACGAAG
The DNA here is from genome assembly GCA_963576475.1 of Molanna angustata. Taxonomy (NCBI): domain Eukaryota; kingdom Metazoa; phylum Arthropoda; class Insecta; order Trichoptera; family Molannidae; genus Molanna; species Molanna angustata. Next base: position 229,771 of record OY754987.1, read on the forward strand.
TGAAGGCGTGCTCGCGTAGATAAGTGACCGGTGGTCTAGTGACGAAGTGAAGGCGTGCTCGCGTAGAGAAGTGACCGGTGGTCTAGTGACGAAGTGAAGGCGTGCTCGCGGGGTTTTATTTAGTAAATTTATATTGTATGCTTGAAAAAATATTGTACTTATTATCTTGAGTAATCTTTTACTTCTCTATACTTAATTATTTTACGAATCTGCCACCCTAGACAACGTGTCATTTAGCTCAAGAAAATAAACAAGAAAATAAATTATCTGATTCTTAATTACTAAATAAAAGTGATGTGTGGCCATTGATTTATATGTACTGTACGTAGTACGTACAGTACATATAATTCAATGTGTGTGACACAAGTAATTGGTCCATTTTTTATGCTTGTTATTTATTTATTTTTTTATTGTTTTTTTATTATTAATTAATTGATTTATTTATTTGTTTATAAATTGAATGATTATTTTTTTTTGTTATTTAAATTTGACTATAATTGAAAATTGGTAATATTGAGAGTCTTCACTGGTCCATATGCTGGTAACACATTTGTAACACATTTTTTTTTTTTTTTGTTTATAAATTGAATGATTATTTTTTTTTGTTATTTAAATTTGACTATAATTGAAAATTGGTAATATTGAGAGTCTTCACTGGTCCATATGCTGGTAACACATTTGTAACACATTTATTTTTTTTTTATTTTTTTTATTTATTTTATTTTATTTATTTTTTTTTATTTTTTATTTTTTTTTTTATTTTACATTCTAGATATGAATCTCTGTACTCTAAAAATGAAATAAAATAAAATAACTCAATGTATGGAAGTGACAATTGTCACTTGACTGGCAACTGTCACTTCCATACATTGAGTTATCTTTTCTGGTTTCTTTTCTTGAGCTAAATGACACGTTGTCTAGGGGGGCTGGAACCTTTCTTTCAATAATTGAATAAAGTAAACGAATGTATTTTTAAATAGATAAACATATTGTGATTGTGAATTTATGTAGATTCAATTATGTTCCAACCTAGTTGAATCTGCATACGGGATTTAACACCCAAGTAAACCTTAACGTTACAAACTATTTTTATATTGTACTAGCGGACCCGGCAGACGTTGTCCTGCACGAACATTGGCTTGCCTATTTTAAGCTGGTTTAACAAACATAAAATGGATGGATTACCATATAAAAGGAAGCACGGCACATGCGTGTATTCCCACATATCAGGCTTGCCTCACATAAAAAAGGCAAAATACATAATGGGTAATACCTGTTATAGTTTCGATTACCCGGCCCTGATGGGATAAACACTAATATTCACTCTCTCCCTCTTCCTAGTCACAAAAAATCGAAGATTTAGAATCTCCTAATAATTGATTGTTTTATTTGATTTGAATATTAAGAAGTTTGGAGAAAGACTTTTCAAAGAATAATCTTGGTCTATATTGAATTTTGAAACTTAAATTAGTTATCATTTAAAAAATGAAAAAATGCCATATGTAAGAGTATCTATATATGTATATATCTTTCAAACATAAAACATATATTTATAACTTCATTTATAGTACGGGGTATATATTTTATGGTACATTTTTTTACTATAGAAAATTCACGCTAATATACGTTTGTTGTTTGATATTGACGTTTCAATCACAAAATATACATTGATAACCTCACTATTACGGAGATTTTTAACAAAATAATATAATATTCATAAATTAATTGAAATATTTAAATGAAAGTATTACGAAACATTACATTGAGATGACTTTGATATACCTATCGTCATAATACCACTTAAAACAGAATATACTTGAAAAAAACTAAATAGCTTTATACAATAATAATAAAAATATATACAAATAACTTAATAATTTCATAAAATATTAAAAATTTGAAAACAAATACCGCAAACAGAGTCGAGAAAACATCAAGTTTTAATGTCATAACCAACATTGCATAATATTATGACATATCGAAAGCAATGTCGCCATTATTCATTATGCGTATTCCGAAAATATTTATAACGATTCCCATTTTTATTATTCTTTTATTAAATTCCTTTTTGTGAATCTAATCCATTCAGGGACTCACATAAACAAACACAAAAAGTTTCATCAAAATCTGTTCAGCCATTTAGGAGGAGTTCAGTGACATACACACGTACGGAAGATATATATGTATAAAGATTAAGTGTGGTTGACTGGTAGAAATTGCCTAAGGGCAATAATTCCGCCAAATTATGTGATTTATTTTCCATAGTAAAATAATTTTGTTATTATTATTATGTTCAACTCGATTTTTTTTGTTACAACTCATCCAATTTCCATCTCCGAATATTTTATGGCGACACAAGATGAACATAAAAATCAGAAAATGTGATTTTTAAAATGGATATCAATAACTTCCAGTCTCCTGTGACAAATTGCCAAAGACAGATTCCAGTATTTCACTACCTACCTGTGTCTCTCTTGCTTCTGAATAAAACATTTCCTCCATCTTCCGTCGGAAGTACGAGGGAGGTGATTGGGAGGAGGCTGTTGAGATAGCCATAGATACCGCGAAGATCGACAATAAATTATGGCGAGAAAAATTTCTTGAATTCCTCTACCATGGTAAAGATGAAAAATATTTCACTTCACCTCCGATTGATAAAAGCACAAAACGCATCTCCCGCTTCTGAAATACTGGGACAGTTCACAGATCATACTTCCATAGACCGTCCCTGTTATTTATGGTATCTCAGTTATGTCCTGCATCGGGTTTATTTATGGTGACATCCACATCCATCCGCTCCGTTTATGGTACTGTAATAGTGTCCTTTGCAGAACGATAGAAAAAACAGATATTTTATTTGTATTTTACTTTTATTGGTCGATAGAGAGTTATACAGTCTTTACAATTCATAAAACAGACAATGTACATTGCTTTATTTGTGGACCAGTGAAAACTCACGGCACTATTCAATAGGATAATTATTATTGATACAAAATGAATAAATTACTAGTAGGTACATAAAATAACACTTAAATAAGAAAACTGATTAAAGTATTAGGAAAGATTGGAGGAGACAGCTGTCCTAAGCAAACTGGAGGGCTACTCATGACACATTTCGCTTTTGGGAGAAGGTGAGTTTGCTCCCCCCCAACCCATCCTCTGGGATTGGAAAGTAAACCCTGCCTTCGACCTGGGGTCAGTATACTATACTGGTTTACCAAGCCACTGCATTTATGGTCCCCTAAAATGGCTCGCCATGTTCGGGGTTCTTTGCTTTGGTGCCCAGGCGGGCACTTGTGTTGGAGTTGATCGGCGGCCTATCTTGATGATGTCATCCCGGCCGCTGCGCGGCGGGTCTGGTTGGAGGTGTGAGCCGAGGGAGATCTGTGTGAAACGGTTCGTCGCTGGCCGGCCGCCGAATAGTACAGGGGCCCGACCTAAGCTAACGACTACGGGTTGGCTGCCCTATCAGTCGGCGCATAATCTCGCTGCAATTGTTGTGCCGGATCGTGACCGGACGAGGTCCCAGCAGTTGTATGCGGGGGGCACCAGGCGTCCTCCACGGCCATATCCTCCCTTCTTCAACCTAGCAGCGCAGCTGCCGGAACAAATGTCCTTGAAAAGGGCTTCTGATCTCCTCGTTTCACAATGCCACCCCCCCCCCACAAAACCTTCATGACAGATAAACCCAATAATAATGTTTTTACAGCGACAACCAAGACTGCATACCCTCGCACCATTTGTGAACTGTTGGTAGACTTCGCTAACATCAGAGGTATCCACAGTAATTTAAATTCTGTTCACCATCACTTGCAATCTCAAAAACCACACCTGCTCTTTCTCACGGAAACACAAATTCAAGATCCACCCGACACAAGTTACCTCAACTGCCCAGGGTACATACTCGAAAGCATGTTTGTGCCCAAAGGAGGCTTGTGCCTCTACAGCCGCGAAGACATCAACTGTGTCAGATTGAAGGAGTTCGAGAACCCCGCTTTCAATGTTATGTGGGTCCGTTTAAAATCTAACAAATTCATAAAAATTTATGCTTGTATCTACCGATCTCCAAATATGAGTGATTATGGTTCTTCCGAGCTTTTCAAATACTTAGGAGAAACCATTGACAGTCTTCTGTTTCGCTACCCGTCGGCAGAATTTGCGGTTCTCGGCGATTTCAATGTCCATCACTCCGATTGGCTGAAATCGGGAACTACCGATTCGGCTGGCCGCATGACGGAATCCTTTGCTTTGTGTCATAACCTGGAGCAACTTGTTCAAGAGCCAACTCGCATCCCTGATGTCTCTGGGCATCGTTCCAATCTGCTTGATCTTTTTATGACTACCTCGCCAACGGGATACACACTGAAAGTCACAGCCCCACTGGGCTCTTCAGACCATTGCCTTGTGCAAACGGCCATCCACTTCATCCCGGACCTTCCACCCGAAAAACCTAAAAGGAAAATTTGGCAATACAAGTCAGCAGATTGGAATGCACTGCGAATACACTTTCGCGACTTTCCTTGGAATGAAGTCTGTTTTAGAACCAAAGACCCTTCTATCTGTGCGCGTGAGGTAGGGGATGTCATCACTTCTGCTATGGATGGCTATATTCCCTCCTCCCTCAAAACCTGCGGACCAGGCACAAAACCTTGGTTTGATTCCAAATGCCGAGAAGCAGTCACGCGTAAAAATCTGGCTTTCAAAACATTTCAAAAACTTCAATCCCCGTCAAACAAGAAAGCATACAACAAGATGACAAAGGATTGTAAAAAAACCATTAATCAGGCTAAAAAACTCCATGACCAACATATAAGTCAAAAACTCTCCTCATGCCCTAACGGTAGCCGAAGATTCTGGTCATTGTCAACCTCCATAGGTCAGAACTTTTGCACATCTTCATTTCCACCTTTAACGAACCATGACGGATCCATTGCTAACTCTGCCACCGACAAAGCTAATCTTCTCGGTAAATTATTTGCAGATAACTCAACCCTTGACGACGGAGGAAAAACTCCTCAACCAGTTCCACATTGTGGTTTTAAAATGAACGAAGTAAGGATTAACTTCTCTGAGGTTTTACTCGCCATCCGAGGGTTGGATGTTAACAAAGCTAATGGACCAGATGGAATTCCCGTTCTTGTGTTAAAAAAATGCTCCGCCGAACTAGCCCCAGTTCTCACTAAACTCTTCAAACTCTCGTTTAAAACTGGTATTGTCCCATGTGACTGGAAAAAAGCGGTCATCCACCCAATTCCCAAAAAAGGTGATCGCTCCATCCCATCTAACTACCGACCCATCGCTATTACTTCTGTACTCTCCAAAATAATGGAAAGGGTACTAAACACCAAGTTGATCACATACCTCGAAGCAAACAAAATTTTAAGCGACCGCCAATATGGATTTCGTGGAAATCGATCTTGTGGCGATCTACTCGCGTATGTGACATCCGTTTGGGGTCGAGTTATGGAACGCTTTGGAGAAGCTCAAATTGTCGCCCTTGACATCTCTAAAGCTTTCGACCGGGTTTGGCACCGAGGTCTCTTAATGAAACTCCCTTCTTATGGACTACCCCAGTCTCTGTGTACTTGTATTGCGAATTTTTTAAAAGATCGCGAAGTCATAACTGTAGTGGACGGTTGCTCTTCTTCTCCCCATTCCATTAATGCGGGAGTCCCTCAAGGGTCCATTCTATCTCCAACCCTATTCCTCCTACATATCAATGACTTGCTCTTACGCGCCCCCATCCACTGTTACGCTGATGACAGCACAGTCCATGACAATTTCTCTTTTGACAAACCTCCTAAACAGAGTGAAATATCAGAAGCCCGGAAAGACCTTCATCAAAAAATAAATAGCTACCTCCACTCAATCAATACCTGGGGTGAAAGTAATCTTGTTTCATTTAACGTCTCAAAAACCCAAGCCTGTCTAATTTCTGCGAAGAGAAACCCCAATGAATTGCAAGTGTCTTTCAACGGAAGCACCCTACCTAACAGCAGCTCTATCGACCTGCTTGGAGTATCTATAACGAACCAATTACACTACAAGGGCTCCATCGAAGCTAAGGTGAAACTCGCCTCCAAAAAATTGAGCGTACTATATAGAGCGCGCAGATATTTTACTAAGACCCAGATCTGTATACTCTACAAAGCGCAAATACACCCAATTATTGAATATGGCAGTCACCTCTGGAGTGGCGCCCCCCAATACCTACTGAATACCCTCGACGCTGTCCAAAGGCGTGCTATACGTCTGATTGATGATCCATCACTGACTGATGGATTGCAATCACTAGAACACAGACGCAGAGTCGGTATTTTAAGTTTATTCTATAGATACTACCACGGGAATTGCTCAGAAGAACTTGCATCTTTGGTCCCTCCTCCACCCACTCGCAACAGAGTCACTCGCTTCACTCAATCGCAGCATCCATTCACAGTGGACCTTCAACATATACGAACAAGTCGCTTCTCGAACTCCTTTATTAACACAGCAGCCCGACTGTGGAACGATCTTCCGAATTCTGTGTTTCCATCTTCGTACAACCCGGGTCTTTTTAAAATCCGAATTAATAAACTCTTCTCTAGATTGCAAACCCCTCCCAACGCTACGTAGTGCGCTTCTTCGGAAGAGTAAAATGGACCCAAATCCTAATAGCTGGCGTCCCCTACGTAGACATGTTAAAAAAAAAAAAAAAAACATTCTTAATATGATCTTAGCCTGCCTTAATCTTAAAAATGTATAAATCAGTACTCGATCATAATCCAATATTAATCTTTCTCTACATTTAATCAAGAAAATTTGTTGATATCTACGTTTAGTATGAAATTGTCATGAGTTGTTGTGTAAATATATAGTATTTTTTAATTGATTTAACCTCACAGATTGCTAAAGTCTTAAGCTAATGTAATCAACTTCATGAGTAGCCCTGCTGAGAGAACTCGCAGAGATGTCGAGTGTATTAAAGAAAGCATTGTACACCACATAGTGAAAGCACGGTACACAAAAGCATTCTGAGTGTTGTTGTTATTACAATTATTAGGAATATATAAAGTGCTAGAATATCTGGTTGTTCCACAAAATTGTTGACCAAGAAAAAAACATCGATTGATTCAGCATAGTTACTAAAGATGAGACCAAGGAGAAAATCAAGATGAGTAGAAAACTTTCGCTGGATTCTTTCGATTCTCTCGATATACGTTGTATAATGAGGATTCCAGACATGCTACAACAAGTCTCTAATGAAAACTTGATAATATTTTTTTTCAATTTATTTCAAATTTAAACAGTTCATTTGTTTATTCTATTTTAATCATTTTGAGACATCATATTAAAAGTGTACATTAGTGGGTAAATTGCTACATGGCAATATCTCTCAACCAACCATATTTGTTTGGTGAAGTAAATTGTGTTTATAACACGTACTAATTTTTATGAGAAAAATAAATATTGAAACATAATATAAAACGAAAAGCGATATAAAATGGAGGGAAGAGGATTAAATAAGGAGACAAATTTAAATGATTTTAATAGATTTCCTTTGAAATTTGTATTTGAAATAATATGAAATGAAAATCGAATATTTTTTTAATTGCATATACGCAAACATTGGATTTTTTCCCTGTCGGGAGTCACATGATATTTTTTTAACAAACTTTTAAATTTCTCAATATAGACGAAGTTGGAATATTCAGGGATTACGACCTGATGAACATGAAATGATTTATTTACCATTATTTTTACATTTTACAATAACAAAAAAGTAACTATTTTACAAAAATACTTAATATGTACGTACAATGGTGTTCTTACTTGGAAATTTACTGCCTCACTAGATGAGTCTGTTATGAGGCAGTTTAAATTAAAATAAATTGTTTGTGCCAAGAAAGGAGTACGTACATGTATGTCATTGTGACGATAACAAATTTTTACATTACCAAACATAGGTATCTATTTCATTTTTGTATAACTTCTCGAGCAACCAATAGGTAGATAATATGTCAAATCTTAATTGTAAATAACAAGTTGCCACAGTCTGAAGACTTGTGGGATATTTCCAACTAAACTATTGGTTATCTCAGTTGTATTACCGAAACTGGTTGTTGGTCGAATTATACATAAGTTGCAAATCGTATAAAAGGCTTACGATGTTCATCATTTTACAGACCTACTTCTTATTATGTTGATTGAAAAGAAACAAGCATGATTTGTGTCTCCACCGAAACTCAAACCCGGGACCTGTGACTCAGATGTCAGATATCTAGTTAACGGAGCCACGAAAGACGCTTGTTTTGATGGTTATATATTTTATAAAAAAAACATTTATTTGATTACATGTATATTTTTACTAAGGTCAATCACTGGAAAAACTCTCCGAGATCGTGTTCGCAATGTGGAAATAAGAGAAAAACATGCGGAATAGAGGACATCGTTCGGTGGAGTAGATCCAGAAGAAGACATTGGAGGGACCACGTAGCCAGAATGGACAGTGATAGACTTGCGTATATAGCAGTAAATGAACATGTGGAATAGAGGACATCGTTCGGTGGAGTAGATCCAGAAGAAGACATTGGAGGGACCACGTAGCCAGAATGGACAGTGATAGACTTGCGTATATAGCAGCAAATAAAATCCCTTCTGGTCGCCGTCTACCCGGAAAACCACACAAGACATGGAAGGATAGTTGGACTTCATAGTTTTTAAATTACAGACCAACAGGTCTATTAAACAAAGAAGAATAAAAATACATGGCTATGAAAACAGGAATAGTGTTTTTTCACCCTAAGGCAGGGGTGTGCCAACGCATTAAATGTAATTAAATTAAATTAATTCTCCTCGGGTGTAACAAAAGGCAAACAAATAAACATTTAGAGATACATTTAATTTTATAATAATACAAAGTATGTATTAGTGGCTTTTGTTATAATTTATCAACAACCATCAAGTGAAGGTCCATACACTACGTACTTATACACACTTACATACACCCGAAATGATTTATTAAACCCTATATTCAAAACCGCATTTGAATCTTAAGCAGTATGTACCTACCTATTCTCAATACTTGTTATTTTCTTGGTACTTCATTATGTTGGAATTTCACTATTATCATATCGAATGGGTCATGACAGAACGGATAGCGCACTGGGTTAGTAATCCTGTGGTCGCGAGTTCGAATCCTGCCACGACTGATTTCGTTCGCCTATAGCATAAGCATTTATGCTTTATTCAACTTGTTACAAGAAAAATAAAAGTATCAAATTTCGGAGAAAAAAAACTATTGCCTTACCGACACTATTTAAAACCCACGCAATACTCATCATTATAAATATGTAGGTATATGAAAAAATAAGTAACAAAAAATATCTACAAACAAGAAAAAATAATGAATTATAAAAAAAAATTGACAACATACTTTTCATTTTTAACTCAATATAATGTTTTTAATTAAATTTAATTTTTCAACTGAAAATTCTTGGTGGAATTCCGTTAAAAATTGGTTTTTAAATTTAAAAAAAAATATTAAAACACACTTTATTATTATTATTTTTTTATTTAAATGACTACCAACTAAAACCGGTTTCGTGCAACGCACATTTTCAAGTAGTGAATAGTTCTAATTGAAAATGTGCGTGCACGAAACCGTTTGTAGGTGGTAATCATTTATATAAAAATAGAATTAAAAAAAGTTTGTTTTAATTTTAATAATGTTATTATTAAAATCATTTGTTATTTTTGCAGTAGAAAAGCATTTCCGTCCATATTACATGCCTAATATAAATATAGAATAGGTATGCATCACTTAAAAGTTCAGAGTATATTGATACAACACTCAGTCAAATAAATTGTTTTATATTGCCATATCGCAAATTCAATTTCATAAATAACAATAGTGACCTATTCATAAAGGGGTGAATCAAGGCTGCGTATTATCCCCATGGCTGTTCAATCTTTATATTGATCACTTTGTAAGAGCACTAAAGAATGAATATATAGGCCTGACACTAAATACTGTAAATGTACGTGATTTGATGTATGCAGATGATTAAGTGGTGATTGCTGAATGTGCGGATGAGTTACAGTATTTAGTGAATAAAGTGTAGGTATGAAGGATGCTTGCAGAACGGACTGAGAATGAATGTGAGTAAATCTAAGATATTGGTATTCGAAAAAACTGAAAGTATACCTAACTCCGTGTAGAATAAAAGTAGAGAACAAATGGCTAGAACAAGTAGAAGAATATTTATACTTGGGAGTATGTTTTAATGGAATGGAAGACCTGATAAAGACATTGAAAGAAGAGTTATGGCAGGTAATAGAATAAACGGAGGTCTCAGACCAGTAATGTCCGATCCAAGCATCTCAAGGGAAGCCAAAATTGCCGTACATAATGCAATTGTAGTGCCCACTTTGATGTATGCCAGTGAAACATGGACGTGGCAAAAGACGCATGAAAGTAGAACAAATGCTATGGAAATGAGATCACTAAGAAGAGTATGTAATAGAACGATATATGATAGAATAAAAAATGAGGACATAAGGAGGGAATGCAAGATGTAGAAGAGTAAAATGAAAGTTAATTCCTTGAGTTGGTTAGGACATATTGAAAGAATGAATGATGAACGACTGACCAAAAAAATATACATGGGTGTAAGAGATGGAGTGAATAGCAGGGGCCGCTCCAGAAAGGGATGGCATGACCATGTGAATGATATTTTGAAAGAAAGAAATATAAGAAGCTTGAATAATCGACGAGCATGTATGAGACGATGCATGGATGTAAAGAATGCTAGGAATGTATGCAAAAAATAGAGGAGTATGGAGCTCGGTTCTCTCTGCTTACCCCGTAAGGGATATGGCGTGATGGTATGTATGTATGTATGTATGTATGTTTAACAATAGTGAAAAAAAATCAAATTTACATATTTTAGAATGAGTTTTACATATTACTATATAAAAGAATGAAATATGTGTTCTATAATTATTTTTAAAAGTTTGTGCAAATTCATCAAAAATTACATTCACAAATATTTCAAAACAAGAAAAAAATCTTTAACTGTAGAGGATATACCTTTTGTTTTGATGTTTCTATTGTTAAATCGAATATTTTTTTAATTGCTGATAAAATATTTAATTTAAATACACATTGGTACACGTAGGTAAACAATCCGAAAATGAAATATTATTTCTGGCCCAGTTCAGAGGTGACATCTGCGCGAAAACACCGTCACCCCATTTATAAGGACTGTTGCTTTCATTGTTTACAAATAAACCAATTTCTCAATAGATGGCGTTTCAAAGAGGTTTCGTCGATACTTCATAGATGACAATAGTAAAATTTCTTTTTTTTTCAGGTGAATTGTTTACACACTATTCAAATATATAGAACTTTCAAAAATAAGATTGATAAGGGAATTCAATAAGAAGGCATAATTGGTGAATGTTGCGCAAGCGCATAAAATGGTCGCATAACCAGCCGATGACAGGTCGTAAGCCTTGTAGGTGCCTCGAGTACCTGGTTCTTCTACAATATTTCCTCGTCTCTATTGAGATGTTAAAATGTTTGTCAAAAAGATTTTTTTTAATTATTCTATTATTTGGAATCGTGCCTACATATCCACGCGGTGCAATTTTAAATTAAAAAGACCATACTTTTCAAATATGTATTGACATAGATACATAAGTACCTCTACTAACGACATCTTCTCTTTTTAGGTCTTTTTGTTGCTTGCCTGTAAAATCCTGCGTCAGATTCACAGGTGATGTCCTTCCATCTCTTGGAAAGACATCACCATAGCATACATATGAAATAGATGAAAATCTGAATTAATTTATATTATCTTCGGTCCAAATTCCATTACGCTACTGTCTTTCATTTCCACTTTACCACGTCAGAGATGATCACAAAAGGGAGATATGTTCCGCCAAAGGATTTTCTTATATTACACATTCCACATAGTATGTAGGTATGTAGGTATGTACCTATATCCAAGTTGTTACTAATTAAGCTTTTCCATTTCGACATTGGGTTAGTTGGTACTTTCATTATACCTAATCATTATTATTTGCTGTTCCATCTCCATTTCCATCTCTATCCAATGTATGTACGTTCATCTAGTGGAACTTAATCATCTGCTTGTTTGTTTGCTCTTCCGCATTCATTTCAGATGGAACATATTATTACTATTTATATTCTCGAATCAAGATTTGGTACAGGCCAATGTATATGAGAGATATACAAAATGTACCTATGTAGATATTTTATTTTTATTTTTTGTATTTTATTTTGTTTTACAAAGTAGGTACAAACAGTTATATTCATATTTTATATGTACAAATGAGTTACAAGTGAAGACTCACGATATTTTAATTATTTTTCAATTAAGTCAATAAATAAATAAACAAACAAATGGATAAATAAACAAATAATTGGAAATATATATATAAATAAATAATGAAACAATAAAAAAATAGAAAATTAGATATAATCGGTAAATAAATAACTAATAAATAAAAAAGTAAATAAAAAGTTAACCAATAAATTTAAAAAAAAAAATTAAAATAAATAAATTCAAAAAAATCAAACGGAGCAATTAGGGATCAGATCATTCCAATAAACCACATATGAACACCTCTCCTAAGCAGTCCCTTATTCAATGAAAATATGTATGTCCAGGCCACCGAATAACGTCAATTTTATACAGCGAACTGCGCTGCATAAACGTATTTCGAGTATAGTTAGTGGTGCAGTGGGGCAACCTTAACAAATAATATATTTTTCCGGAATATTTACCATAAAGTATACAAATTCTTCGTCTTTAGCCAATTTCCATCCACTCCTGAACGAAGACCTCCTCCATTTGACTTCACATCATCCTGTTCTGTGCAGTCTGAATCCAGGACATGCCATCATATCATTGTATGTACATATATCATCCCTCTATCTCAGATGTGATAGCCTCACACCTATCTTTGTCGTACGAGATCTCCAACTCAGCACTAATTTTATTTCAGTTAATAATAATAATAATAATAACAAAAAATTATAAAGCGCCGTTTAGTGATACAAGATCACTCCAAGGGCGCTGTAGCTTATTTGTTGGGGTCAGTTAGGGGTAATTAACTTTTATATATTTACTATATTTTTCTATTATCTCGAAAACCACATAAGCTAGAATGCTGAAAATTGGTATAAATATAGATAGGTGGTTGATCAATATATTCATTTACCAATCAAAGTTATCGTATAATTTATTTTGATTTTATTTGTATTTAACAAGTCTACTGTAGGACCAGTCTGCCATCTGTGAATTAGATAGTCATTTATTTGTCATGTTTTTTCAACATCTGAGCGACACAGGTAAGCGGATATGGTTTGAGCCATGGATATGGACTAACTACAGGAAGTGGATTGAGTAGTTAGTCGCACGTCAGCGGAAGTGTGTGTTGATATATTCGCCGAGACCAAGTTACGTCTCTTTGAGTTAAAAATAGCCATAATTTACTTGTGCTATCATTATTTAATTAATCTAAAGTAATAAAGCAATCAAAATGTTAGTGTTTGTGTGTGTGTATGTGTGTGTTTGTCTCACGCCTTCTGAAAAACCAAGAGCATCTAAAAATCTAATTTATGTGCGAACGTGTACCTGTATACCTGATGCAGTGTCACGCTAAAAATAATGCGATAAAAATGCTGAATTTTAAAAATATTTCAATAATTATTTTTTTCATACAAAATTTTCCAAGTCGTATCTGTCAAAAAAGTGTACATTTTGCACGCAAATATCTGTTAGTTTAAAAGTTAGAAGTAGGTATTTACACAAAAAAAATATATTTTGAAGTATAACTTAGCGTTTAAGTGAAAAACATGGTGAATATTTGGTATAATTATAATGTTTAACTTATTTTTAAAGTAAGCCTTTTGTACAAAAACGCCGCCATTTTAATATCTTTTCATACGATATTTCATTTTCCCACCGAATGAATATGTTCTTGAAAATAATAAACCTTTGAAATAAATGTAATTATGAAATAATAAAATGAAACACAAGACATTACGGCAAGTTTTAAGACATATATTGTAAAAATGTGTTATTTATTAGTAAAGATATAGGCATAATAAAATTGCATAATTTGTAAATAATATTTGATTTTTCTGACAATTTCATTTTTATGGCATCGAACAAACCAATGTAGGTACCTACATATTCAAAAAATGTATCCGAACCATTCGATATTACTTACGTGTTCGAATCGTTTCCATGGCTACAGAAAGAATGTGATATTCAAATAAAATTTGTTAGGAATCGAATTTATTTAGAAGGTTGTTGTAGGTAGGTACCTACCTAATACTATTTACTTACAAATCAACAATAATATACCTATACTGATTTCCTATAGGAAAATAATTTTATTTATTTATTTATCAACCGTTTGTCCGATTATAATGAAACTTTGGTGAATTGTCGAGCGTATGCCCAGGATGGTTTTTGGATTTAAACTTTTTTCTTATTCTTCTTCTTCTTCGTGTATTTGGTCGTTTTACCTATGAAGGGGGAGTATCCTGGGAAAAGAAGGTCCGACTGTCCCTCCATCTCTTCACAGGTCTTCCAGGACGGGTTCTGCATATAAACTTTTTTCTTCTTTTTCTTCAACGTGTACTTGGTCATCTTACCTATGAAGATGAACTATCCTGGGAGATGAAGGTCCAATTTTCCTTCCATCTCTTCGCAGGTTTCTGGATTTAAACTTTTTTCTTCTTCTTCATCGTCTATTTGGTCATTTTACCTTTGAAGGTGGACTAACCTGGGAGAAGAATGTCCAATTTTCCTTCCATCTCTTCGCAGGTATCTGGATTTAAACTTATTTCTTCTTCTTCTTCTTCATCGTGTATTTTTGCTCATTTTACCTATGAAGTTGGAGAATCCTGGGAGAAGAAGGTCCAACTGTCCTTCCATCTCTTCGCAGGTATCTGGGTTTAAACTTTTTTCTTCTTCTTCGTGTATTTAGTCATTTTACCTATTAAGTAGAGCATCCTGGGAAAAGAAGGTTCTTTCATCTCTTCGCGGTTCTTCCAGGATGGTTTCTGGATTTAAACTTTTCTTAACCGACTGATGGGACGGGATGTAATGAAGGGAAGGGAGGCACTAAAGGGCCTGAAGGGACGGGAGGTATAAAACTGCCTGAAGGGACGGAAGGTACTGAAGGGCCTGATGGGAAGGGACGTAATGAGGGATTAAAGGGACGGGAGGTACTGAAGGGCCTGAAGCGGCGGGTCCTGGAGTCTAATTCTTTTTCTTCTTAATTTTATGTAGACCTTTAGGGCAGTTTTTATACAAACTATTTCCTATTGTCTAATTCATCTTCTTCTTCTTTTATGTATACATTTGGGTCATTTTTTTATAAAAATTATTTCCTTTAGTCTAATTATTATTCTTCTTCAAGTACGTAGACTTTTGGGAGAGTTTTAATACAAACTATTTCCAATAGTCTTATTCATTTTCTTTTATGTAGACCTTTTGGTCAGTATTTATACAAACTATTTCCAATAGTCTAAATATTCTTCTTCTTCTTTTTTGTAGACCTTTGGGTGAGCTTTTATACAATCTATTTCCAATAGTCTAATTCTTCTATTAGGTATAGGTATGTATTTTTACTTATTTTATGTAGACCATTGGAATAGTTTTTTATACAAACTATTTCTTATAGTCTTATACTTATTTTTCTCTTTTTTATTTAGTCTTTTGGGTTAGTTTTAAGTCTAATAGTCTATTGTGCAGAAATATTATTAACGATATGCACACTTGATGAAAATACATATGAAATGAATGGGATATGGGATGTGACGATATAACCTGCACTAGAATCTTTTCAATACTTTTGTTTAATTAAATTTAAACCATTTATATCATCCTATTTTGAATAATTTTCAACACCTAATATTTAAAGAATGGGGGTTGTGGCCATTACTGAACTCTTCACAACATTTATATTCAAATTAAAAACTATTTACTATAGTTCAAGTCTTCTTCTTCTTCGTTAATGAAGACTTTCAGTCAAATTGAGCAAAAATATAATGCACACGTGATGAAAAAATATAAAAACGAATGGGATGTGACCAATACTAGATCTTTTCAGCACCTACGTTTGTTTAATCAAATTTTAACCACATCCCAACATCCAAAATTACTTAATTTTCAATAGGTACACATTACAATTTGTTTTCGATGATAATATTTAAAAATGGGGGTTGTGGCCAAACCAATCTCTTTACAACGTTGATAAACAGTCATATTTAAAACCATTACGCATAGTCCATGCGAGCAGAAATTGTATAAATATTATACTTCATTCACACTTTATAGCAATATATAAAAAAGAATGGGTTGTGGCCATCACTTGAACATTTTACAATACTTAAACTCAATCAAATTGTAAACCACTTTTCATAGTCTGATATTGCAAAATAATTGGGTGACAATATTATAAAAACGATTGCTTTTTCTTTCACAATTTTACATTCTTGGCCAACGGCGGGACATAAAAGCTAGTGATCAAATATATTAATCTGCCGCGTTTGCTTTAAATTTTGCCGGTAATAATCTAATTTACTGTGCCCCTTTGAATACTTTATAATACATCGGGATTGTTACAAATTTTCGGTGAGGAATTGTTGTGTTACCGCATGGTGAATGTGTTCAGACTTTCTCAGTGGACAAACCATCTTTCTCCGCCAGAAAAAGAGACCGGAGATACGAAATCTGTGCCTGCGAAAATTGGAGAACCTTTACAAGTAAGTGACTGTCTCATATTCCACAGGTAGATTTACAGGCTGAATTCTTTACAAGTAAGTGACTGTCTCATATTCCACAGGTAGATTTACAGGCTGAATTCTTTACAAGTAAGTGACTGTCTCATATTCCACAGGTAGATTTACAGGCTGAATTCTTTACAAGTAAGTGACTGTCCCATATTCCACAGGTAGATTTACAGGCTGAATTCTTTACAAGTAAGTGACTGTCTCATATTCCACAGGTAGATTTACAGGCTGAATTCTTTACAAGTAAGTGACTGTCTCATATTCCACAGGTAGATTTACAGGCTGAATTCTTTACAAGTAAGTGACTGTCTCATATTCCACAGGTAGATTTACAGGCAGAATTCTTTACAAGTAAGTGACTGTCTCATATTCCACAGGTAGATTTACAGGCAGAATTCTTTACAAGTACATAAGTGACTGTCTCATATTCCACAGGTAGATTTACAGGCTGAATTCTTTACAAGTAAGTGACTGTCTCATATTCCACAGGTAGATTTACAGGCTGAATTCTTTACAAGTAAGTGACTGTCTCATATTCCACAGGTAGATTTACAGGCAGAATTCTTTACAAGTAAGTGACTGTCTCATATTCCACAGGTAGATTTACAGGCTGAATTCTTTACAAGTAAGTGACTGTCTCATATTCCACAGGTAGATTTACAGGCTGAATTCTTTACAAGTAAGTGACTGTCTCATATTCCACAGGTAGATTTACAGGCTGAATTCTTTACAAGTAAGTGACTGTCTCATATTCCACAGGTAGATTTACAGGCTGAATTCTTTGGTTGACTTGCTCATATCATCATAATATATGTAATTTAAACCCCCGCCAAACTGAGCGGGAAGTTACGCCCCCGCTCATTCAATAGGAAATACGAAATCTCATTTTTTTATAAGTTTTTTTAACATTTTAATATGTTTTACTGTCTATATGTCATTTTTTTTTAAATATCGATTAACTCCGAAACACCCCAACTAGATAATTTAATTTTCTATAAAAAATATACACATTGTATATTAGTACATCTCAATTCATTTTTAACATTCTTTTGTAAAAATGTAGTGACGAAATCATTTCATATACAATACACAATAATATACAATTCACAATAGGTACACAATTTGTAAATATGTCGGTATACACAATATCAACGGGAACTCAATGGTTTGATACTTAATCTTCAAATGTACATATATACCATCATGTTGTTTTCATAATCTGGGTATGAAAAAAAAACTGACCTCTTTACTATCCTATCCTGACATTCATACCTACATACATGTTTTATATAGAAAATAAAATATCTTACAATAATAATTTCTTTGTGTTTAAGTGTTTATTAGTTTGGTACGTATTCCTAAATTATGCTTACTACGCCATCGACAGTAGGATCTCGTGTTACAAGAAACTAGTTTAAATAATAATATGGAGAATTGTTAAGATTGGCTGATTTTCGCTATCGTGTGTTTACTGCGAAAGAACCAAATAGGCTCTCATGCAATCTCAGACAAACCAAAAATATTATCTGCTGTCAAAAAGGATCTTAAAATGTATCTTTTCCGCCAATCTTACACAGCCAAAATGATGACATTTTGTCAATTTTCAACGCATTTGAGGTGAGAGATTTACGAAAACGGCTAAATTTGCTTCGTTGTTTACTAGTAGTGCTAGAATTATTTTTTATTCAACACAATATTAATCTCTAGCATACCAAAACAAGAACCAACCAGAATTTTCAATTTTAAAACGTTTATAACTGAAATGTATGTTAGTAATAAAGAAGTATTTGAAAAAGCTCACTGCATGGTTACGTTGTTTTCACACTTAGTTGCTACGAAAAGCATTCCTTTCAATTGAACAGAATGTTGTTTTCCTTCGTTGGCCTGTGCGGTCGATGGAGCATAACACCGCAAAATCCAATAAATATAATAATCAGCGGCGAGCTCGCCGCCACGCCGCCCTCGTAAATACTCGGCAAAGGTGTTACTCTCGCCTCATTTCACCGCCACGTCCGCCGGCGGGGAACCGGCGGCGGAGAGCAGTCAATTCTTCGCCCGATTTGTTTTCTATTCCCTTTAGAACTTGTTGCTTTTATCGACGTTCCCATAAGGTTTTTCATTTTCCAAATTGTTAGTCGGCTGACACACGGAGATGACGCTGCTGTAATCACTGAATCTCAACATTTTCTAGAGAAGAGGTGCAAGACACGACACATTTCACACACCAGTGGTTTCTTAACTGTTTATCGATTATAATTATTTATCAGCAGGATACATAATATTACGTGATATACATGAGGCGAAACCAGAGGCGGTGGACTGGCTCTCAGCGCTGGAACCATGACTATAATCTGTTACACCATACAAAAAGTAAGTAAGTACGTGAGCGCGTTCAAAAATATTAATAATTTATACGTACATACATCTACAGCCAAATATGATATTTCAAAAGGTCAGTAGAATAGTCTAATCATAATATTTATCTACAGTCTATTATAAAAAAATAGTCGTTCAATGTATGAAATTGTCATTATCCAATATCCCATTCAATAAAAAACTAGTAGAAACCAATATCACAAATAAGCCAAAATACCTATATCGATCTTTTGGCGTTTCTGGACCAAAGTCATGGAACAATCTTCCAATGGATATAAGATGCGCAGAACTCTTTTGTCAGACGCAGTTTTAAATTATATAATTCTGTCATTAAGTCTGATATAGATATTCTTAATAACGATTTTGCAGTTTTTAAAAGAAAACTTTTTAATATTGTGTGAAAAGAATACTTTTTAACTTATATGTGGGTACGTGTTAACTGTTTTCTTTTTTTTTTTCTTTTCATTTCTTGACTGGTTAACTGGTTAATTATTTTATTATTTTTATTTTTTATTATGTTATGTTTTATTTCAATCTTGTTTATTCTTCCTCTTGCTATAACTAATGTTTTTTCCTTCATAAAGTATCTTATTGTAAACCATTTATGGAAACTTTGCTGGTTTATTTGATAATCATTTTGTATCATTACAATTTATTTATAAAACTGTATGTTTCCTTGATAAATAAATAAAAAAAAACAAAATAAAGATGTGCCGAAAATATCAATGAATTGAAGAAGAAATTGAAAATTCATCTTTTCCGCAAGTCGTATCCAGATTGTCCTTCATCCGTTCAATAATATTATGTGTACTAAATATTATGCCAGTTTACTTTGAATCGACTATTTTTTTATAATTAATTTCATCTGGATTATGTAACTAGATTAATTTGTGATTTTTAGGTATTTTTTTAAGTTTTATGTTTCACCATTTTCAATGTGTTAGCTATAGGACTAATTTTAAATTATTAATTTTAAATTATTTTTTTTGCAAACTGAAAGCGCCCTTGAGGTGACCACGGTTGTCACTAAACGGCGCTTTATAAATTGTCCTTATTATTATTATTATTATTATTAATTTTTGTATAAATTAACAGCTCGATTTATATCAATCAATAAGTTTTTTAAGTATAAATCTCATCAATCTAATCTTAATCAATTTGTCCTCCTGGTTGATCTGTTTTGTATGAGTTATGACATATCTGCAATGATGTTTACTGAAGTAGCGGTTTTAAGTAATGTTGGTATGTAACTTAAATACAATATTTTTCACCAAATGAATATGGTTGTTTGGAAGATATTGCCATTTTGCAATTAGCCCGCCATTGTGCACATGTGCTCAAAAAGCTTAAAATAAATAAATAAATAAGTAGAAAGTATTGTGATTGTGTGACTACCTAATGTATGTAGAGCGGAAACTATCATCACCCAGTTCATAAGTATATTGTCACTGTTTAATGTGAGCTATGTGTCTGTTTTGTCTGATGTTTATTGAAGTAGTGGTTAATTAGTTATTAGTACAAAGTATCTTGATTGTGTGCCTACCTAATGTATGTAGAGCGGAAACTATCATCACCCAGTTCATAAGTATATTGTCACTGTTTAATGTGAGCTATGTGTCTGTTTTGTCTGATGTTTATTGAAGTAGTGGTTAATTAGTTATTAGTACAAAGTATCTTGATTGTGTGCCTACCTAATGTATGTAGAGCGGAAACTATCATCACCAAGTTCATAAGTATATTGTCACTGTTTAATGTGAGCTATGTGTCTGTTTTGTCTGATGTTTATTGAAGTAGTGGTTAATTAGTTATTAGTACAAAGTATCTTGATTGTGTGCCTACCTAATGTATGTAGAGCGGAAACTATCATCACCCAGTTCATAAGTATATTGTCACTGTTTAATGTGAGCTATGTGTCTGTTTTGTCTGATGTTTATTGAAGTAGTGGTTAATTAGTTATTAGTACAAAGTATCTTGATTGTGTGCCTACCTAATGTATGTAGAGCGGAAACTATCATCACCCAGTTCATAAGTATATTGTCACTGTTTAATGTGAGCTATGTGTCTGTTTTGTCTGATGTTTATTGAAGTAGTGGTTAATTAGTTATTAGTACAAAGTATCTTGATTGTGTGCCTACCTAATGTTCATACATATGTAGAGCGGAAACTATCATCACTCAGTTCATAAGTATATTGTCACTGTTTAATGTGAGCTATGTGTCTGTTTTGTCTGATGTTTATTGAAGTAGTGGTTAATTAGTTATAAGTACAAAGTATCTTGATTGTGTGCCTACCTAATGTATGTAGAGCGGAAACTATCATTACCCAGTTCATAAGTATATTGTCACTGTTTAATGTGAGCTATGTGTCTGTTTTGTCTGATGTTTATTGAAGAAGTGGTGAATTATTTATTTATTTATACAATTTTTTTATTTTATTTTATTAACGGCGTTTGCCATTTACAAGAATAATTCAAAAGATACAAAATATAGTACATAATGTGTGATAATGTATATATATAAAAAAAAACAAACAAATCCAATCAATAAACCATGAAAATAAAGCAAGAAGAAATCAATACAAAGAAAAACTTATAAAAAATACATATCAAAATACATACAAATAAAATTTAACCAAAAAATAAAGAGAAAACAAATGAAAGTAGGTATAAACAGATACCTATAACCTATAAACAGATCCATATCACTAGCATATTCATTGCTCAACCTCTGAATTCTGTTCAGTGCAGTGCAGAATTGTGATGCGCTAGTGTGCGGGAATTGTCACAATAAAATTGGTTTGTATCGCGAGTACCCACACGCGGTACATGAAAGTTGATGCGCATCAGTATTTCAGGGCTGTCCACGCTATGCATAATGATTTTAAACAAGAAAAACAAATCGGTGAGTTTACGCCTATCTGAAAGCTTTAAAAAATGCATTGATTTTAAAAGAAAGTCATAATTTAATCTTTCGATTGGTACACCCATTTTAAAATTTACAAAACGGAGAAATTTATGCTGAATTTTTTCTATAGAGTCCGAGTGGACTCGATAATAGGGCGACCATATTGAAGAGTTGTACTCGACAATGCTTCTTACAAGTGATGTATAAAGTAATTTTAATGTATACAAATTTTTGAAATCTTTGGAAATTCTTAAAATGAACCCCAAAATTTGGAGTCCCGTAGTGCAAATATTATTTATATGTTTAACAAATGAGAGATTTTCGTCAAACGTTACGCCCAAATCAAGAATTTCTGCCTGGTATTTTAACTGTATATTATTTATGGTGTACGTGAATATAATGGGATTTTTAATTTTGAAGAAACGTATATATTGACACTTCATAATGTTTAAGTAAAGTTTATTTTTTTGGCACCAACTGTTAACATTATTCAAGGCAGTTTGCAAGATTAAGCAATCGCTTATATTATTGATGATTCGATATATTTTCATGTCGTCCGCAAAGAGAAGTACTTCAACATTTTCGAGAATATCAACTATATCGTTTATGAAAAGTATGAAAAGGACAGGTCCCAAATGGGAACCTTGCGGGACACCAGACGATGCATGAAATATATATATATATATATATATATATATATATATATATATATATATATATATATATATATATATATATATATATATATATATATATATATATATATATATATATATATATATATATATATATATATATATATATATATATATATATATATATATATATATATATATATATATATATATATATATATATATATATATATATATATATATATATATATATATATATGATGTGACATTATTTATTTTTACTGCTAGCTTTCTACCTGACAAGTAACTTATGATCCAATTTAATAAATTACCGCATATTCCCTGGTTTAGTTAATTAGTTATTAGTACAAAGTATCTTGATTGTGTGCCTACCTAATGTTCATATGTATGTAGAGCGGAAACTATCATCACCCAGTTTATAAGTATATTGTCACAGTAAAAATTGTAAACTGCTTGCCATAGAACAGAATATCCTAGTTGGGCAGCATTGATCTACATGTTATGAATGTCATGTTTATGAAGTTGATTGTATAAAGGATATATTATTTTCTGAGGGTACCTATCTACATAAATATCGCGTACCTCATATTGAGAACTCTTCATATTATGTACAAGAAGTAAAGTAGAAACATAAAATAAAGAAAAAAATATTATTTTTCTCTTCACGGTAAAGAGAGAAGCAGTGAACATAAGAGAATATACAATCTGAACATTGTGTACCCTAGAAATACATTTTACTGAATATAATATACTAATACATAGGTAATATGTACATATGTATATTGAAACACCTGTAACAATTTTTCCCTCATATAAAATATTTCTTCTCTTTTTTACTGAAAATTCAATTTAGATTTGGATGCTGACAGAATTGAGATAAATATTGATGATTGATATTTGATTATATTATACAATTTATTATGTCTATCTGTTATTATGTACCTATGTATATTATAATGTTGTATATAGACCTGCATGAAATAACGATTCAAATAATTAGATATTTACAGAGAACGCAATAAAATGAATAATCATAAAATACTTTTATTACGACAAAAAAAGGACTTGCTTCCCGTAGGCAATTTCTACCAGTCATCCACACCGGTAAATACATTAGTATTAGCAAGTACAAAAATATAGTTTACCATTAAATCTAATATACATTGCAACGAGAAAGAAAAAAAATAATAATAAAAATAAATATATAATATAATTTTATATAAAAAATATAATTTAAAATAATAAACACTTAAGAGTTATTATTTACAATATCATACTGACAATACCAACAACAAATAACTTTTACTGTGACAGAACTAAGGCAAAAATAGTATCTCAACCATTCAATAAACTACCTAAACATACATATACTGGGTACTGTGATGAAAGACAAGAAAAAGATAAAATAATAGTCCTACCTAAATGCTAAATTCTAAATACTAACCATGTTTTCATTACACAGTCGCTCACTTAAGTTAGGAGATCACGTGGCTTCCTAACTGGAGAATGCTACGACGTTTTTCTATATGAATTGCATTGCAGAGACATATCTAAATACTTAGCGCATGCGCATCGACGTGAACTAACATTTGCGAATTGTCAAAGAGTAAGGTTGATAGCGAGGAACCTTACGAGTGGTTTAATACTAAAATACAAGATTTATTCGATGGATGACGATTTTATTGGATTCGTTGAATATGTCAAATCAAATACCTGAGTTTTCAGCGATCCATAAGAGATGCCGAAAATTCGTTGGAATTTCAAAAAATCGTGACATCGAACTGTCATTGTGAAGTGTGAAGTTGGTTACATATGTATGTTTGTGTTGTTATAGCAAAAAAAACATTTTAAACGTCAAACGTCAGAAAAAAGATTGATAGCTTTCTAAGCCCATTGAAAGCTATCTATCTTTTTTCTTCATACACAATTATGTGAAATTCTACGCCATCGATCTTAAGTTTGGCGTAGAATTTAGTTTTTATTAAGGGATGTCTCTGCAACGTAATTGCTAACTTAAGAATACTAAATACTCCAGTGAGGTTAGGAGTTAATATTTAGGTACCTAGGACTGTGCATTCGGATCTTAAGGTCGTATTATGGGAGTTATTTGAGAATAATGTAAGAAAAAGTTGAGGTCCCATAAGCAGTATTCTCGCAATATGGGACCTTATGTACATTTTTTAAAATTTTTCCCAAATAACTCTTGTAATACTACCCTTAGCATACCTAATTTTCATTGCTTTCTATATTTTCATTTTTGTCCTGATTTACCTTGTTTCTCATTGCTGTGTTTTTCATTTAGGTACCTACTTTATTTTGAATTGATTAGATGCATATATATTTTTTTCTTCTTTTCGATTAACATTATTTTAATTGATCTGTTTGTGCTTTATTTTCAGTGAAAAATGATTTAACTTTGATGTTTTATATACGAGGAAATAAAACTAGACAATTTGGAAGTCCTAAAAATTATGAAGGCACTCATCAGAAATGATAAAATTATTAATAATCAAACAATTTTGAATAATTCACCGCTTCTCAATATCTTTACCTTAGTTCGCCATAACGGTAATCCTTATTCCTCCCTTTCCCCTTCGTCTTCCGCGTTACCACCCACAACATAATATCGCACACGTTCGTTCATTTTTTAATAATAATTTAGTAAAAGTCTGTCCTGAAGAGGGAGCGGTAGCTCCGAAAACTGATTAGACACCAAGTATTCATAGTGGTTAAAACAAAATAAATTTGCACCCAATTTCAATTTGTGAAAATATTTAAAATATGCCACAAAGTTAAAAAAAAATATAACCAATTTAAAATTTTTAAACTAATAAATAATTTAAAAAAAAATTGCTGTCGATATCAGCATTTACCTAGTCAAATTTAAAGCCCATTTTTTCAAAGTGTCTGTTTAAAATTTATCTTTATATTGGCAGGTCCTTAGCTAAGGTCGTAAAACCTCTCTCGGCATTTATGTATGACCACTAAATCTCCATAGAAAGTTAAAGCAATCTTCATTTCGTTTCAGTCAAGATGGATGGATGGATAGGTTATACGTCCTTTTTATTTCTGCATGTCGGAGATATTCAATATCATGGCCCGGCTAATTCCTAAATAGATAGGCTATATACCTATAATATGTAGACCCTCCGACAGATAGACAGACAACACAATTAGTGGAAGTACCTAAGTAGGGCATAATTGAAGTAAAGTGATCAATCTTAGCATCTCAGGCGAGGTTCAGATGGGATTAGCCACTACATATAAGAGTACCACTTTCAACACATTTATACCGGATGTTTACTTTATAAGGTACCTTAATTTATTTATTTATATTTATTAATTAATTAATTTATTTATTTATATTAATTAATTAATATATTTTTTTTTCTTTATTTATTTATTTATTTATTTATTAATTAATTAATTAATTACTTAATTAATTAATTAATTTATTTGTTTATTTATTTATTTATTTATTTATTTATTTATTTATTTATTTATTTATTAATTAATTTATTTATTTATTTATTTATTTATTTATTTATTTATTTATTTATTTATTTATTTATTTATTTATTTATTTATTTATTTATTTATTTATTTATTTATTTATTTATTTATTTATTTATTTATTTATTTATTTATTTATTTATTTATTTATTTATTTATTTACCTACTTGTTTATTTACTTATTAGAGAGTTATGCAGTCTACACAATTTATAAAGACAACAGGATAGTTATATTGATTACAAAAATTAACAAAAAATAATTAATTAATTTACATGTACCTACATAAAAAACACTAAAATAAGACAGCTGATTAAATTAATTGGAAAGTATTTAAACGATAGTATTTTTAACAATGGTAACAATATTAAGAAGAAAAATATTAATACACATAACAAAGAATAAAGAACACACAATCTTAATTTGTCCCATCAAATCTCCTCCCTTTTTTTATAATTAGTTTAGAAATTAGTAAGTCGTTTAAATTACATAGTTTAAATTACGTCAAAAAGGAAAATACATATTTTTATACCTACCTACTGTGAAACAATAAAAATTGTAGGTACTTACACAATAATTTCATTTATAAAATTGACTTGCAATACATTAAGAGAAAACTGTGTTCCTTGATGAAAACATGATATCTTTATTATAAATTTGAATGTTTCTATGTACCTATGTACCCATATATGTATGTGTTGAATGCGCTCCTAAACCGTTCATCCGATTGCTATGAAACTTTAGTGAATTGTCGAGAGTATACCAGGGATCGTTTTTGGATCAAAAAAACTTTTCTTCTTCTTCTTCTTCTTCTTCTTCTTCATCGGGTATTAGGTCATTTTACCTATAAAGGTGGACTATTCTGGGAGAAGGTTCAATTTTCCTTCCATCTCTTCGCAGGTTTCTGGATTAAATCTTTTATCTTCTTCTTCTTCTTCGTTATATTTTCTTAACTTACTGAAGGGACGGGAAGTAATGAAGGGAAGGGACTGGAGGTACTGAAGGGACGGGAGGTACTGAAGGGACGGGAGGTACTGAAGGGACGGGAGGTACTGAAGGGACGGGATGTACTGAAGGGACGGGAGGTACTGAAGGGATGGGAGGTACTAAAGGATCTGAAGGGACGGGAGGCACTGAAGGGACGGGTGGCACTGAAGGGACGGGAGGTACTGAAGGGACGGGAGGTACTGAAGGATCTGAAGGGACGGGAGGCACTGAAGGGACGGGTGGCACTAGAGGGACGGGAGGTACTGAAGGGACGGGTGGTACTGAAGGGTCTGAAGGGACGGGAGGTACTGAAGGGTTTGAAGTGACGGGTGGTAATGAAGGACCATTTTTAATTTATACAAGCAATACGAAGTTTGCCGGGGGTTCACTATCAATATTAAATTATAAATTTCATAGGTATTGCAGAGAATTAAAGCAAATAACACGCAATAATGAAATATTTGTAAGCACACGCTCGCAGGTGCCGTAATAGAACAAAATTAAAAAAATATATAGGTGTACGCAATGGCTTTGACAAAAAAACCTTATTAAAATTAAAGATTTAATAGTTTTAATTCCAAATATTCTTTTAAATGAATTACGGTCGAATTTTGACAACTGGGCGATCACTAGTACCTAATTTTTAATTGAGGAAAATAAAAATTGAAAGATTGAAGTCATTTGATCAAATATTTCCTAGCAATCAATTACATTGTATATGATAAAATACAGCTATAATGTACAGAAATTAACGGTTATTCAATACGTTCTTAGGTATATCAAAATAAAATTAAATCGAAATTAACGTTGATTAACTCACCTTATTTTAAAAAGAATGAACATATAACATATTATGTAGGTACATCTTTATACATACATTCCCTAAACAAAGCATATTATGTAAATGCTTTTGCTATAGGTGAACGACATCGGTCGTGGCATGATTCTAATTCGTGAATCCAGCGCTCTCACCGCTTTGCCACCATCAATCTTGCTTTTTTCTACCTATGGGTATTATAAAACTATATTATAGGTTTTATGTAAATCTTTTACACAACATCTACAACAGTTATTATGGAGCAAACCAAAACCTTCTCGTTTTTTTTATCATTTTTTAAGGAAAATTTTACAGGTCTGTTTATAAAAGCAACTTGAGAAAATAATCCAAAAAATAAAAGAAAACAATATTTTGTTTGTCACTGCGACATTCCACGCTCTTTTTCTCTTTCACCTTATAGTGAGGGGCAAAACATCTCTCGGTCTTTCGGTGAGCAAAGTCAATTTTAGACATATGGTCATATGGTCATTTCATGGTGTTGACCACCGTGAAAATTTATCTACATGTTTTTTTTATGCAAGAAACAATGTCGTTATCGATGATATTTTATATATATTTAGACACGTTAGTTAATATATGAAAAGAAAACACTCTATAATGCTATAAAAAATGCTATACTAATGCGTTTAGGACAGCTGTCTCCTCCTATCTCTCCTAGTATTTCGATTTAATCAGATGTCTTAATTTAGTGTTTTTTTTTGTGTACCTACTAGTAAATTAATTATCAGCAAGACTCTGGAATAATTTGAGTCCTGATAAAACTTCGTCAAACTCGCTTTCCATTTTCAAGAAAAGACTAAAGCAGGGATATCTCTCCAAAAACACATAATCCCTCTCCTTTTCCTTCCTTCCCTTTGCTACGTGATATTTATCTCTAAACACCTGATCTCGATTTCCTCTTCTTGTTTTTTTGTTATTTTTATTTATCTTGGTTTATTTTCTTTGTTCTTTTGTTGCTTTCATTTTTTGTTGATGTACATGTAGAATTCTGTCACTCTGAAATCTAGTTGGTTGGAAAAAAATGCCTAATGGCAATAAGCCCGCCAGTGTTCATTATATTTGTTTATATTATGTACAAAAAGTTAAATAAATAAACAAATAATTATAAATTATTTGTAATTTTCTGTACCTAATCAATATTATTTTCCAGTGCCAGCGTGAATAGCTTTGGAGATATTGTGTCGCTGGCACTGGAATATGCAGCCTGGATTGGGAATCAAGGGGAATATACATCGATGTTAAATACTTAAATCACTTAGTAGTGAGTAGTGAGCCTGAGGAACTGGCTAGATATGCTCCAAGAAATGAATGAAGCATCTGGAAATGAAGGTAGGCCTCTGTATGAATCTGGAAAAACGAAGGTGATGGGCACAGAAGGCTCTCAAATTATGGTGGACGGCAACCAAATTGAAAATGTAAAACACTATGTATATTTGGGGCATACCATACAATTGGGCAGAGAAAACCAAACTGCTTAAGTCCAAAGAAGAATTGGACTAAGCTGGGCAGCCTTTGGGAAATTGGGTCATATACTTAAAAACCGCAAAATACCCATAAACCTTAAGCGGAAAGTATACGAAACGTGCATATCACCAGTAGCAACATATGGCTTAGAGACTGCGACACTGACCAAACGAAGCATGGAAAAAATAAGGATTACTCAAAGAGCCATGTTGGGTATAACCTTGAGAGATAGAGTGCGGAATGAAATAATTAGGCAACAAACAAGAATTATAGATGTCGCCAAACGTATAGTAACTCTAAAATGGCGGTGGGCAGGTCACGTGGCCAGAAGCTCAGATGACAGATGGCCAAAAAGAGTCATAACATGGAAACCAAGAGCAGCAACCAGGAGCGTGGGGAGGCCACCATTGCGATGGAGAGACGACATTGTAAGATATGCTGGTATAAACTGGATGCAGGCAGCTCAAGACAGAGCAAAGTGGAGAGAAATGGAGGAGGCCTTCGTCCAGGAGTGGACGGGAGTAGGCTAACAAGAAGAGAAGAAGAAGAAGAAGAATCAATATTAAATATCCTATTGAATAATGCATGGAGTTTTCACTGGTCCACTTATAAAGCAATGTACATTGTGTGTTTTATAAATTGTGTAGACTGTATAACTCTCTATCAACCAATGAAATAAAAAATAAAATAAAATAAAATAAACTTTAAATCGTGCTCTTCAACTGCCCATCACTACATCTTAACGCCACTCTCCATCATTGAATAACTTAAACAAGTTTTAAAATATTAACTTTTTTTTTAGATTCTCATGGTCCTCCGCTAATCTTCTACTTTATCTCGACTCTGTACCATGTCTCGGAATATATATTTTTTAAGCTTGACACGCTGGAGCTGTTAAAAAATAATTTATAAGATACATAATGTTTAAGTAGCTAAGTTGACAAAATGGAGCGTTACTTGCAAATCTAATTTAAAGTTCCTCCCTTGGTAGGTACTTAAGTATGAATCTTCGTAAGATAATATTGTAATTAAGAAATATTTAATTAATATTTGAAAGGTATGATAAAACGATATTACCTTTGTAATAATTAGTTACGTGTGACGCCTATTCTGTCTTCATAAGAGAAAAATAAAAAATTAATACAAAATACCTGCCATGTTCGTCGTGTTAGCTTTTATGACTCCTGAATAATTAATTATCAGATCAATCCCTGATAATTAGGAAATAGTTTGAAAACAATATTTCAATACATGAGATTATTAGTTTAAAATAAGATTAGTATTGAGCCATAAAGCTCCGGCTTAGAATAATGCTTCCACTCTATTATGTTATAATTGAAAGAAGCGGGTTATCGAAAATACAAAATCAAATCTCACATAATCGAATATTTTTAAAGTAGCATATACGCAAACATCGGATTTTTAATCTCTGTCAAGAGTAAAATATATCTTTTGACAAATTTAAAACATCTCAATATAGACGAAGTTGAAATATTGTAGGAGAACCAGGAACTCAAGGTACCTACATGGCTTACGACCTGTCATCGGCTGGCTAACGTGATCACTATATGAAAATGAAAATTGAAAAATTCAGTGTTGTCAATGGGGAAAGTTAATGTAGTACGTTCAGCAGATCGAAACGATAGGCTGTTATTATTTATTTATTTATTTATTTGAATCTTCTTGTACATACAATTTGTACACTGGCGGGATATATTAGATAAATATGTGAATTTGATTTTAAGATTCTGCGGTGAATTATGATACTGTTGATTTCATTATTCACAAAAAAGACAATTTCTCAACATATGGCGTTACAAAAAGATTTTTTCGTTACTTCATAGATGGAGATGGTAAAAAACGGCTTATTTTCAATAAATCTGTTTCTCATTATTAAAAAAAATAGACCTTTCAAAATTGCTTTGATACGGGAACTCAATAAAATAAAAAGATATATTAAAGGTGGTTCGGCCACATAGAAAGAATGAGTGATGACCGTCTGACAAAAAAAGTATACAAGTCTGATAAGAGAGGAACGAAAAGAAGAGGTCGGCCAAGAAAAAGTTGGCACGATCACATAAATGGGATTTTGAAAGATGGTGATGTTAGAAGTAAGAATAATAGAAGAGCGTGTATCAGACGATGTATGGACGTGAATGAAGCGAGGAATGTATGTCAAGAGAGAGGAGTCTGGCGTTCGATTCTCTCTGCCTACCCCAAATAGGGAAATGGCGTGATGGTATGGTATGGTAATAAAAGATATTTGGTGAACGTTGAGCAAGCGCATAATTTGATCACGTAAACCAGCCGATGACAGGTCGTAAGCCCTGTAGGTGCCTTGATTTCCCGGTTCTCCTATAATATTCCAATTTCGTCTCTATTGAGATTTTAAAAAGTTTGTCAAAAAAAAAACTCACATACCTAATATTATGACAATAAGTTCAGCAATAAGGTTCACCCACCCATTCAGAAAGTAGTGCATTTCTAGGTGATAAGAGAGAGGTGTCTTGCTTATTTTTTGCAAGATCATTTGAAAGTGTCTTACAGCAGTAATTTAATTTTAAAACAAACTTATTTTTACTCCTCACTAACCCAAGGGGATACAGTGGGGAGTTATGAATTATATAAAGTTTTTTTTTATGCAGTATCATGCTAAAATTGTATTCTGAAAGTTTCATCAGAATGTATCTGTGCGTGTGTGTGCTATGTGTTGCGTGCTGTGTGCTATGAGCTATGTACGGCATATTTATTTTACTTTATCGATTTTAGACTAAAGTACTTATTATTATTTCGTATGGCATATGGCAATATTTAGAAAAGAAAAATAGCACTAGGCACGTCAAAAGTAAAAATATATATATATGATAGGTCATACGCAGGGTGCTCGTCACAGGCATATATCCAAGTCATCAAGCCAGGCAGCAGCCAATGCAGTGGCCGTGATAAAGTCGCTTTCGCCCCCATGATATCGTCGTACACTGCATTCGTGAACTATGTGTTGTACGGTTTGATGAGGAGCACCACAGTCACACTCAGGGTTCGGTCTCATACCCCATTTATAGAGGAATTCCCCACATCTGGCATGTTCAGTACGTACTCTATTAAGAGCACACCAGGTGCGACGAGGGAATCCGAAACCAGCGGGCTGTTGAGTAGGATTCATGCCCCTCCATCTTGCGGGTGCTGAGAGAAGCCAGGTATGTTCCCACTCTTCGTTGCAATTAAACTTGTCAGCAAGTAGTTGTTCACCTGTTTTTACTGAAGGCTTCCTAGATTTTAGCCTAAGCGTTTGCAAGTTTGCTATGTCAGCATGGATAGGGAGCATCGGGTTTAATGTTATCTTGGTCATCTCTCTCATCAGTGAAAGTTTTCGTCTTGTTTCAGGTGGTGCGATGTTGGCCAGAGTTGGTAGCCAGATCAAGGGCGTTGATTTAAGTGTTCCTGAGATAATTCTCATGCTGGTATTTAATTGGACATCGATCTTGTTTGTATGAGCACTGTTTAACCATGCCGGAGCGCAGTATTCAGCAGCTGAGTAGACTAGCGAAATCGCTGAAGTTCTTAAAGTTGAAGCGAATGCACCCCATGTAGTCCCACATAATTTTTGGATGATATTATTTCTAGTGCTCAACTTACCAGCGATATTCGTGAGGTGTTTTTTAAAAGATAGGGTCCTGTCCAGTGTTATACCGAGGTATTTAGGCTGAGGGTTGTATTTAAGTCTTGTTCCCTGGAACACTATATTCAATTTTATGTTCGCCTGTTTATTATTTAAGTGGAAGCAGGATGATTCGGTCTTGCTTAGATTTGGGCATAACCTCCATTTGCGGAAGTAATCTTCGAGAATTTTTAGGTCTTCAGTGAGGATGCTTTCTGTTGTCTGTATATCGGAGTGCTGAAACCCTAGAGCCAGATCATCAGCATAGGTAAATTTTCTTGCTACAGTGTTAGGGAGGTCAGCTGTATACAGGTTGAACAGGAGGGGAGATAGAACGGAGCCTTGTGCTAATCCATTATTGAGTCTTCGACCACGGCTTCTCTTACTATCCCCCAAGGTCACTCTGAAAATTCGATTCGATAACATATTGTTTATAAGTTGGGCTATTTTCATACAAGGAATCACTCTCAGAAGCTTATATATGAGACCCTGCCGCCACACAGTGTCATAAGCAGCTGTAAGATCGACAAATACAGCAGAAGTCTTAAGTTTTTTCTGAAAACCAGCTTCTATATGGGTTGTTAAGGCAAGTACTTGGTCGCAGCAGCCTCTGTTTGGTCTGAATCCAGCCTGCTCTATGGGAATGGCGGATAGAATTGTAGGACCAATTCTGTTATATATAATTCTTTCAAACAATTTATAGCACACGCTCAACAACGCTATAGGGCGGTAGCTTTCAGGGGAGTTGTTGGGCTTGTTTGGCTTGAGAATAGCAACAATCTTGGTTTTCTTGAAGTCAGGTGGTAAATTACCAGATGTCAGTATGTCTGTGAACAGCTCAGAAAGCCACTTTCTCACGCGTGGGCCAGAATTCAAAAGAAATTCCGGATAAATTTCATCTATGCCTGCAGCTTTGCCAGGGCGAGTGTCTTTCAGAGCTGTGTCTACCTCTTGCTTAGTAATGGGAGAGGAAAATTGCGCAGATGGAGTTAGTGAACCACTCAAATTTTTTAAGAGTTTTTTCACCTCTCTTGTATGGTTCTTATCAGAGGGTACCCTCGCCATTTTGATTATGTGATTGGCAATTTCCTCTGGCGTGATTGAAGATTTTGAAACAATTCTGTTTGGTGTTGAGCTATCCAGCTTTCGGAGTAGACTCCATGCCTTTCTACTGGAGTGTTTAAAGTCCATGTTTTCAACCAGCCTTGTCCAATTGTTTCTTCTTGTTTCATCTAAGGATAATAGTAGTTCGTCAGCAATTTCAGCTTCTCCCTCGGCAAGGAACTTTTGGTAAAGTTCTTCACTGGTATCACTCCATCCAGGAATATATTCTCTTCGAAATCCTCGCGGAATGTGTTTTTTGGCAATTTTCCTTATCAAGCCAGAAAATCTTGTATAATTTTTAAAAGTAGGAGGAATGAATCGAATACATTTCTCAAGTTCTGTTGAGAAGCGGTCCCATGATGCTTTGGAGAAATTCCATCGAGGGCGGGGAGAAGATTGCATTAAGGGAATTTGTAGTCCACATTCAATTAATACCGGTCTGTGTTGACTGTGTGGAAAGTCGTTCAATACCTTCCTTTTTGATGGCAGAGGACGTCCATTTGAGCCATTTGTTACAAAGCACAAATCAGGATTATATGTTTTTCTCCATCTAGCCGATCTGAAGGTGTCTCTGTCTTTAGCATCGAATATAAGGCAAGTGTTACTGCCTTCGCTCCAGTTTGAGAGTTTTATACCGTTAGTATCGTTGTTGATATATTTCCAGCTAGTGTGATGGCTATTAAAATCGCCAATAAAAATGGCTGGGTGTTCAGTAATCGGTAAGACCTCTTCTGGCCAAGTTGTTGTTGGGGGCTTATAAATATTAAAGATCTGTACCTTTTCAATGCTGGTGGTAATGATATGGATGTCATTCTCTGTTGATATGTTGATCAGGTTGACATTCTGGAGATCGTTACGGGCGTATGTAGCTGAACCATAATGTTTGTGGTAGATGGCACCAATAAGAGAAAACCCCTCAATGGAGCCTCTATTTTTAAGTTGGCTTTCAGTTCCAGCATGAGTTTCTTGGATGACCACTACATCAGCCTTGTTTTCAGTAAGAAGCCTGGATAAATACTCACTTTTTGACTTGCTTATACCTTCTACATTGATTTGGCAAATCCTTACAATAGGTGTAAGGTTTCTTGTCTGGGGGCCCTGAGAAGGGCCGTTTATAATTTGCGTACTCATGTCTTCCTTTATATTTTTCTTTTCCTTTAAATACGTCTTGATAAGCCGGGAGATCAAGTTGATGGTTCGGCTGCCTGAGGTTCTAACTCTTTAGCGTTATCCAGGGTGCACCACGGGGAGGCGAGCTAGATTTGCACCCTAAAGTACTCATCCGATTTTTTTCAAATTTTGTAAATTTGTAGATCTTAAACACGCTTAACCCCTTTTAGATTTTGAAGGAAATCTGAATAGTGCTTGTCAATTTTTTAACTGTCAAATATTTCAAATTTCAATGTGACCCCAAGCTCAGAAAACAAGTAATTTATTGTTTTTATTTTCAAATTCGTAAAACACATCGATTTCGTAAAATTGCATTGAAGAATTGTCAAGTTTTCATTATAAAATATTTAAATCAAATACCTACAATTTATCAAACTCATTTTATGAAAATATATCAATTTTTTATAATTTGTGGAGTACTTTGTCAGTGAGGAGTTTAGCGTTGGCCTCAACCTACTCGTTTATTAATAAATACACATTTTAAGCTTATTTTGAATTTCATACAATACAAGCACAGTATATTTGTTTTAATTAAAATCCTTTATTTTCCACAAAATTGTTATCACATCCTAAAATAATAACAAAACCAGAATAAGTTGTTATTCTAGGGTGATAATTAATTATTGTTACAACCCTTGTTCTTATGACAACGTTTTTTATTGGACGATAACGAGAACAAAATGGCCGACAATTATTTAATTTGCGTGTTTCCATCTTAATTGTTCGATTGCGTGCATCTCGAATAATATATGTATGTGAGGTTTGTTTTATTTCATTGTAACTAGTTTTGTTTGAGTAAATCGACTAATCAATATCTGTCTATGGTAAAAGATAGGTATGTGATTATTATAATAACATACATTTGTTCAAAACTTTTGGATACAATCATTAATTATTTTGATAGGAAATTTTTTTTTTACGTTTCGGAAAAAAAAATATTATCTAACTATAAATGTGTGGTGGATGAGCGGTAAGCGCGTTTGCTTAGTAATCCAATGGTCGCGAGTTCGAATCTTGCCATGACCAATTTCATTCCCCTTTATCACAAGCATTTTAGCTTAGTTAAGGGAATGTATTTGATACAAGGATATATTCATTCTTAAAAAAAAACAATATTATCACTGTGCAGCTTTTATCTTTACATAATGTATATCTCTTCTTCTTGGTTACAAAACTAGGATTGGTTTGCACCAAGTAGGTACTCCATCTCTCCACATATCTCTGTTTTCCGCCAGCCTCTTCATCTCTTGGTAGCTGCTACAGCGCACATCACTGATCACCTGGTCCATATAAATGTCTCTAGGGCGACCTCTATAGTTTCTGCCCTCCGTCATTCCCACGGCGATAGTAACAAGCAGACCCGGATGCCTGATGTTATGGCCTATCTATTTGGATCGTTGTTGGGAAACCCTCTTTAGGATTTGTTCGTTTCTCCGATACCACATCGTTTGGAATGTAGCCTGTGTTCATGCGCCTGTATTACCACTTTATAAAGACCGCCAGACGTCCAGATTCACTTCGGCTGATAGTCCAAGTATCTCTGCCATACAACAGCACACTCCAAACAAGAGTTTTAATCAAGTCATCCTAATATTGATAATGCTAGGAAATTCAGGTATGATATTTTTTGTTGAAGTTAACTTATGCCTACTGAACAAAACTGATTATTACTGCATTTGAGTGGTCATCTTGAGATGTTGAAGGCAACTTATGCCTATTGAACTCTACATATTATTACTGCATTTGAGTGGTCATGTTAAGATGTCGGTCTTCGTGGCTCAGTTAGTTAGGTATCTGACTGCGAAATTTTGATATGTTATGTTATACTGATCCCTGGGTTCGATTTACGGTGGAGAAACAGTTTTTGACTGTATTTTGTGTCTGGATCTGTGAGAGGAATAATGTCGCAGGTTTCCAGAATTTAGAAACTTGTTATCGGATGCGTGTTAAATTTAATGTTCTGCTGCCAAGATAAAAATATATTTGTCTTGCTTTATTTTGATGTCATCCAGAACATTTTTTTTGCGGTCACCTCTTCTCTTTCAACAACCATACAATTTGTTTTATCTTTATTCATTTTCATATGATATTTGGAGTTCAAGATGTTTTATATCTTTCTCAAGGCCTAATTAAATTCCTGTTCCGTGTCTGCGAGCAATGCAATATTATATCATGTTATTATTCAATTGTAGTCAAATGAATATAAAAGAATTTTTTACCATCACCATTGTCATACATATAAATGGATTATTTTTTTTTGAAGATGTTTATTTTTTTAATAAATAATAATACAATTTCATTTTCCCGCCAAACTGCAAAGCAGTCTTTTGGAAGAGCAGATTCTCTTTTTCACAAAAAACTTAGGACAAAAATTAAAGAACAGATACTAAAAGAAAAAATACCGAAAAAAATTAAATAAACCTAATTCGGTGGGTGATTGAGTGTAGTCGCCATCGAAAGCCGTAAGGCCAAGATGTATGGAAGAAGAAAAAGGAGAATTCTATTGGAGTAAAGCGAGCAACATTGTTAGGTTTCTCTTCCACAATTTATCCTAGCGAATCGCAGTCGCATTAGTGATAAAAACACATTAAAAGATTCTGATATAAATATTTTAATTACAATAATAATTACATACGAAGTCATGTCAAGTCAAAGATTCAAATATTTATGTATCTTTTGTAAATAATATAAAAAAATAAAATGCTCAAAACCAACATCCATGTATTCCGACCAACCAAATTACAAAATATGACAAAATTAGTATGGCCCAAATTATAGAATAATTCTCAAGACCGTTCACCAAATGTGTCATCTCAAGACCATCTAGAGATCATGCTCGAAAATCCGTTTTAAAAGTAAAATACGTACGCCGTCTCATTCGAGAAAGCGTACTCGAAAAAAATGTGCATGCAGCTCTATAAATAAGAACTTTTTCTCACGAATGGCAATAATTTCAGCGTTGTTGTGTTGGTTGCATTGAGTTGGAATAGCTATTTATAGATATTTTGACAGTTCGTTGTCTTGGTAATCTTCGAAAGTGTAGAGAAATTTATGCGTCATAATATTATGATACTTGATAAATAGTGAAAATGTCGACCATTTTATTCGGAAGAGGAAAATAAATACTTCTTCTTTTATCTGTCATATAGCATATTACGGGAATGTGTGTACCTACAGTCAATAGTTCCAGGGAAAGCAGCCATTTCAAAATATGATACAACATGCATAGAATAACAACATGATATTTACTGGATGTACCGGAAATTTTATGAAATCTTACAAAATATAATTCACATAGTTTATGAATGATTGTATGTAAATTATCCCCGGAAGGTTCTAAATAAGATTCTCGATCCATTTTAGTATCGCTAACAATGTAAATGTCAAAATAGTAATTAATGCGAAATTCGTCCGTGTCTATATGCGTCTCTTTTTCGTGTAAAGCGCTGTCTCCTTCTCTCTCATTGAGACCGTTCTCAAGACAGCGGGATAGCTGTCTCGAAGCAATTTCAACTCTTCTATACATTTCGAGACCGGTCTTGAGATCAAGCTCAGTGACTTTTGTTATTTAATACCATTTTGGTTGAGAACGTGTTCTCAAGACCAGTCTCAAGCTGGAGAACGAATCTATAATTCGGGCCTTTATGTATGTCAACAAAAGAATAAAAGCGAAAATAAAAACAACTCAAACACATTACAAATTATAATTATAATAATATAGGTACATTATAAATATCTTCTTTTTCAGCCTGTTCCCGTCCATTCCTGACGTCCTGAAGGCCTCCTACATTCGACTCCACGTCGACCTGTCTTGTGCAGTTTGCATCCAGGACGTGCCAGCATATCGTTGTATATCATCCCTCCACCTCAGCTGTAGTCCCACACCTCTCTGTTCTACGAGGTCTCCAACTCAACACACTCCATGTCCACTTATCGTCCGAGTTTCTGGCTACGTGTCCCGCCAATTTCCGTTTCAGAATCGCCACACGGTGGATTATATCAGTTACTTTTGATCTTTCTCTCACCTTTTCATTCCTTACTTTATCTCTTAGTAACAGACCCAGCATGGTTCTTTCCATAGCTCTTTGAGAGACTCGCATTCTCTCGGCACTTAGTTTAGATAGAGTAACTGTTTCTAGGCCATTATGTAGCAATCGGCATATGGCCTTTCCTTTTCAGGTTTATTGATATTTTCCGATTTTTCAAGATATATTCCATTTCTCCGAAGGCAGCCCAACTTAGTCAAATCCTTCTTTTGAGTTCAGCAGTCTGGTTTTCTTTATCTAGTCGAATGCTAAGCCCCAAGTATACTATGAATATACATTATAAAAATATTAAAAATGAATAAAAATATAAAATCAAAATAGGATAGGAAAAATCAAGGAGGGATAAGTATTTCCTCATTATTTTTTTTGTTGGAAAATATAAAGTTAGTTAGACTATGGAATATCCAGACTTAGGCTATTCCATAGTCTTGCTCATTGTACTTCGAACGTTGAGCTGAAAAATTCTGTATTATTGACTGGGACATTTTGTGTGAATATTGAATCTTTGTTAAGTATGTAAGTGAAAAATTATACATTACTTGGCATCGAAAGTGATGGATTAAGATCCAGAGACTGCTAGATTCAAATCACACATACATATTTAAAGTTTAATAAACTGTTTTGTCTCTTTATATGTGTCTTTCGCGGGGTTTCTACCAATCAAAAGTACTTGAAGTGATTTTTCATAGTATTCCAAAGCGCTATCCAAAGGCGTGCTATACGTCTGATTGATGATCCATCACTGACTGATGGATTGCAATCACTAGAACACAGACGCAGAGTCGGTATTTTAAGTTTATTCTATAGATACTACCACGGGAATTGCTCAGAAGAACTTGCATCTTTGGTCCCTCCTCCACCCATTCGCAACAGAGTCACTCACTTCACTCAATTGCAGCATCCATTCACAGTGGACATTCAAAATATACGAAAAAGTCGCTTCTCGAACTCCTTTATTAATACAGCAGCCCGACTGTGGAACGATCTTCCGAATTCTGTGTTTCCATTTTCGTACAACCCGGGTCTTTTTAAAATCCGAATTAATAAACTCTTTTCTAGATTGCAAACCCCTCCCAACGCTACGTAGTGCGCTTCTTCGGAAGAGTAAAATGGACCCAAATCCTAATAGGTGGCGTCCCCTACGTAGACATGTTAAAAAAAAATCCGTAGTAAAAATAAAAAAAAATCACGCTTTATAATGTATTTTATAACGTTTCATACTATAACTGACGTGTAAAAATAGTAAATTTTCAATACTTTTTAGGCTGTTATCTCCAAAAGCCACCACTACTCAGGGTTCATATTATCCAATCGTTGTTACCTGCTGTGCTATCACGTAAATATGTCTTGTTGGTCTAAAAGATTTTTGTTGGTAAAATTTGTATTTTCCTCTTTGGTGTATTTCTTATATCTATGTCACACAAGTCTTCCAGTTACGTACACATTTCTCAACATTCTTATATCTATGTCACACAAGTCTTCCAGTTACGTACACATTTCTCAACATTCTTATATCTATGTCACACAAGTCTTCCAGTTACGTACACATTTCTCAACATTCTTATATCTATGTCACACAAGTCTTCCAGTTACGTACACATTTCTCAACATTCTTATATCTATGTCACACAAGTCTTCCAGTTACGTACACATTTCTCAACATTCTTATATCTATGTCACACAAGTCTTCCAGTTACGTACACATTTCTCAACATTCTTATATCTATGTCACACAAGTCTTCCAGTTACGTACACATTTCTCAACATTCTTATATCTATGTCACACAAGTCTTCCAGTTACGTACACATTTCTCAACATTCTTATATCTATGTCACACAAGTCTTCCAGTTACGTACACATTTCTCAACATTCTTATATCTATGTCACACAAGTCTTCCAGTTACGTACACATTTCTCAACATTCTTATATCTATGTCACACAAGTCTTCCAGTTACGTACACATTTCTCAACATTCTTATATCTATGTCACACAAGTCTTCCAGTTACGTACACATTTCTCAACATTCTTATATCTATGTCACACAAGTCTTCCAGTTACGTACACATTTCTCAACATTCTTATATCTATGTCACACAAGTCTTCCAGTTACGTACACATTTCTCAACATTCTTATATCTATGTCACACAAGTCTTCCAGTTACGTACACATTTCTCAACATTCTTATATCTATGTCACACAAGTCTTCCAGTTACGTACACATTTCTCAACATTCTTATATCTATGTCACACAAGTCTTCCAGTTACGTGTTATATCTATAATAAAAAGTAAAGACTTTTTGATTCTACATTAATTTAATTGAGCGCGATAGGCCTATTTCGCCTTGTTAGGGCATTAACTAGCTTATGACTATTTTGACAAATTTTACTTATATTTATAGATTAATTATGTAGGAGGATCTTCCAGTTACGTACACATTTCTCAACATTCTTATATCTATGTCACACAAGTCTTCCAGTTACGTACACATTTCTCAACATTCTTATATCTATGTCACACAAGTCTTCCAGTTACGTACACATTTCTCAACATTCTTTGGTGTATTTCTTATATCTATGTCACACAAGTCTTCCAGTTACGTACACATTTCTCAACATTCTTATATCTATGTCACACAAGTCTTCCAGTTACGTACACATTTCTCAACATTCTTTGGTGTATTTCTTATATCTATGTCACACAAGTCTTCCAGTTACGTACACATTTCTCAACATTCTTTCGGTAGATTTATTTCTAAAATGACATCGGTATCAATTCCTCTTTAGAGGTTTTAGTTGGATTTGACACCGTGACATCAGTTACCTTAACTTCCTCTATTTCTTGCCTCTCTCACAAATCCACCATGGAAATTCCAATTTCGAGAGTTTTTTCGATGAATAAAAAAAAAACAAACAATTTAGTTCCAATCTGCAGCTAGAAAAGTTAGTTCTGAATCAAATAAATTCCACGTAAGATA
Organism: Molanna angustata; assembly: GCA_963576475.1. NCBI lineage: Eukaryota > Metazoa > Arthropoda > Insecta > Trichoptera > Molannidae > Molanna > Molanna angustata. Next base: position 272,282 of record OY754987.1, read on the forward strand.
CGTGACGTACATAATTTACCATATGTACGTCAGAGAAATTTCCATTGTAAGAATTTAAATTAATTCGTGACATCTCAATAGTGACGAAGTTGGAATATTATAGAAGTACCAAGAACTCTTACGAGCTGTCATCGGCTGGATTACGTGATCACTTTATGCGCTTGCGCAACGTTCACCAATTATGACTTCTTATTGAGTTCCCTTATCAATGCAATATTTGAAATTCCTATTATTTCAATAATGGGATACAATTCGTTAGAAAATTACATATTTATACTATCGCCATCTATGAAATAACAAAGAAACCTTTTTTTAATGATATCTATTGAGAAGTGTAAACAATGAAAGCATAAGTGTAAGCAACGTTTTTGTAAACAGTGAAAGCAGCAATCCCTATACATTATCGACAAGGAAAAATTCCATTGTATGCGGATATGCAACTTTTAAAATATTCGATTTAATTTATTCCACTATTTTATCAAGTTTTATAGATTTATAGACAATGTTTATAACTATAAGATGATTTTATAAAGTTGTTTAACAAAAATCAAAAAGCACATTTAAAATAATTATGATTTTTTCAGCAGTCACATTACAACATTTACAACTGTAAAGATTTTCAGAAGTATACATAGACCCTCCCCAATGCATAATGTGGTTGTGAGTCAAGTTGACGACTGGAGTTTCCTTTCCAGTTTGCTCCTTTCCTGTTTCCTCTCTTCCCTTCCTTGATGTTGCTGACTTTATACCCACCCAATATTTTATTTTTATCTTTTTTTCACATTGTACACCAAATTTCCGATTTTTTTTTATTTTTTTATACTTATAGCTTATTTTTGTTTGTTGTGTGTTTTTTAGTACCTACATTATTTATAGGTATAATATGAAATATAATTTTCCCCAAAAAAAATCATTTACCTAGATTCTAATAATCTATTTACCTAGATTAGGTAGGTACCTAGATTCTAAAAAAAAATATTCGGTACCTACCTACTTAAAATTATTGTAAAAGACCTTGGGAGCAAGTCCCGTTATACGGTGGAATCTAAACCCTTATGATCACCCATAACATGGATACAATTATCTTATAGAATTCTTTAATATCAGAATGTACTAAAAACTAAATAAGATAATAATATCGTGATGTAGGTTATCATGAGAGTTTTGATTCTACCCTTTGACGGGACTTACTCCCTTATTTGAAACTAAATCAATCATTCATTCATGCCATCACGGCATATCTCTCAATTTCGGGTAACCAGTGGCATGTGTTCGGGTGTGCATTACTTTATTTAATGAAGCACGACACATGCGTGTGTCCGCACACACCGGTCTCGTTTCACCGGCCTTCGTTAGCTGAGTATCTAACTGCTGATCCAAGAGTCCCGGGTACGATTCCCGGTGAAGACACATTTATGAAATTTCAGTCTGGATCTTTGAGACGGTTTATATCTAAAATCTTCAAAATGTGGTAACTTGGTATTGGGGACGTGTTTAATTAATATTTGACATAATTATCTTTTAGTAAGTTAATGTATTCGTTATATAAATAAATAATGTATTCGTTGTCTCTTACTTACATAACAAGAAATAAAATATAACAGTTTTGAAATTTTGACACGTGTCTTCTTCAGGAATTTACTACAAAATATGGTCTTTACTTTTTCCTTTCATCGCTGATAACACTCACAATTCACATAATAATATGAACTTAGATTTTTCTATTTATCCAAATAGAGTACAATAGGTTAGTGTTTTGAAGGTAGATAGTAAAAAGTGTTATAGTATATAAACTATGCCATTGGCGATAATAATGTTCTGTTTAGGGTGTGCCTGAGAATCTATTTCTTAGCGAGGGTCGCAAATCTTCACTATATTCTACTCACTTCACTCACAATCCTCTTCTCACATGAAAAACTTAAAAAGGTTTTACTGGTTTTACATCTCTCCGTTATACCTTTAATATAGATTATATTTACGTGTTAGTCTCGTCACATCAAGTAACGTACTACACTCAAAATGTGGGAGATGTACCTACCTCATTGCTGAACCATGTTTGTATGATTTTATTGTTGCCTGTTATATTTGAGATTAACCAGCACTTACAAGACACACGAAAACTATGATAATAGTCCAACTGTCGAATTTTTCAAGATAAATTATTTCTGTTTACATTTCGACATAGTTTCAAGCCAAGATCAATGAGAATTTACATGACCAGGTCTACATTTTTTATGTTTTTTTCAACTTTGAAGTCATTAAACATCAATTTAGAGGCAGAAAAATAGATGTAACATTTAATGTATAATCTCGAAATTCGGAATAAAATATTGCGTGTGTGTGTGTCCCTTATATCCGTTGATCCTCTTGATGTACAGAACCAACAATTTCAGAAAGTATAAAAAAATTTAGGCCTACAAAACTTGAATACTCAGAATTTTTTTGTTCAGTCAGGGGTTATCAATATTTAAATTTTTATTCAGTATTTCTAAGTATCTCAAAACCATAAAACGTCGAAAATTTTTGTAAATGTATAAAAAGACAATTTTTCAAATCATTTCACGAAAAAGTTCTAGGGGTTCTTAACCATTATTTAGTAAGTGTTTATTTTTATTTTTATTATTTTTCCTTGATTTTTAAAAAAATTGAAGAGTGCCCAAGCAACCTAATTAAACAATTTAGTTTTATATAAAAAAAATTATATCATAAGCATTATATCTCAATTTTTTTTATTAATTTTTGTAAAATATGAATTTAGTGACGACATCGTTTTATACAATTTGTAAGGCAGTATACACTACACAATATCTACGGGGACTCTTAAAGTTTGATACTTAATCAAATTAATCTAATTAAAGTAATTAAAGCGCACTTGAGGTGAGGTTATCACAAAAACGGCGCTATAAAAATAATCCAAATTTATTATTATTATTTCGGGCTCTTTAACACCTTCTCAGGTTTATCACCTGGTGGGATTTGGGGTAGCACGAGCAATGCTGCCAAGTGCTATCCTTACTGAGTGTATGAAATGTGGTGTTTGTGTGTTGGTGCCATGTGTAGAATTTATGTGTTAGTTAGGTCAGTAGTGTCGTCGATTTGGAGGAATTTCCTCACCAGTCTGCATGTGTTTAATATGGCTGCTTTTTGCATGGTGACGTATGTGTATTTAGGTAATTAGTATTATTATTATTAATCTTCATACATACCATCAAGATTTTTACATATTTGGGATAGGAAAAAGGACTGAGACCCACACTATCCAATCCTGACATTCATGATTTGTAACAGTATAGAAAAACACAACATCAAAAAACATTTAAAAATTTGGATTTAAGAGTTTATAGTAGGTACGTATTTTTCAACTCTCCATACTTTCGCCATCGACAGTTTAATCTTATGTGTTACATACAATTAATATTAACCACTGAACGATACTAATGCTTAGTGATTAACCCAATTTATAGGTGTACATGTCAAAATATTTTCTTTATGTATTTAAATAAAAACTTCTCCCTTTTCTCCCTGTCCATATGGTACTTTCATCTCTAATGTCGAATTATTTCAATTGACCAGTGCTTCCAAACTGGTTTATTAAAAAGCGCCTCTTTGCGTGAGAAATGATCTTAAATATATTTCTTTTCTGTTGAAAACCAAACTCAGGACCCTGGTATAGAAGTCGAATCACGAACCACTATCCTACGTCCATCAACTTGGATTTCATATTTAAATTATATATATTTTTTAGTAAATTTACTTTCTGCTGAAAACCAAACCCAAAATGTTTGTATAGAATTCAAACGACGTTCAAGCACGTTACGGCAATCAACTTGGATTTGATATTTAAATTCGAAGATAAATAATATTTTCTTTTACTCTCAATGATTAAATATTTTCAATTCCTAGGAGTCAAGATTTTCATTTTACTTCCATTAGAGTTTAAAAAAGCTAAAAAAAAACACGCGCACTAAAATAATTTACAAAAAAAATAATTTACACATTATAAATATTATCTGCTTCAGAACAGGTTTTTAACCTAGTGAAGCATCTTACGTTTCGCATCTAGTTTTAAGTATTATCCTGTTTTATTATCAATGTAAATTCAATTGTATCTAGATGTATGAAAATCAATTCAAGGTTATTTTTCAATATGACAAAAATATCTTATAATTTTCTCGTACATACAGTATGACAGTGTGTTGAAAATTCCATACAATTCTATAAACGTCATTATGCGCTGAAAAGTTGATGGTGTATTTTCGAGCCCAAATAGCATCGTATTTTTATATTGTCAGAGAAGGCATATTGCTGATAATATTCGTTGGAGCCAACATTCACACAGATGTTTCGACCTTCTCTATGGATATGGTACGTGATGTTATAAGGAAATGGTACAAGCCGTCAGAAGGAAACGGTAAGAAGAGTTTAACTTGCGTTAGACGCGACGCACGCACTTATTTTATCTGAACGCCACGTAACCGTCGAAAATAAAGCCTTAAGGCTTTCTCCAACGAATGGAATCTCGATTAGCGATTTATATTATACTTGTCTAGCTTACTACTGAATGTCGACTCTTTTTTTTATTTAAAATAAAAAAGGTGTTTTCAATAATAGTGGTGGATTAACATTCACTTAAATTTCCTGATCTTAAAAAAATCTATATAATATTTGATTAAATAAGAAGAAATTCACTACATGATTCAAATTAATATTTCGTATGGATAAATTTAAAACGTGAAGTGTGAAAGGAGTTACTTTTACATTCCTTCAATTAATGACATGATATAAAATATCAAAGAATACAATATTTTGTTCATTTAATTTATCTACGTGAATAAATTGAGTTTTTTAGGATTAAAATTAAAATATATATACTGTTGCAGTAATTTTGTAATCTGAAGCACAAACCTATTTCATTAAAAGATAGAAACCTTAGACTCGAACCAAACACCTCATATTTACTAACTATTTTGAAAATCCTAATTAATTACATTAGTTTATTAATATACACACAGGATCATTAAAAGTTTTTTGATTGTTTTGAACATTGTTTTTATAGAATTTTCATACAGACAAATCAGTAGATGTAATCCATTTTGTAAAGTTATAATAATAAAAACAAAGAGATAATTGAACATATACATAATTGGCGGATGTCATTTTCTTGCACCAAATAAATAAACACAAAGCCATGATAATGTGTGCAAACAGATACACATCGCTTTAACAAAAAAAAATATATTTTAAAAGATCCTCCACCACCATGGTTCCAACACTTCCTATTGGCAGAAATTTAAAACAACACAAATAAACATGATTGGATTAGATATATAATTACAGATAAAACAAACCTGCATAATAGACCCGATATAACGCTGATTGAGAAAAATACAAAAAAAATCCACTTAAATGAAATATCTATTCCAAATACAACAAATTTAGGTGAAAAAATACACAAATAATTCAAAAATACCTCCCTGTAGCAGAACAGATCCAAACCCAATGGGGACAAAATAAATTCACAAGAATACCGTTCATTGTATCATCAACAGGAGTTGTACCAAACAATATGGATGATAGCATCGAAAAACTCGATCTGCCCAATTTTATAGTCAAACAGATTTAAAAGAGTATGATTAAAAACACATGTTGGATAGTTCGTAAATTTTTGAAAACCTCTCCGTTGTTTGCTTTTTCCCCGATTACTCCACGAACAGACGGGATAATATTAATAAATACTTCCCTGCACCCTGCGCAAGTGGCGACTTTACCGCTTCATCTCCATGGATTTTTCTCGATTTATATCTAGTGGAAAACGAAATAATTATTGTACAAATAGAGGAAAGACGCAACTAAATGATGTTGCGTCGAAATAATATGGCAGAGCGATTAGCGCGCTGGGCTAGTAAATCCAGTGGTCGCGAGTTCGAATGCTGCCTCGAACTATTTCGTTCACCTATAGCACAAGCATTTATTTTGCTTATTTTAGGGAACGTAGAAAGATGTATATGTACTTGTTTAACAAGGACATATTCATTTTGGTTAAAAAAAAAAATAAAAAAAAGAAAAATACAGAGAATTGGCCTAGGTGACATTTTGCAGGACAGAAGAACATACAAATTAAAGGATGAGGAAAGCTGACTCAAATAGTAGGCACAACAGAAAGTGAGTTGAGGTAAAGCCAGGGAGAAGAAGATTGGAGTGAAGAGTCGTAGTTTGAATAGGAAAACAAAGAAACATTACGAATCAAGAAATTAAAGACTTTCAACTTAGACTATGCAGTTTAGTTAACCATCGCAGATGATTTATCAATTATAAGATGAATTATATTTTTGAATCAAACGAAAATGTCACAACGTCAAGGACCACAAATGTAAAATGTTTCACAAAGGTATTGGTGAATTGGTGAATTGGTGCTGGAGTTGTGGTGTCAATTTAGAGTTTCCACCCTTTACATAAATAGTGTCGTTTGTCCCTTATCATCTATGGGGTAGTGATTGTCGGTGTGTTCTGGTAGATATGTCTGCTAAACGTTAAATTCTATTGCTTTCTTTTTCGTACAATGTTTGGTATTAAACACCCAACCAGAAAGTTGTTATCTCTTCAAAGGTACTTGTTTTAATATTTCCTTATTCTCTTTCAACAACATTTTGCTTCCGTCTACTAATAGTTTTCATGATAATACTAACAAACAAATAGCCAAACCATCTACATACTCAAACATAATATGTTATAATAACATTGTTTTTATTTTTCAATGGATGATTTTCGATAAAACTCCATCATTACTCATAGTATGATAAAGTTTATTTTTGCCGATAATTGATAACACTAAAACTCCCTAAGTTTTTTTATATTTTTATTTTTGCTTCTTGAACAACTAACAGGTAGATAGGTACCTACTATTTGAATGTAATTTTGACTAGCGCGCAATTGTCATAATCTGAAGAGTTATGTTATTTAACCTTTCACAAATCCAGACTGGAAACACATTTGAAAACTTCACCGGAAATCGAATCCGGCACTTTTCGCTCAGCGGCTAGATATCTAACTAACTGAGCTACAAAAGCCGATAGTATAATATATTAAAATAAGATTTATTACTATTTGATACTCTTTTATTTTGGTACATATTTTCTTGAATCAATTTAATATTCTCAAATATCGAATTATTAACTTTGTGGCACATTGTACCACAGTTTTTATGAAAAAAAAAAATGGTCGCAATTTCAATTTCAATAACGCGGTTGGTAAAAAATAATAAAAAAAATATTTAAATATTTAAAATATAAATATAAATCAATACAGTTTTTCAAACAAAAGTACCTAGGTAGGTACTTGATGGAATTCCATATTCATTTTTACTATAATAAAAATACAAAGAAGTACAAATAAAAAAAAATAAAGATGGATGTACACAAGATTTATTTTTTTAATATTTGTATTCTATTGCAATGGGTTCCATAAAAATACACTCCGGATATTTTATTTTATAGAACTTCTCGGACAATAATTTAACACGCATCGAATAAAAAGTCGCCACATTGTGGACTATGTATAATATTAATCATCATACAGATCCAGACTGAAAATACAATAAAAAACTTTGTCACCACCGGGAACCGAACCTTTGGATCAGCAGCCCGATATCTTACTCTTTCCAGTTTAAACTAAAAGTTTATTTCGCTCTGAATGAAATAGAGATGATGAAATATTCGCCAAATATAAAATATTAATTTTTGTAGTGGAAATTTTAATTTTGGTCACAACTAACTCTTTTTATTAATTTTCAACTCAATATATATTCGTGTGTTTTCGACATGAATATCTCCAACGAATCATCTTGGAGGGAATGTTTGAAGGACCAACTGGCAGAGGGCGTCCCCTCCGAGAGAATCTAGAACAGGGGTGGGGGGGGGGGGGGGGAAGTCTGGTCCAACCGGCGAAATCAAAACCCTCGTGATTACCCAAATCATGGATATAATTATTATAATATGGAGTTTTATAATATCCTAAGATGTCATAGAACTCCATATGATAATTATATCCATGATATGGATTATCACGAGGGTTTTGATTTCGTCGGTTGGACCAGAATTGCCCCCCAGGTGTGCAAGAACATGAAGTTTACCTCCTACACAAAGTTGAAGAGAGTGGTGAAGAACAAGCAGAGTGAAGGAAGAGATGCATTCGTTGGCTGACTTAGGGCCGATCTTATAAACGAAAGACCAAATATTCGTTAGTATGTTTACGATTTACTAACGGATGGATGTTCCTAAGTAGATATTACTATCGGCGGTATTATAAAACTATTTTAACTGTCCGTTTATTTGACAGTTACAGTCTAATTAGACTAAAATGGATTTTCAATGGATTTGTAATGGACTATAATGGATTGTAATAGATAAAGCGGTGCTGTCATTGCAATATATAAACAGAGAGTGTTTAATCGAATATTTTTATTATTGCATATGCGCAAACATTGTATTTTTTTCCCTGTCGGGAGTCAAAGATATTTTTTAACAGATTTTTAATTATCTCAATAGAGACGAAGTTGGAATATTTATTGTAGGAGAACCGGGAAATCAAGGCACCTACAGGGCTTACGACCTGTCATCGGCTGGTTTACGTGATCACTTTATGCGCTTGCGCAACGTTCACCAATTATGCCTTTTTAATGAGATCCCTATCAATTCAATTTTGAAAGTTCTATATATTGTAATACTGAAAAAAAAAAAAAACCAATTCTCTCAATAGATGGCGTTACAATAAAATAAATAAAAAATAATAAGATTGTTGTTCATAATTTCACCCATAGATGGCTGTAGTAAAAATTCCTTATTTTCAAGCGAAAAGAATTTCAGTATTACAATATATAGAACTTTCAAAATTGAATTGATAGGGATCTCATTAAAAAGGCATAATTGGTGAACGTTGCGCAAGCGCATAAAGTGATCACGTAAACCAGCCGATGACAGGTCGTTAGCCCTGTAGGTGCCTTGATTTCCCGGTTCTCCTACAGTAAATATTCCAACTTCGTCTCTATTGAGATAATTAAAAATCTGTTAAAAAAGAGTGTTTATTTTTTTTGCGTACTTCAAACAATATAAAAAAATTACAAAAATGGTGATAATCCTTTATTATTTAGCTAGCGCGCTAAAAAAAACTTAATGCATATGTTGGTACTAGTTAGGTACAATTATTTATTAATTCATTTTTTTTTAAATAAAATAAAACGTAATTCAGTGTCATCAATGTCATTTTGAAATAATAAAATATTTGGTCAAACACAAACTTGTAATCAAATTCGTTTTGATTATTCAAAATCACTGTCGAACGACGTTTTTTACTGAAAAAAAGCAATTCAATATGAAAATCCAAAAAATATAATACAGTATGTTTCAAAATATTCGTAATATTAAAAATGTGTGGTAAAACTCAATCCTTCCATAACTTATCGTTAACGAACGCTTAATCGGTGGTCCGACCGTCAGTAAAGGCTATCGGTAAAATTTTACTAAAATTTAACTAACGGATTGTTATAAGACGAAATATAGAGCATTTGTATCAAATTTCGGTTTGTTTGGTCTGAAATCTAACTAACGGACGTTTATAAGATCGGCCCTTAGCGGGTTGAATTGAACTCCCGCGGTTTAACATAATTTCACGTATTTTTATTACTTGTGAATACAATCCTGTTCTGTGATACGACTGTCGATCCAATCCTGTGAGCAAGGATATCGCTCACAATTTTTGTTTTGGGGTAATTAAGACCTAAACCCCCGGACATCGGGCTACTTACACGCTAGTTCTTTCAATTAGGTTTTAATTAAAAAAGAAAATATTAGGAAAGAAGTTTTCACTTAAGATGAAATAAATTATAAGCATAATGTAAAAAAAAATAATTACAAAAACATAAATAATTTAAAAGAAGACAAAGGCAGAAAGAAAGGTGGTAGGAGAGGGACAAAGGGGTTTGAGGAAAGGATGAAGTGGGGAGTTTTTTTTTTTAATTATAATAAAAGGCACAAAATATATTTTTCCTTTTCTTACACAAATTAATAATCTGGTAGTTTTGAATGATGCGGCTCCTTAGAAGTTACTTGGCGAAGATCAGAGTTTTTTTTCTGAAAAACTGAAACCTTTTTGTATTTTGGTATATTATCTAATATATTTACCAGCAGGAAGCTGACGACAGCTCTTTTCAATAATATTATACCTCGGTATATTCCAACCGGTTTTTGATAAAAGGAAAATGTGGAAATGTAAGGAAGAAAAACAAGAGAAAATGTTAAGGTGAAGACCGAATAGGATGGTACATCGGTAGACTAGTTGACTAGTACAGTCAATTGCTATGTAACATTTTGTTTTTTTAAATAATATTACTTTTTCATTTTTCCGAACGTGTGAGCAGAGTGAAATTTTTTAGAAGAAAATATTGAAAAAAATCGTTCCTAATATTTTTTTATAAATATCTGTACCAAAATCTGCGAAAAAAAGAACCGTCTTTCAAATAATCTGTACTATTTGACATTTGTATACAAAATATACTTAATTTAAATAGAAAAATCAATTAATGAATTTTCTAAATTTAATGAGATAAAAAAATCATACATCTTATTAAATACTCCTTTATCCTTAAAATATTCACATTGGTTTTTTTTATAATTTGATTTTCGATGAAAATTTTTATTACCTCGATTGAGACGAAAATCGGAATAATATTAAATTTGATAAACGAGAAAACAGGCACCTTTGTTGAATACAATATAAAGGTCAGATACCAAATTAAATGTGATTGGTTAGTGCACTAGGTTAGTAATCCAGGGGTCGTGAGTTCGAATTCTGCCACGACCGATTTTATTTACCTTTAGTAGATACTAGCATTAAAACTTAGTTTAGGTAATATATGTATAATGTATCTATATAAACCTACTTTTTACAGGGACATATTCATTATTTAAAAAAAAGCACTTCATAAATAAATACTTCAATTTCGACTCTTAATACAAAACCTAACGTAAGCAATAATCTCAAAGTAAGAAAATCAACACTCACACTTTAGTTCCTTCTCGTAGTAAATAGTTAAAAAATAAAAAATGAAATACAATGATGGAATTATTGTGCCACGAGCTGTGAAATTCTGTTATGAACCCTAAACTTTCACCCTGTGATAAAATCATTCAGTTGTTCACAACAATATTCAGATTTAACTACCTCTGGTTTCCATTATATGTACATATTATGTATTTTAACAAATACTTTCTTCTTGAGAAGACAAACTGTCATGTCCGCAATTGGATAAAATTTACTACTTTAAATAAAGCTTTGAACAAAGGACTACTTCAACTGATTTTCACTGAATATTTGTTTTACCAACCGTTCTCTTAAAATGAACTTAAAACGGTCCCTTCACTTTCCAACTTTCAAAACAGTTTAACATTACATTATCTGTTTTAAATTTTGATAATGTATATGTATATTATTAGATACCTACTCTAAAATAAAATATAATAATGTCATATCAGAGGTTCATGGTAACTCTGTTCCTACTTTGTTCAGACTTTGACTGTTAATGCCACAGCTTTCCTATATCCATACCTATTCCTTTTTTTTCTCCTTAATTTTGAGTACCTATTATTGTTATTACTGTAGGTACTTATTTGCACTGTTCGGTAAGATACACATAATTTATTTTAAAATAATTAAATAAATAAATAAATATCTTCTTCTTCCTAGCCTTCCCTCCACTGCTGGATGTAGGCCTCTTCCATCTGTATCCATTTTTCTCTATCCTGTTCCGCTTCAATCCATTTCTTTCTGGCGACCACAACAATATCGTCGGCCCATTTCTTCTGTGGCCGACCAACAACCCTTTTTTTCCCATGGTCTCCACTTTAAGACTTTCTTGAATTTGGCTTCCTGGCCACGTGTCCTGGCCACGTGTCCTGCCCATTGCCATTTTAGTTTTGCGATCCGATCCATGATATCGGCGACTTTTGTTCGGCGTTATAAAAATATTTTTAGTTGCAATAAAAATATATTGGAAATAAGTATTTTTCCACAATATTATTATAACATCTGAACGTTTTCGCCAAGGTGACTTGGTATTGTCAAGGCCCAAATGAATCCAAACTAAATTGACAAGATTCATACTTCTCTCAGCATTTACAGCGATGTCACACGTGTGGGCGGAGTTGCAGTGATTTTATAATGTTGTCAAATATGTGGGTGGAACATTGTAAAATCACTGTATCTCCGCCTACATTATGTGGCAACGTTGTAAATTTAATGCTAAGTGGAATATGAATCTTGTTAATTTTGTTTGTTCAACCAGGTCCTAATGTCCGCCATATTATCTATAATAAATACTATTTCTGACACGAGACTAGCTAACTACGTTGATGAATCATATGCTTCCAAAATCAAATGCATCTACATTTTCTCTAAATGAGGTCAGTTTTCAATTGATTGATGTAGTATACATAAAAAACAGACGAGGAAACAGTATGTAAATTGTAAATAGGATGTCAGACGTAAAAACACTTGTAAAAGACAAAAAACTGTATCGAAAAAATAATATTACAGCATACATAATAATATGGGCAACTGTGCGGAAAGCCACAAAAGAAAAACTTTCAACAGAGTTGAAAAATTGGTCGTAGCATTCTGTGAATTTCATTATGACAATGGCTGGAAGGGAAAAGAGTAGATACCGAGAACTGCTTCAAACTTCTCAAGTTCTGAGTTAGATTCTTGGCGTAGGTTTGACTTCTCTTGTTATTCATTCAAAACTCTGATTATAAAAATATCTTGCTTGGTTATTCTTTCTGTTTCTCTTTTTACTCGTGGCGTTCGCCAACTTGTAAATTTATTTAAAACAATTAAGTTTTACAAGAGATTCTTGGCTTCGAAACTTACGGCAGTGGTTCAGAAAAAGTACTACGCCGCTGTTTAGGGCTAAGAGCGTTGTTTAGTTTTAGTGTAAACGAAGTGGAGAGTGAAGGTAGCTCTGGGGGGCAAGTCTGGTTCGACCGGCGAAATCAAAATCCCAGTGATTACCCATATCATCGATACAATTATCGTATGGAGTTCTATGACATCTAAAGATATTGTAGAACTCCATATAATAATTATATCTATGATATGAGTAATCACGAGGGTTTTGATTTCGCCGATTGAACCAGACTTGCCCCCCCTGATGTTGGCCAATCTCCGCAAAAGAGATGGCATCTCAAGTTTGAAAAATGAAATGTAACCACTGACTATTTTATTTAAGATGGGAATAATTCACCCATCCATTAGAGGAGCTCTGCGGGAGTATTTCTAATTGGCTTTTTTAATTGGAAGCAGATTGATTACGGGTCGTTGATAAAGGCTAGATTATTTTCTGTGAAAGGATACCACAGCCAATAATATTTTATTTTTATATCATTGACCACAGCACCTATGTACATTACAACCAGTGGCAATTTTCGAAGTACTGAAAATTTGCTTTTGACACGTCATTTATAGTGAGACGCGTTATATTGTTCAGCGTGATTAAATTATATTTTCTACGAAAGATTTTTAGAAATAACGTCTTCCATTTACCAACACATTAGTCGGTGGAAACCCCCAGACAGATACTTATAAACAGACACATGAAGATTTATTTGCATTAAGACCGGTAATGGCTGACCCAATTATTTCGAGGCAAGCAAAGCTCGCGGTACACAATGGTATCGTCGCACCGACTCTAATGTATGCTAGTGAGACATGGACATGGCAGAAGACGCATGAAAGTAGAATTAACGCGGTTGAAATGAGGTCACTAAGAAGAATGTGTGGTTAAACGATGTATGATAGAATAAGAAATGAGGATTTTAGACGAGAATGTATGATTGAAAGAAATATCGTAAGTAAGATGAAAATAAATGCCCTAAGGTGGTTCGGCCACATAGAAAGAATGAGTTATGACCGTCTGACAAAAAAAGTATACAAGGCTGATAAAAGAGGAACGAAAAGTAGAGGTCGGCCAAGAAAAAGTTGGCACGATCACATAAATGGGATTTTGAAAGATGGTGATGTTAGAAGTAAGAATAAAAGAAGAGCGTGTATGAGACGATTTATGGACGTGAATGAACCGAGGAATGTATGTCAAGAGAGAGGAGTCTGGCGTTCGGTTCTCTCTGCCTACCCCAAATAGGGAAATGGCGTGATGGTATGTATGTATGTATGTAATATTTTATTTATTTGGTTCTATTAATAAGATTTCTAAAAATCAAAATCAACAAAATCACCAAGTACATAGGATGTTATTAATGATGAATCTAAAAGGCCTTTGAAATTACGGTCAAATTATATATAAACAATGTCAACAGTGGTCATTATGAATGATTAGGCTTACCTGTCTCTGATATATTTTGATCAGTTCGACTATTTTAGTGGAGCTGTTTTGCACTCTCCAATATATTTTTGTGGAAAGATTGACGATGTGCAGTTTCCACCAAAGATTCCACATCTTCTTGCAATGGCGACCTCGATAATTTACAAGGAAATTTTAAAATTCGTTGAGAAAAACATGGTAGTTTTTAGGCGTTGTTTGTTTTTAAATAAAATTGTCACTTCGTAAAATGGCACAAATCGTCCTTGAATGGTCGTATGACTTATATTAAAATAATGATAATAATAATAAGATCCTTTTTGTCAGTTAATAACTCTTTTTATGCTCCTTAATGATTACACGTGCAATATTTCTAAATATTAAATTTGTTCCGTTTCAAAGCAATAATTGATAATTTATAAGAGTTATGAAAGAGATGGAAGGAATGTATGGATGGGAGAAAAGGGACGACAAATAGTCATTATAATTTGAATGTTTAGAAAGTACTTACACACTTGATGAAATGTCGAGGGACCTTGTTAGCTAATACAAGTACCTACAATATTATACTTACTTCTAGTACTCTATACAACAACAACCATTCACTATAATATAATACATATAACAACAGAGTACTCTGTTGTTATATGTAAACAAAGTTACATATAACAACAGAGTAAGAAATATATGTAGGTACATATCTACAAAGCTGACTTTAGGCTACAACATTAGGCCAGGGGGTCTATTGGAACATAAAATGAGGTGGAACCGAGGTACTCTATATTTAATGTTTAAATATTATATAATTCAGATATTTATGACACATTTGTATAGCAGTATATTATTTGCTTTTAGATATTTAAATGCCTTTGATAAAAACATTTTACTCGTGAGCCATGATTTCACAATTTTTAAGCGTATTTTTACATCAATTACTCGAAGGGTATCATGTAGAGAATGCATACTTTGAGTACCTATTGTACATATGTATGGTGTATTATGAAAACTTTTTGTTTAGGAATCTAATAGAAATGTACTTCATAAAAATTCATTTTTTTTTCAACAAAAAAATGAATATGTCCTTGTTAAACAAGTACATATATGTACATTTTCGTACGTTCCCGAAAATAAGCATAAATGCTTGTGCTATATGTGAACGAAACTGTTCGAGGCAGGATTCGATCTCGTGACCACTGGATTACTTACCCAATGCGCTAAACGCTCTGCCATCGACCCATTTAGGGATTGTCAATTTTTCAAAAAGAAAATAATGAACTATTTGGTGGAGATTTTACTGTTGGCCACAACTACCGAGTTGATAATTGTTTGAATTTTCATTTCTAATTCAATATCTTATTCCTTTATAACTTTAAAAATCGAAAATAAAAATAAACCAAAATTCAAGTGAAGTATACTATTTGAAAATTCAATATTAAAAAAAATGTTTTTGCATTTTATTTAGCTATATCCAAGAGGCAATTTAACGTGGTATAACGATACGAAAATAAAAAAAAAACAGCCCACCCTAATCCGTATATTTAACCAAGACCAAATTTCTGTCACAGTTCAGGGGTGACATCTGTGCGAGACACCGTCACCTCATTTATAAGGACTGTTGATTTCACTGTTTACAAATAAAGTAATTTCTCAATAGATGGCGTTACAAAAAAGGCTTTACTTTTTCTTCATAGATAGCAATAGTATAGTTTTTTATTTTCAGGTGAATTGTTACACACTATTCAAATATAAAAAAACTTTCAAAAATTGCATTGATAAGGAAACTCAACAGAAGATAATTGGTGAACGAAATAGTGATCACGTAAACCAGCCGATGACAGATCGTAAGCCCTGTAAGTGCCTCGAGTTCCTGGTTCTTCTACAATATCCCAACTTCGTCTCTATTGAGATGTTAAAAAAGTTTGTCAATAAA
The DNA here is from genome assembly GCA_963576475.1 of Molanna angustata. Classification (NCBI taxonomy): domain Eukaryota; kingdom Metazoa; phylum Arthropoda; class Insecta; order Trichoptera; family Molannidae; genus Molanna; species Molanna angustata. Next base: position 288,574 of record OY754987.1, read on the forward strand.
AATATCCCTTGTTGGATTATTAATCAAACTACAATATAATATATTGCAGGTAGGTACCAACTATTCTTAGAATCAACTGTCAAGTATTATTATGTGTTGCATAGAGAATCTCCTATAAATCTTCATGGATAGCTATCAACTTGAGAAAGTTCAATGGGGTATCTGTATTCTGCATAACTTGAAGTACCTACCTTCATCTTACTGACATTCGATATATGAAGGTACTCTACTTGACTCCTGACTATGGGAACCTCTTCAACTGGAGAGAAATAGTGAACTTACACAAGTACCTACAATCTTGGTCACATATGTAGATACCCATACATATAGGTAGGTAATGCAACCTTTTTCATATTTATAATTCCTCAGAGCATTATTGGTTCCCAACCTTATTTAGATCATAGATTGATTCTTCGTAATTTCGGCCCTCTCCTGGCTAATATTGAATTTTTCAAAACTGATTCCTCCAGTACAATGGACATATGGAAAATTCAAAAAAAAAATGACACATATGAGTTATTTCGTTTACAACCTACATAATAATGCTCTAACAGGGAGAACTTTTTTTTTTTGAAGCTACAGTATTATTTCAGGTCTGACGAGGGTAACAATACTTCAAACATTCCATTAATAGAAGTCCAAAAACAATTTTTTGATGCATGATCAAACAAAATATTGGATGATTCAATCTATTATCACAAACGCGAAACAGAATAACAAATTGAATATTATATTCTTTTCTTTAACAAATTAAAAAATATTCTATAACAAAATATATTATATGTCAATTAATTATTTTGTTAGTTAAAATGAACAGTAATCTTGAAGATGCCCTAACAAGGCGAAATAGGTATCGACCAATAAACAATATACGTCGTACTGTTTTATCTTTTAATTTAAATTAAAATGATCAGTTAATATTAAGGTAGATATGTAAATATGTAAGTTGTGAATAAGAAATAAGAGTAAATAATAGGCTCCAAAAATGGTGACATCATACATATACACAGTTTCATAGTAGTGGAGAATAAAAATGGTGACATCATACATATACACAGTTTCATAGTAGTGGAGAATAAAAATGGTGACATCATACATATACACAGTTTCATAGTAGTGGAGAATAAAAATGGTGACATCATACATATACACAGTTTCATAGTAGTGGAGAATAAAAATGGTGACATCATACATATACACAGTTTCATAGTAGTGGAGAATAAAAATGGTGACATCATACATATACACAGTTTCATAGTAGTGGAGAATAAAAATGGTGACATCATACATATACACAGTTTCATAGTAGTGGAGAATAAAAATGGTGACATCATACATATACACAGTTTCATAGTAGTGGAGAATAAAAATGGTGACATCATACATATACACAGTTTCATAGTAGTGGAGAATAAAAATGGTGACATCATACATATACACAGTTTCATAGTAGTGGAGAATAAAAATGGTGACATCATACATATACACAGTTTCATAGTAGTGGAGAATAAAAATGGTGACATCATACATATACACAGTTTCATAGTAGTGGAGAATAAAAATGGTGACATCATACATATACACAGTTTCATAGTAGTGGAGAATAAAAATGGTGACATCATACATATACACAGTTTCATAGTAGTGGAGAATAAAAATGGTGACATCATACATATACACAGTTTCATAGTAGTGGAGAATAAAAATGGTGACATCATACATATACACAGTTTCATAGTAGTGGAGAATAAAAATGGTGACATCATACATATACACAGTTTCATAGTAGTGGAGAATAAAAATGGTGACATCATACATATACACAGTTTCATAGTAGTGGAGAATAAAAATGGTGACATCATACATATACACAGTTTCATAGTAGTGGAGAATAAAAATGGTGACATCATACATATACACAGTTTCATAGTAGTGGAGAATAAAAATGGTGACATCATACATATACACAGTTTCATAGTAGTGGAGAATAAAAATGGTGACATCATACATATACACAGTTTCATAGTAGTGGAGAATAAAAATGGTGACATCATACATATACACAGTTTCATAGTAGTGGAGAATAAAAATGGTGACATCATACATATACACAGTTTCATAGTAGTGGAGAATAAAAATGGTGACATCATACATATACATACACAGCTTCATAGTAGTGGAGAATAAAAATGGTGACATCATACATATACACAGTTTCATAGTAGTGGAGAATAAAAATGGTGACATCATACATATACACAGTTTCATAGTAGTGGAGAATAAAAATGGTGACATCATACATATACACAGTTTCATAGTAGTGGAGAATAAAAATGGTGACATCATACATATACATACACAGCTTCATAGTAGTGGAGAATAAAAATGGTGACATCATACATATACACAGTTTCATAGTAGTGGAGAATAAAAATGGTGACATCATACATATACACAGTTTCATAGTAGTGGAGAATAAAAATGGTGACATCATACATATACACAGTTTCATAGTAGTGGAGAATAAAAAAAGGTGTGGTGATTTTTTTTGTGCCTACTCTAAAAATCGAAACGATTCAAGTGTATGAGAATTAATTTGCTCCACAGACTAATTCTCTATAGACATGAAATAAACATAATTTCTTAGTTCATACCGCGTGACTGTGCCACCAAAATTTGATAAAATATAAAGTATTTGAATATTCTAGGAAAAATTCAGAAACAGTAGAAACTAAACACTAATATCAAAAGGTACATGTTGTTGAAAAGCAAATAATTTTTGCTGCTATACAATATTTCATTATTATACGATTAAAATTTAAAAATTTAATATGATTTAGATAGGTACCCTCGTTCCACCTCACTTTGTGTAGGTACTAATTTCCTAGCCTAAAGTCGTAGCCTATGTCAGCTGTGTATATTTTTTACTCTGTGGTTGTCTCTCATATTACTTATAACAAAAAAAAAACATAAAAGTACTTATTTTTAATAAATGGTCACATATCTTTAATTTTTATAAATGCAAATGAATTTAAATTTAAGTCGAGAAATATAAATTATAATGTTACAAAAAGGGGAAGTTATTATTCACGTAGCGGGTGTTTCATAACCAAAGTTAACCATGACACGTTATATTATTACGAGTTGCCGTTTACATTAATTTATCACAGTCAGTCAGTATGAAAAAAATAAGTTGTTTTATGAATTATGTTACCTTATGTCCAGTTTTGTGTTTGATTTACAATGGGAATTTAATATGGTGGTGCTGCGATAGTCGAAATTTTCAAATTATTAACATATCGTTTTCATATTTCAACAAAAAAAAAAACTGAATTCACCCTCGATGTACGCCACAATATATGAAGGTAGATATTTGCATATATGTGTAATGAATGATTTCAACAATATCTAAGTCAATAATAAACCCTTTTCTGTGATACAGGGGATATTTTGTTTATTTAGTTATACAACAAGTATAGGTATCGGCAAAACCTTGGCAATATTCAAAATAGTAGAGACATAACTTGCGTTCTGCGCAGTGACGTCATTATTCAAAATCTTTAACAGTCACTCAAGTATGTTTCGACGGAATGGAAGAATTTAACATCGGAAGATTACAATTCTACTCTAATTAAGCAGACGGAAAATCGTAATGCATTCAAAACTAAATTAAAGGAATGTCTCTTAGTATCAGGCAGACACTATACAGAGGAGATTTTTCACCCATAGCTTTCGACCCCATACTTTATTTTGCTCTAAGTATATCAGTGTATTTTTTATATTAGGTTTTTTTCGCATATATTTTTTTTTTAATTGTTATTCGAAAGAAGAGTTATGGCAGGAAACAGAGTGAATGGAGCACTAACACCAATTATGAATGATCGAAACATATCAAAGGATGCCAACGTTGCCATTCATATGCAAGTGACGTATGCAAGTGAAACCTGGATATGGCAGAAGACGCATGAAAGTAGAATAAATGCAGTTGAAATGAGATCGTTAAGAAGGATTTGTAATAGAACGATGTATGACCGGGTAAGAAATGAGGACATAAGGAAAGAATGTAAGATGAAGAAAGATGTCATTACTAGAATGAAAGTGAACACATTGAGATGGTTTGGTCATATGGGGAGAATGAATGAGGAGCGCCTGACGAAGAAAATATACAGAGCGAAAAGGAATGGGATGAGAGGTCGGGGACGCCCAAGAAAGGGATGGCACGACCATGTGAACGAAATTTTGAAAGACGGAAATGTTAGAAGTGTGAGCAATAGACGAACATGTATGAGACGATGCATGAATGTGGACGAGGCGAGAGATGCGTGCCAGGATAGAAAAATGTGGCGTTCGGTTCTGTCTGCCTACCCCGCAAGGGACATGGCTTGATGGTATGTATGTATGTATGTTTTTGAAGGTAATATTATCACTTTTTATATACGATTGATGTTGGAATCAACAAATAGAGTGTCACTGTCTCGCGATGAATTGGCCCTGGCACAGGTTTATTTGCCTAGTGGGGCATTGCAGATTCAATTATTATTGTAATATCATCAGTATTTGTATGAATAAATATATCTTTACTTCCCACGCTGATGAATTGGGTGCATCGCATAAAAGTTCACACACATCCTAACCCTCTCACACATTCACATACATACAAACAGACACCATACACACGGATACATTTTGTAGTTTAAAATTTTAACTCATTTATTATTCTTTATTTTTTTCCTACTCTACTAAATGAATTAAAATAATGTAATTATGTACACATAAAAATCGAAAAACACAAAAAGAAAAACACTTCATCTCTCCACTTATCTTTACTGTCGAAAACACTTGAAAATCGAAAAACACTTCAAATCTTCACTTATTTTTACTTTCCAAAACACATTAAAATCGAAAAAAAATTCATCTCTCCACTTATTTTTACTTTCCAAAACACATTAAAATCGAAAAACACTTAATTTCTCCACTTATTTTTACTGTCCAAAACAAATAGAAATCGAAAATAAGCCCTTGAAATGTATATGTAACGGAACAATGTATGATTATGTATTAATATGATCCTGTTATCATACAATGGTGCATGATGGCGGTTTTATTGCCTAGTAGCAAACAATGCCTAATGGTTGGAAGAAATTGCTTCATGGCAATAAATCAGCCATTGTTCACATTATTGTACATGAAGTTAAATAAATAAAATATCCATTTCATGTAATGTTCGGTGGTTTTTTAGTTCGTTTTTATTCAACTTTCGTAAAATACTTCGGTTTATGCAGGATTCAAACCCGATTATACTGGATTACTTATCAAGCACACAAGCTACCGATCAATTTCAATCTTTTTTTTTTCCCCTTAGCGCTTTTATCCCGTTTCTATCGGGGTACGCTTTGACCATGATCCTGGAATTGGCGAGTCTGGTTATTACATTGAAGCGACTGCCACTAACCTTCGTAACCCTTAGAAAGGGGAACCAGACAAATTGGATCATGGCTAAACATAGCTAGTGATATAAATCCGCACATAGATTTTTTGTAAAAATCCAGAGGTGCGTGCCCTGCCCGGATTCGAACCGTCGACCTCACGCATGTGAGGCGACGACCTTACCGCTGGGCTATCACCGCTTTTATCGATCAATTTCAATAAACATGTAAAAACAACGAAGGCCCCCTTTCCAAAGTTTTCTTCTCGTTGAAATGGCGATTGATATACAGTTTGCAGATATCAAGGCGTTTTAAACATATTATCTTATCAATATATCGAATGAATCAAGTTGTAAACTACTTTTTTGCGTGTTTTGTCTAACTCGTGGTAAATTACTCAAAAACTTTTACAAAATATCAGTTCAAACACGTAAAGTCAGAAAAAGGGTATGAAAATCACCTTCCCATCTAAATCCAAACAATTTTCTTTGCCCTCTTCAAAATGGGTCAATCCATTTATCTCGATAAGAACTACATACAAATTCAATAATCTGTTGTAGATTCTGGACTCAAGAAATTAAAAACACAGTTCTCATATAAAAAAAAAAGAATTTACTTTAAATTCGTTCGAAACTAGGATTTAATTTTCTTCTGTAAACTCCTGATTCTATTTCCTGATTCCTTTTTCAATAATAATTTTCGATTACACAGGAAATGGTCCTGCGTGTATTTTAGAGCATCTTCTTATCAAATCGAATCAATTTATATATTACTAAGTCTTATCTAAATCTCAAACTTTGCAATTGAACCAAGAAATTTATCTGTAATAATAACAACTTATCCAATATTATTAAGAAATCAATTTGATTTTTCAAAATTTGATTTAATCAATAGATATATTCTTTTGGGATAGGTGTAGAGCATAGTAGGAATTGTTAAACTGTATAACTCGGTGCAAATGTTTCTTGAGCCGATCATATTCATCTTCTATTATAACAATTCGTCAAATATACATTTTTCATATATACCATACCATACCATCACGCACTTTCCCTATTAGGGGTAGGCAGAGAGAACTGAATGCCAGGCTCCACTCTTTTGATATACATTTCTCACTTCCTTCAGGTCCATGAATCTTCTCATACACGCTCTTCTGTTATTCTTACTTCTTACATCTCCATCTTTCAAAATTCCATTTATGTGATCGTGCCAAAATTTCCTTGGCCGACCTCTACTTTTGGTTCCTCTTTTATCAGCCTTATAAACTTTTTTGTCAGACAACCGTCACTCATTCTTTCTATGTGGCCAAACCACCTTAGGGCATTTATTTTAATCTCGACGATATCTCTTGCAATCATTTATTATATACCACAATAGCCATGCGGGAGATACCTGTTATTGGAGCACTGGAGATTCTTATATTTTTATTTATTTATTTATTTTAAACTTTCTGAGCACAAGTGCACAATGGCGGGCTTATTGCCAAATGGCAATATCTTCCAACCAACCATATACATTTAGTGAAAAACTATTACAATTATGGTATGTAGCAAAATGTTTATATCAAACAAGCAAGAGATATAAAGAAAATAAAACAAATAAAATGAAAAAAAAAACATATAAGCAAAAACAATACCTAAAGAAACGGAGGTGACTGGAGAGGGGGGGGGGGACAAGGATAGGATAAGGAGACAAATTTAGGTGTTATGTGTAAGGAAATGATTCCTCAGATTTCTTTTGAAAGTGGAAAGTGTTAATGAAACTCGAAGTTGCGATGGGATGTGATTCTTTGATTTCTTTGTTTGTGTTGTCCAGTGTTCTGTTAGTGTCTCTGTATATTAAATAAATAAATAAATAAATACCACCTCTTCTTATATCCCATTATACACCATTTCTTATTTATCTTTCATACATAAATGCATCTCATTTTGTCCCTAATTAGGTGGGTAGAGTGAACCGAACGCCACGTTTTTTTTATCTTGGCAACCATATTTTGCCTCATCAATATTCATAATGCCTTCTACACTACAAGATTCTTATATTATTCTTTTAGAATATATTTATTTTTTTAAGAAAGAATATGTACCTATACATCCTCATAAATTCCCTAAATTAGGTACAAATGTTCGTGGTGAATAAAATCGGCCGTGGCAAGAAAGTTGGTATGTAATTTGACCTATAGCCACAACTTGGGCTATATTTATATTGAGAAATGGAGTCATGTTTTGTAATTGGCCAATTGATCAATTATAATGTTTCATTATAATGCTTGGTAGGATATTTTTTTCCATCCCACTTATGAATTATTCCAGTAATGTTTTGAGGTTGTACAGCTGTAAGCCGTGGAACAATAATACTAATAATAAACCATCGGTAGTAGATAAATCATCCGTGAAATGCTGACGATGTTGTAGAGAAGAGGATGGAATGGACAAGAGAAAGGGAAAGGAAAGGAAGGGATTCATTGGTCTTATTCCACTCGGCTGGCTCCAATTGGTAATAGAAAATAATAATAATATTATCAATCCCCAGATTTTATATGGATTCGCATACTTTAGAGTTATATTCCGAAATAGCTGTTGCAATAAATTAGGGGACGATCGAATCTAAAAGATGGATGGATGGTTGTGACCGCAGAATTATGGCGGAAGAAGAGACTTAGTTCTCAATCATTCATGAATCAAAGAGTTCGTGGGATATAAATTGATTGATTAAGTCCTTAACCACTTGTAGGTACATAAGTACATACATACCAAACAAATAGGTACCTAGTTGAATTCAAAACCAACCATTAACAATGTGTAGATGGAAAATTAATCTCATTATTCAATGTACATAATATCATTAACTATTATGTACACAAATTAATATACCTATTATTATTTTTTAAATATGCACAATTGAACCAAATTGGCTTTTGAGTATTCACGATGCTATGGTTGGTCGAAAGAGATTGCTTAAAATGAAAAAAAAAACCGTCTTTGCGAAACTGTTGTAAATTCAGTATATAAAGGGGTCGATGGTAGAGCGGTTAGCGCGCTGGGCTAGTAATCCAGTGGTCGCGAGTTCGAATCCTGCCTCGACCGATTTCGTTCACCTATAGCACAAGCATTTATGCTTATTTTAGGGAACGTAGGAATATGTATATGTACCTACTTGTTTAACAAGGACATATTCATTTTTTGTTTAAAAAAAGTACTTATATATAAATTAAATACTCTTAAATATATCTAGGTATCAAAGGTTTTTTAATTAAAATTGAACTATACAGGGTGACCGAAAAGTCAACGATAAGCTGAGTACCTACTGAATGTAGGCTAGGTTATGAAAGTTTATAAAAAAATAAATAGAAAAAAAGTCTCTCAGTTTTGCAACAGAATATTTTTCTTAAAAACCGTGAAAATCGACATCCTGGACCATACTTTTAGGTCCTGTGGCTACAAATTTTAAAATTTCTGAGTTTTTATTTTTGTTACTGAATCATAAATCATGATATTAGTTACAGGTGCAATTAAAACCATGCATGCTTAATTTATAGATAAAAAACATTTTTGTTTGTGTAAAATGTTGGTTGCCGCGGTATTGTATGACAGATTCCGGCATCGGTATTGTACCTACTTATAATCCTTCACTGCGCAAAAACTAAGGAACTTATTATTTTCCATATTTTTTTTATAAAATGCCATAATCTAGCCAACATCCAGTACTCAGCTTATCGTTGACTTTAGGGACACCCTGTTTATGAGCATAACACGTGTTTCGGGAACGCAAAACATCTAGTGTATGCGAAGATTAAAATATCAGAATTTCTAATGATCATAACACAGCATTACTGATATCAAATAATTATAAATCATATAGGATATGAACTCTTACTATTAATCTGCTTTCATACGTTTTCTGCCACATCCATTGTCCATGTCTCACTAGCATTCAAACCTGGTGTGTGGGGTTAAGTTATATTTACTTTGCTTATCACAATGCTGATTTTGCACGGTGGATGAACTTACATCGTGAATTAAAAGTTATATTTAAAGAACATATGTATTTCACATATTATAAAAAAGATTGAAATAGTACGTGTATGTTGGATCTGTGTTATTTGTGTTTGAACAATGTTTTTTTTTTGTACAAGCAAAGTAAATAATTGTTATTTGTATGTAGAGGGCAGAAACTGTTTTTTGGGTAAAACTGGATTGTTTTTGTCATTTTACCCGAGGCGTGAATTAAGCAAAACAACGTACACATATTACCTACACTGCCCAGTCCACCACACTCTTCCCACAATTCCATATCCCCATCCTAAAATACTTCCTCTTGCTCTTCTGATCGTTATTTCATTGTTATTAAAGGCAGGTCATTCGATTCGCATTATTTTTTTTATATTTTGAAATATAATCCTTCTTTGTTCAGTCCATTAGTGGCGGAAATAAATTCAAAAACAAAATGGAATATTTTGCTTTCAAAATTGGAATTGTCAAAGTTGTGTTGGGCATTGAGATATCTGTAGGTGAGCACTTAAATACACGTAAACATACTTTCCTATAATAAATAAATTTGGAATGGTAAAATAAAACCAAAGTTTTCAGTTCTACTAATTTAATGACACTGACTAGTTTCGGTCATCCAGTGACCATTTTCAAAGTGTTCACTTTGAAAATGGTCACTGGATGACCGAAACTAGTCAGTGTCATAAAAAAACTTTGGTTTTATTTTACCATTCCAAATTTATTTACTATTTGAAATGGAGTTCTACCAAGAATTGTCCGTAGAAAAGTTAAAAAAAAAAAAAAACATACTTTCCTATATATCATCACACCGTGTCCTTTACGGGGTAGGCAGAGAGAACCGAACGCCACATTTTTTCATCATCTCATCAACATGCATTTCGCTTCTTGCATTTCCATTTTTCAGAATATCGTTCACATGGTCGTGCCATCGCTTCCTTCAACGACCCTTGCCTCTATATTTCTGTTACTTTTATGCTTTTACGCTATCAGTGATATTTTTTCGTTAATAGGTATTTTTGTAAATAATATTAACAAATAAATTACATACCGGCGGGCTTACTGCCGTTGGGCAATTTCTTTCAACTAACCAAATAGCCAAGTTTTTTTTTTTTTTTTAAAGGGTACATCGACAGACATCCAGCTCACAATTCTCACAAAAAGAAATCAATATTGTTATTACTATTAAAACAATATTGGTTTGACAAAATTGTGCATGTACATAAATGGTGGCGTGATGGTATGTACTAATATATGCGTATTAATAAACTGACGTGAAAATTTGTTTAACCCTTTACTAGCTGACCTGTTTATCAGTTATACTACTACCTGACGTCGGTCGTGGAGACCCCTCACTTATTTTCGATTTTAAATAAGCACTATTTAAAATATCGCCATGAATAAAAGTTTTTTTTCGTAATATTTTCATTCATCATTGGTTTTCAAACAATGCAAAAATATGAATTTACATATCGAAAATCTTATCTGAATGAGAAATCTAACAACAACATAATACTTTTAATTTATTAAAACAAAACTTTCATACATTTATGTACTCTTTAGTAAAAAAGTATTTTGGCATGATCGATAGGCAAAAATATTAAAAAAATTACATCTCGCAAACTTTCACGATTTGCAGTAACAGTTAGAGATTTTTTCCCAGCACTCAACGCAAATCGGTTTCCTATATACATAACACATCATGCTGTTTTGTGCTTCATTAAACAGTCACATATTAGACATGTCTTGCTATCATCAAATTTTCAGGTTATTGAGGCGCTGAGCATTTTTTATACGAATGATGTGCGGAAATTCTCTTTGCAAACCACAGCTGTGCATTTGGTGTTTCAGAAGAGGCTTTAAATGGTATTATGAAATCAGTTTTTGCACCTTTGTCTGAGCTCGGTTCGTGTTACTGATTGTATACGCGTTCAATGCAGATATTCCAAGCATTCAATAAAATATTTCCATCGGCCATCGTTGAGTTTTTCGAGACATAAAATTAATTGCGCATTGCTGATCCAGCATGTCAACACACTTTTTTTATGAAATATGATCATTTATGGCTTGTGTGTATACAGGTTTGTGTGTAATGCATGCTGGATATAACAAATACAGATTTTGTTTGGTACAAAACTCATCAATAGTTTTGATGTGAACCTGAAAATTACCAACACAAATTCTCCATAACGCTAAGAAGAAACTATGGCTGAATTTCATGTTAATTTTTCTTCACAGTACCTTTGTACATTCGATAGGTTTTAAGTCTCAATCAGTATCATTTAGATATTCTAGTATGTTTTTAGACACTTTAAAAAAATAACCAAACAACAGTGACGTCGGTCTCACAGACCGCAAATATGACTAATTTTTTTTAATTAACGTATTACTGGCGGAGATGAGAATAAGTATATGGAAAATGGAAACACAGTTATGTCGCGAGCATATTTACGGAATAATTTGAATAACAAAACCGCCCGAGTCTATGTGACCGATGTCAGGTGATTAAGGGTTAATATCCTTTTGCTCTATTAACAAAAAGTATGTACCATCATAGATAAACATTCCCAGTTCACAAACATTTAAATGAAATACCCATATAGTTGAACACCACCACCGTTCAGTTAAACGTATATAAATTGCATTTTTACGTGTTGGCTAGAGAAGCATATTAATGTCATGAAAAATAAAACAAGAGTTGATAGATTCATTAAGGGAATGTTGAATGTAATTACATCCAGTCAACAACATATGTATACACAAATGTACAAACTACATACATTCACTAATGACTTCTGAGGGATGTTCTTCAACGACGATTAAAGAACTATGTAACAATGTATATTTTTTAATTAAAAAGTCAATTAATATTACAAGCGAGTTTATTCATATACCTAAGTGATCGCGCAGATGTAAAATTTAAGTTTTATTAATTCGTTGGCCCCGATCTACAGCAAAATATGATCAAAATCATTTATTTATTTATTTATACATCTTCTTGTACATAATATAAACAAATTTAATTGTACACTGGCGGGATTATTGCCATTAGGCAATTTCTTCCAACCAACCAGATTACAAAGTATTACAACATTGTGTATGTACAACAGCAAATAAATAAGAGTAAAAGAAATCAAATAAAATACGTATAACACTTAAATAATATTAAAACAAAACAAAAATAATAATTCAAAGCAAGAAAAAAGGATATGGTAAGGACAGGAGAGGAAATCGGGATCAGGTGTTCAAGGATAAATATTCCTTCTTTAGTTTTTTCTTGAAAATACTAAGTGAGTTAGAGGACGCAATATCCGGACTAAGGCTATTCCATAATCTTGCTGATTGTACTTTGTGAAAATTCTGTATTATGGATAGGGATGGATAGTGTTGTACGTTCAGCAGATCGGAGCGGAAGTCCATGATTGGATAAATAAGTGAATTTGCTTTTGAGGTACTGTGGCAGGTTTGGCTTCGAGAGAATATTGAGAGAATATCATGTATTCATCAAGGGTTACAAAGTTTTCTTTTCACATATTGGAAAGTGTTCTGTACCTACCATAACCGGATGGGTCGATGGCAGAGCGGTTAGCGCATTGGGTTAGTAATCCAGTGGTCGCGAGTTCGAATCCTTCCTCGACCGATTTTGTTCTCCTATAGCACAAACATTCCTGCTTATTTTAAGGAACGTAGGAAGATGAATGAATGAATGAATAGTAGGTATATTTCCAACATTATAAATAAATTATTACAAAGGAACAAAAATACAATTTTATTTTTTAGTTTATACCTAATAACAATTTCACAATTGTTATTATTTTTTACACACATTTGGAAATTTTACTGCTTCGCTAGACATAGTCTGTTCTGAGGTAGTACTAGTTTTGATTTGCTATGGCTACTCTGCGATCATATGATTAGTTTTCTTTTTTTTTACATACTCCATTCACTTAGAACATCGACAACCAGGATAAAAAAAGCTCTAAAGCCTCTATCTCAAAAAATCTAAGAGTACTGAGGCAGATCCTTCTCTTCCAATCTGCTTCAGCCAGCCTGCAACTTTTTTAACAAGGACATACTTATTCACTAAAAAAATATCGTTTCACAGAAGGTTTTTTATTTTTCTTTGAAATGATTTGTATTTGAATTTAAAACGACTGCGTTTGACAAAACGTGTTTGACACTGGTAGCATGCAATTAAACAATCTATGGTTTGAAGTAAAATATTTTTTATTTTATTTTATATATTTGTAATACATACACCATATCTTTGATGTATAATTTTAAGCATTCTACATATAAAGTGTTCATTGGCATTTCTATGGATCACGACCGTCAGCAGTGAAGAGTCGAAGAAGAATGATTTATGTAAATTTCCAAAAATTTTGGGAATTTGGTTAAATAAAATAACAAAAAACTTGTTTGTAAGAATTACGTTTCGTCTCAGAAAAGATGGGCTGATGAAATGGTCCCCGTTGCTGAAAGGAGGTGGTCCAAAAGTCAAAATAAAAGTGAATTGGAAGTACTAAGAATCCAGCAGTGCAGAGATGACTGAAGGAAGAGGAAAACGAATTTCACTGATTATTCAAAACGTTTGAAATATTTGAATAATTCTACATCACGACTCCCTATGTTCTATTCTGATTCGTCTAAATTTATCCGTCTGAATTTTAGTGTATGAGAAATGTCAAAAAGTTGACTGCATTTATACAGGACTCATTACGTCACACCGCACAGATGAAACCCTTTTACACAACTCGCCCGTTGGTTATAGACATTTTCATACTCTGAAACGAATCAGAATAGGACATACTATAAAAAAATATAAACAGCGCAAAAAAACTGTATATTTTGTTGTTGTTTTACCCAGTCAGCTGTAATTGGGTAAAACAACACGATCTGACTATGGATTAGTGCTGGGTCACACGGAATGAAGTTACCAACAATGGGAACGTTACCCATCAAAGTACCTATCTGCAAAGCTACTGGGATATACTATATAACTCTCTACATAACTAACGTATGTATGTATGTACACGTAACATTATCTGATATATTTTTACAAATTATGTATCTAAGAACTATTTCTTTTTTGTGACATAAACAAGACTGAATCCACTGTTTTTATTTTAACGTTTAGCAAATTCAATTTAATCATTTTAACTATAGAATCTTCTTCTTTTCGTGTCATATCAGCTTCCCCCGACGTAGAATACCACCGTTAAGAAAGCCTCCCTGTCCTGGGCAGTGCGACACAGCTCCTCTTGAGTTCTCACCGGTCTATTCCCGGATGTTTTGAAGACAGGAAAGCTTTGACCCTCAATCTTCCCCATTGCGACAAGCAGAAGGATGGTACATTTTCACCTCTCAGAATATGGCCAAAGTTACATTGGTGAATTCTTGGTTTTCTGTTGGTGTTGGCTCTACGTTGTACTTCAGTGTTATTGACCATGTCAGGATTGGAATTACTGGATTAAAAAATTAACATTTTTTTACTGACAAACATTTTAGCATCTCAAATGAAACGAATTCGGAAAAGTATAAAAGAATAAAATAAAAATAAACGTAATTGGAGAACGTTGCGCAAGCGCATAGAGTGATCACGTGCACCAGCCGATGCCAGGTCGTAACCCTTGTAGTAACCTTGAGTTACTGGTTCTTCTTTAATCTTCCAACTTCATCTCTATTGAGATGTTAAAAAGTTTGTCAATAAAAATATCATTTGACTCCCGACAGAGAAAAAATTCTATCTTTGCGTATATGCAATAAAAAAAAATATTTTTTTTTATTGAAAAAATAATAAAATATTAAATATTGCAAAAAAATAATAATGTTTCTGAGTGACGCCAAGTGTACATACATACTTTCTTTGTATCATTATTACATTTATTATCCACCCTCAATATCCTTCCCTACATAAATACAGTAAGTACCACAGTTTTACGACTACAACATAATATTATGTAGGTTTGTATTTTTGAGTTCCTCATATTATCGTCATTCAAAATGAATATTTTTTTATTTTTTTAAAAATGTACAAAATTATTTTTGTATTTATAATAAATTATGTATTTCTAATAAAGTATTTTTTTGCAATTTACATAAATATTTAGGGAATAGATTAGAGGTTGTAAATTACATAGGTTGTAAATTATTTTACATAAATATTTACGGAATAGGTTAAAGGTTATAAATTACACAGGTTGCAAATTATTTTACGTAAATATTTAGGGAATAGATGAGAGGTTGTAAATTACACATTTTTATCCAATAAAAAAAATGATCCACATATGTATACCTACAAATCTATAAATTAAAATCTCCACGGCTATGTATGTAGTTAGTGGTTTGATATCTAAAGAAATTCGATTGAGACCCATAAAATATTTCTCTTGAAACCAAATGATTGCATCAGAGAATAAATAAGTTATATGTACTTTACGAAGTATTTATTCAATTCAATATTTTGCTGAAAACTTTACTTCATTCAACTCACCACTCATTTATTTTATTGAATTTTATAAAATTTTCTTTCAGAGAACTGCATTGGATCACTACAGGTCATTAAAAAAAACTTTTGGTAAAAACCTTTCATTTAGTATTCTGTGGCACACTGTTAATAATTAGAGCAGTTTTGCTGTTTGCGGAATTTGCATTGCAGGTTTTACCGCATCCACCAGAGTATCATTTAGAAAGATCAGTACGTAGTTGGGTTTCTGTATTAATAGGTTGTCCAAAAAGTCATCCTCTTTTTTATAACCTTTCCCAGTCTCTTTTTAAGTTATTGGACAAGCGACCTTTTGGACTTCCACTGGTCTCTCTCCTGTGCCATTTGATGTCACCAAATCATCTGGTCTGGGGACTTTCCATGCTTCTGTGTTCTTTTCTCGGCCTCCAGTCTATATTTTTTATTGCTTTTAATCAAATGATACTCGTGATGTTTCCCGTCTCACAGATCTAGAATGCAAACCAATTCAAAAACTGTGTCTCCACCAGATTTTATTAAAAACAGACACTTATTGTATTTTTCCACAGCCAACTCCACATTCAAGACATCATTTTTTTTGACATCTGATTTAATATAGCAAGGCTTGTATCAAAAAAAGTTGTTTTGTTTCTGCGCAATATTTTTTGCTTGGCGCCATCATCAAAAATGAAAAATAGAAAGTAGGATTTTGTGTATACTTTACTTTAATATCGACAAAGAAAAAAAATATACGCTTTGTATATAGAGAAGACTTGACAATATTTTTGAATACCAACTTAGGTTCTGAGTTCTATGCAAACTGAATGTAGTTAATACAATTGACTGGTCGGTCGATTGTACGATATCAGGGAGCCTAGCCAAGATGACAAATTAAATGTAAACGTTTGGAGAAATGTTGGTTGGTTGGTTCGATGGTTCGTGCGTTATTTGACATTTGACGTATGGGATTTGACATTTGATTAAGTCACGCCGGACCAACTCACAAACGTTTCTCCAAACGTTAACTTTTAACTTGTCATCTTGGCTAGGCCCCCTATTCGTTTTAAATGCGGGTGCAAATGAATAATAAGCACTTTTTTGTTCTATTTTCTCTTATTGTTTTTGTTATTCCATATTTTAAACATATTTTTTTCTAGAAATTTAAATATTTATATTAGGTATATGAATTAAGTTACTGTTGGCTCTATAAATCTATAAAAATAAAACAGACCGATTTGCAAAATGTCGTTCCAGAAATTTTTATGTTGAAGATGCACAACTTTCTGCTAAGTTGAAGCTGATGAAGATAGAATAAAAAGCATCGATTGATTCAAACCGTCGAATAACAACTGATGACATCACTGACTGGCATCATTACCGGCTTAGAATATTGCTTCGAATCGAAAATACAACAGGCAAAATCCAACATAGTTCCGCAATGAGGTTCACCACTCATTCTGCATGTTACCTTTTCCACCACCCATTCTGAATGTTAGCTTTTCCAACACCCATTCTGAATGTTTCCTTTTCCACCACCCATTCTGCATGTTACCTTAGCCACCACCTATTCTGAATGTTACCTTTTCCACCACCCATTCTGAATGTTACCTTTTTAGATGTGACAAGAATGGTGTGTGGAGATACACGAATATGTTTGTTTGTTGATTGTTTGTTTTTAATCGCGTATAACACCCTGTTTGAATTATCGTCTACAAATAACGAAATGCCTTTCTGAACAATCCAGTATATTATTTACCAGAGAAAAGCTTCCCTTTAAACCCTGTTCACCTAACTAACAGTTAAAGCTTCTGTTTTTAATGATCAAAAGTATCTTTCTAGTGGCGACACAGATAGTATCTAGATACATAATGCTTATAATATACTATCGACCCTTGCTCCTCGACCCAATTTCTTTACAAGCATCCTATCAGTGATTCAATATACTAACATGCATGGATAGGTATCAGTTATTGATTGATGCTGTATATTCTGTATAATGAATGGTTTTGTAGACTGCATTGAATTATTTTCATAAAAGTTGGTATAACTTGGTATTGAATTACACGAATCACAAGGTGTACCAATTAATTACATGAAATTGAAATTCAATAATGAATTGATACTTACCCACCATATTTGAGCATAACATGTACATATGTAGATTGTAGATATTTCATAGTAAATTTGTTGTCATATAGTGTATGTATGAACAATTTACATTGTATATAATTAATTTATGCACAAGAAACAAAATTGATAAAATATAATGCGATATTGATAAAATTGATAAAATATAATGCGATATTGATAAAATTGATAAAATATAATGCGATATTGATAAAATTGATAAAATATAATGCGATATTGATAAAATTGATAAAATATAATGCGATATTGATAAAATTGATAAAATATAATGCGATATTGATAAAATTGATAAAATATAATGCGATATTGATAAAATTGATAAAATATAATGCGATATTGATAAAATTGATAAAATATAATGCGATATTGATAAAATTGATAAAATATAATGCGATATTAAAATATACTGCCAGTGACTACATATGCATTGGAGACCATGGCCCTTACAAAAAGAAATGTAGAAAAACTCAAATGCACACAGCGATCCATGGAAAGATCCATGCTTGGTATAAGCCTAAGAGACAGAATAAGAAATGAGGAAATTAGGAAAAGGACCAGAGTAGCGGACGTCATGGATCGCGTAGCTACATTGAAATGACAATGGGCGGGACATATTGCTAGACAGGAACCCGCAAGATGGACCCCTAAAATATTGAGATGGAGACCTTGGGAAAGTAAGAGAGGCGTCGGAAGACCTCAAAAAAGATGGTCTGACGACATAGCCGCTGCAAGTTGGCTGCAAGCAACAACCGATAGAAGGAAGAGGAAGAATATGGAAGAGGCCTATATCCAACAGTGGAAGACAGAGGGCTGAAGAAGAAGAAGAAGAAGAATGCGATATTAATAAAAGATTTTTTTTTTTGTTGAAAGTAATAATTCAATAGATTTGTTTTTTTTTAATCGATTACTTGGATAAATAATTGTTCGGTAAATGTGGCAACACTCCCAACCTTTTCCTCTCCCAAATATATTGCTACCTACATATATTGTGTAGTCTGGTGTGTATACAATCGTCTACAACTCGTCGTCGTGTACGTCACTGAAAGTTGAAGAAGTAAATAACTTTTGATACGCTCGAAATATACATATTTCGTGTTGATCAACTAAATACTACGCGCCGTGCGCACTTTTAATATACCCAAACCGTGTTTGGAAGTGGTGTGTCTTTCATCAATATTTTGTGTTGTGATACAAGAGGTATAGTGAGTGCCTTCCGTGAAGACCTCCCAGACGAAGGAAGAAATTTTCCACCAGGTGGGTGCAATATTCTCTTCTCCCTGTATCCAACAACAGTAGTGTGAAGACAAAAAAACCGCACAGTAGAAAAACGAAATATGGATCACCTATCATATATAATCTAAGGGACCACCATACCATGGATCACAATCTCTAGATATAAGCACTTCGGAACCCATTTCAAGCAAACTGCACGCCAAAAGGGTGTGATATAAAATTTGGCATACCTACTGTAAACTTAATATGGAGTGCAGAAAGCTAAATACGTAATGTGTGTTACAAACATACTAAATTAAACAATAAAATATTTCATATCAAACCATCATCATCAGCCTGTGTTTGCCCACTGCAGGAAATATGTCTCCCCTCTCCTTCTTCACTCCCCCCGTTCCTGTGCGACTCCCATCCACTGTGGTCAAACAAATCTTTTAATGTCGTCCATACATCTGTTAGGTGGTCGCCCTTGTGATCTCTTGTCGCCTCTCGGTCTCCACTCCACCAGTCTTTTCGTCCATCTATTGTCGGTCATTCTTGATAGGTGTCCTGCCCATCTCCACTTCTGCATGGCTATTCTCTCAACCACATCGGACAGTTTGGTCTGACTGCGTATCCAGTCATTCCTCTTCCTGTCTTCTAGTTTTATTGCCAACATTATTCTTTCCATTTTCCTGTGTGCTACAAGTAGCTTGTTGGCAGAAAATTTGGCTAAGGTCGTTGTTTCCATGCCATAAGTGAATACTGGCAGAATGCACTGCTCAAACACCCTTGATTTCAGGGAATTCGGTATGGGGCTACGAAAGGTGTTATCGAGTTTCCCAAAGGCCGCCCGTGTGAGACTTATTCTTCTCTCAATTTCTATGGTTTGATTGTCTCTGCCTAGGGTCATCTTATGTCCAAGGTATATATAGTGGTCAATCTCTTCCACTCATACCATAGATGGTTTATATTTATACCCAAAGTCAAACGCATTGGTTTTATGTATATAACAATTACTAATTCAAATACAGGACATATTAAAGAAAAAAAAAAAATT
The DNA here is from genome assembly GCA_963576475.1 of Molanna angustata. NCBI lineage: Eukaryota > Metazoa > Arthropoda > Insecta > Trichoptera > Molannidae > Molanna > Molanna angustata. Next base: position 308,887 of record OY754987.1, read on the forward strand.
GCAGTACACGAAGAAAAGCATTGTAGGTACCCCTTGAAGAGTAGATGACTGTTCAAACATAAAAAATCACTGATCTATGGAGGAATCAAGACCTCCCACCCCTTATAACAATTGACTTGGGAAATGAAATACTTGTAATAATAATTAAATAATAACAAAAAACACTTCCTTGCACCCTGCACAAGTGGCGTTAATTGACTTATGACAATTTCTTCCAACTAACCAGTATTCCAGCCCAGAGAAGAAATATTAGCGTGACAAATTAGTTTAAATTTTTCCTCTGCTGGGGATCGAACCCAGGACGCCCGCACAGAAACCAAACGGTTTACTAACTGTGCCACGGCGGTCGTCATGGACAATATTATTGAACGATTGTCATTTGAAGTCACTCAAGCAGTATGACAGAGTCCATTAATAGGTACTGATGAACCACACGGACAGAATTAAAGAAAGTAAAGAAAAATATGAAGAGTGTTTTCAATTTGTTTTTTATTTACTCATTTATATATATAATTTTTACGTAGGTTTAGTTAATAAATTTGAAAAAAACCTTTCATGCTCGTTGCAAGTTCTAACGTGCAGCGAATGCAAAATTTTATCAATAACTCCCTTTCTGCCTTCAAATATCTTTTTGATCAAAGATATGTGGTTTTTAGAAGAGACAGAGACTCGTCTGTCTCAACTATGGGTGGAGGAGTTTTGATAGCTGTTAAGTCGAACCTTAATCCAGTTCAGCAATTCTCATGGTCCTCTTCGTCGGAGGACTTATGGGTATCTATCCCATTAAGCCCTGCCACAAAACTACACATATGCTGCTCATATATCGCGCCTGGCATTGATCATTCTGCATGTCTTAAAACACACTTGGATATGGTAGAAGAGTTATCCTCCCTTTTCAATGACGATACAATATTGTTAATCGGTGACTATAACCTCCCCTATATCAGCTGGACGCTTGATGGCGACTCCTTGCCTACTGTCGATAACTATGTTAAAAATCCATCTAATACTCACTTCGTCAACTTTCTCTCGTTGACTGGCATGAGACAGTACTGTCTGGTACCTAATACTTCACTCAGAATATTAGATCTTGCTGTCTCAAATCATATATGTGAAGTTGTATCATCTCAATCACACCTGGTCACTCCTGATCCCCACCACAGAACGTTATCCATTACCTTGAATATGTGTATAACAAGAAATAGTCTAATGAAAAATAACTCTAGAGATGTTATTCTCTTTGATAGGGCTGATTATACGAAAATAAAAGGTGATCTATCGGCTTATGATTGGGAAAATGAACTATCTGATCTGGCTCTTGATGAAGGTGTAGATAGATTTTATGAAATATTGTCTAAAGTCATACGTGATAACATACCTATCAAAAAAATAAGATCGGGTCACTCTTTCCCTCACTGGTTCTCTGCTGGGTTAATAAATATTATTAAGGAAAAACATAAATATCACAAAAAATGGAAAAAATCTCTGAATCCCATGGATTATTTATCCTTTTCATTATTAAGAAAACGACAAAAATTGATACAAGGTTATTGTTATGAAAAGTACGTGAAGGATATTGAAAATGATATTAAACATGATCCAAAAACTCTATTTTCCTTTATAAAGACTAAGCGAAATTCAGCTGGTACACCTAAGACGATGTCACACAATAATACTACGCATACGGATCCTAAATCTATATGCAATTTATTTAACGATTTCTTTACCTCAGTACATATTCGAGATGATAACGCAATGACCAGAACTGAACATCATCTGAACGATTTTGCTTTCTCCTCTTCCATTTTTATTAATAATATTGAAATAGACACTGCACTCGTTACCAAATATGTTAAATCTATTGATGAAAATAAAGGCCCGGGTTCTGATAATATACCAGGAAAATTTATAAAAAGATGCTCTCCAATGATTTCAATACCAATGTCTATAATATTTAATAATTCCATAAAGGAGGGCTGCTTCCCCGCATTATGGAAGAAAACAATAATTACCCCAATTCATAAAAGTGGTAACCCAAATGAAATAACAAATTACCGTCCTATATCAAAGCTTCCAATATTAAGTAAACTGTTGGAAAAAATAATTATTGACCAGATTCTACCTCTTCTAAATCCTCTAATCATTTCAAACCAACATGGGTTTCGGATTAAAAAATCTATAGAAACAAACTTGCTTGAGTTTACCCATAGTGTTACTAGAGCAATGCACGATAAATTACAGGTGGATACAATTTACAGTGACTTTTCTAAAGCATTCGACAAATTAAATCACAAAATTTTACTACATAAGGTCTGGAACATCGGGATTAGAGGAGATCTCTTTAGGTGGTTTAATTCATATATAAGTAACAGGTCTCAGGCTGTGGCTTTGCACGGTCACAATTCTAACTATAAACCTATTTTTTCCGGAGTACCCCAGGGCTCCCATCTGGGGCCTCTGCTATTCCTAATTTACATTAACGATATAAAATCTTGTCTCAAACATTCCAACATACTGTTGTTCGCAGATGATGCTAAAATATTTAAAGAAATTAAAAGCCCGTCAGATTGTTTGGAGCTCCAAGATGATTTATATAGTTTACAACGTTATTGTGCGGAAAATCAATTGTTCTTAAATGTGGAAAAATGTAATTACATAACATACTCTCGAAACCGTAATTAAATATTATTTAAATATAAAATCAATAATGAAGAACTGAACTATAAATCTGAAATCAGGGATTTAGGTATAATACTGGACGAAAAACTATCCTTCACTAATCATATTGAATACATAACAACTAAAGCATATAAAACCCTCGGATTCATATTTCGAAACACGAAACCTTTTCATAACTCTGACACGCTGCGTATATTATTTAATTCATTTATTAGAAGCTTACTGGAATTTGGATCGGTTGTATGGAATCCAAACTATGAAATACCAGTACCCGCTGAGCCGTGATCGACAGCGGTCAACAATAATAATACTAATATTTTTTTCAAACATTTATTAAGAAACAGGTCCGGTACCAATAATGAATTGCAAAAGGTGCGATGCCAGTATTGAGTCGGGTGAGAGTGTGCAATGCACAAGGTGTCATCATACATTCGACTACGCTTGCGGAGGTCTATCACTAAGGATGTTGCGTAAAATGCAGAAGGAGGATAAGGCGAAATGGATTTGCCTGGGATGCAGAGAGACGGATAAAGGTGGTGATTCTGAAGCTTCTCTTTTTTCGCTAAACAAGATCAAGGAAGAAATAACCGATGCACTCCGAAAAGAACTATCTAATGCAGTCAGGGCAAGCATTCGTGAAGAGCTGGCAGACTTCAAAAAGTTTATAGATTTCTGTAGCGAAAGATTGGATGAAATGGAGAAGAAATTCAACATTATGGAAGAGGAAAAAAAAGAAACCAACAACAAGATGCGAAATTTGTTAGAGGAGAATAAAAGCCTAAAGTTGTGCTACCTGGCGGCGGAGCAGAGGAATAATGAATTGCTTTATGAAATAAAGTCAAATGTAATCATGATTCATGGAGTAAGAGTGGAAAATGAAGATTCTCCAGAAACCATGGCCAATAATATAGCGGAGAAATGCGGCGGAGAAGATATAAGGAAGCAGATCGTGCAAACAAAATCTGTTTACAATAATTCGGCGCGCCACGGCGACTCGAAGCGCTCCTGTGTATTGGAGTTATCGATGAGAAACATGGCGGCCAAAAATAACTTTATAAAAAGTTTTAAATTGTTAAAAAATAACTCAAAGTGTGATTTCTTCGTTTGTGGTTACATTACAAAAAGTGATAAAAAACTTCTGTACGAAGCTAAACAAAAGTTGAGTGGCAAATATAAATATATTTGGTTTAATGAAGGAAAAATACTGGCGCGTATAGATGACAAAACAAAAGTAAAACAGATTCGAAATGAAGAGGATATTTCAAGGTTACTTGAGTGTGTAGTTCTTCCTTCTTAAGAACTTATAAGTATAATTATAATAATATTATCTTATGCCCTTCAGGCGATTCTATATTGGAGCATCATCTTGACAATATAGACAATTACTTTGACAAAGTACATGACGAACAACATAACCTAACAGTATTACATCTAAACATAAGGTCTATACAGAAAAATTTTAACGAATTACAAGGACTAATATCAAAGCACATAGAACAAATAGACATACTAGTACTTACTGAAATTAACATACGTAGTGACATAAACGTTTTATTTGAACTTGATGGATTTAATTCCATATCATATCACAGAATAAATCAACGGGGTGGCGGTGTTAAAATTTATTATAAGAAAAATATAGTTTTTAATCAAGTAAATCATAGCTATAAATCATTTGAGGGTATAATTGGAATTATCAAAAATAGCTGCTCAGAATTTCTACTATGTGCCATATACAGACCACCTCATTTTAACAAAAATATTTTTGCTTCAGAATTAAAAACAATGTTTAATAATATGCCCGATGATAAATGTAATGTTATTGTTTGCGGAGATATGAATATAGACACTAGCGCGAACGGTGCAATGCATAGTAAAATAGTTGATAAGTACCTTGATATTATGAGTGCATTTGGTCTAACACAGCTTATAAGTAACTACACGCGGGAGGAAGTGAGAAACGGGAGGCTATCTCGCTCTTGCATCGATCATATATTCGTGCGGTGTCCTACGTACGATTGTGTCTCGGCTACGATTAAAACGAACATTAGCGACCACTACATGACTGCAACCACGTTAAAACATAACCATGAAGTAAAAAATTCAATTCAATACATTGATAAAATAAACAAAAGAATTTTTCATAACGTTTTAAATAACTCCGATTGGTCCAAATGTATTAATGATAACCTAAACGCTGAGGATATATATAATAATATAAAATTTAATTTTGATACTGCTGTGAAAGAAGCTTCTGAGACTGTAAAATACAGCCATAAAACTGTATCAAATAAGTGGATGACATGGAATATTATAATACAAATGAAACATAAAAAAAATTAAAAAAAATTAAAAGACCCAAATAATGCAATTTTAAAATTAGATTATAAAAAACTTCGGAACAAAATTAATAAAGACATATCAAAAGCAAAAAATTCATATTACAAGTCGAAAATTATTGAAGCAGAGGGAAATAGCAAATTATTATGGAAGGAAATTAATAGCTTATTAGGTAAAACCAAACAAAACATTGATGAAGAACTTTTAAGATATTTTAATAATGACGAAACATCTATTGCACAATTATTTTGTCAGACATTTATATCTGAGATAAATAAAATTACAACACCATGTCGAATTAATTTATGTCAGAGTGATTGCATTTCTGTGTGTGATAAATCAATTTACTTCAGAAAAGCTACGGTAAATGATATTAGAAAAATTATAAAAACATGTAAAAAGAAATCTGCAGGTATGGATGGTATAAAAATGGCGGATATACAAGAAATCTCGGAAAAATTATCTCCAATAATATCTGTTCTAATAAATAAAAGTGTAGAGGAAGGAATTGTACCAAACGGATTGAAAATTGCTATAATTAGACCAATTTATAAAAAAGGTTCACATTCTGATTACAAAAACTACAGACCTATTTCTATATTACCATCGATTGACAAAATAATGGAAAAATATATCGTTGATCAAATTAAATCGTTTCTATCGAAAAATAATATAATATCTGAACAACAATATGGTTTCCAAAGCGGGAAAAATACTACTACACTTCTCAAACTTTTTACAAATTTTATTAATTCACAATTAAATAACGGAAAACACGTGATTGTTGTTTTTGTAGACTTTACGAAGGCTTTCGATACAATTAACCACAAATTACTTTTCGAGTGCCTGGAAAGGTCTGGTATCAGAGGTCCACTACTAAGATGGGTTAAGAATTATCTGACAAACAGGAAAATAATCGTAAAGGTAAATAAAGGGTTAAGTGATTCATTTAATTTAGATATCGGAACACCACAGGGGTCAATAATCGCACCATTATTATACCTCATCTACGTCAACGACTTGACTGATATAGTTAAAAATAATAATTGTAAAATATATCAATTTGCCGATGATACAGCAATAGTTACATCCTCCAAAAATATTATCGATGCCGAACATGAAATGCAGTTATGTTACACTCGACTTTGCGCATGGGCTCATGATAAAGGGTTAGCAATAAGTGAAAACAAAACACAACTTCTGCATATCCATTCCTGTAACAACAAGACCACGCACAAATTACAAATTCTATCACATGATCATCAATGTTTGCATAGTAACTCTCAGAATAATTGTAACTGCCCATCATTGACAGAAGTCACATCATATAGGTATTTAGGACTTATCATTGACAAACACTTAAACTACAAAGAACACGTTGACTATGTTTGCAGTAAACTAAGAACTATGACAGCAATTTTCAACATAATAAGACCTAGATTAACCTTCTGCTCGGCCAGATTGCTGTATATGGCCCTCTGTGATTCAGTAATATCATATGGAATATCGTCATATGGATTGGCATATAAAACTACTCTAAATAAGATTGAAAAGATACAAAGAAGACTACTAAAAATTATTATTACTAAAAAAATAGCTAAAAAGTTTAAAAGGAAAAATAAATGCCTTTTCGACCAATCTAAAGTATTGTCTCTTCAGAGGAGAGTGGAGTATAGCATTCTGGTTGAGCATTTTTTGAGACCTAAAGACAGACTACTCATAACTCACGACAGACAAACTAGATCAGTGACCAACAAACTTTTACGTACAAACAAATTCAACAATGACTATGGACGTAGGACCGAAGATGTGCTGCTGCCCAAGGTCTGGAACCCCATGCCTGCCAGCTTGAAGCAGTGTGGATCCATCGAGGAATTCAAAAAGAAAGCCAAAGGTTATATATTACACAAAAATCCTCGATGGTTGATCTAAGGGGTGAGCGCGGGTTGTTCCGGACTTTGTAGGAAAAATGTAGTATGTAGGTACAATATTAGTTTTTAATTGAAGTTTATATGTATATATGTGTATATTACAAAATTGTTATAATTAAGATCACAGCCAAAAATCCCCTTAAGGGATTAGGCAAAATAATATGTTTATTGTTATTATATTCTTTATTAATAAAAAAAAATAAAATAAAAATATTAAAATTTTCGTAATAGACTACATTTCTCTAACTATTCTCAAGCTCTTAAACACCACAACACAAAACAACTGGAGACACACAGATCAATCCATGATATTTGTTTTCTATATAAAATTATTAACGGTCTGATCGACAGCGCACCCCTTCTAAGCACACTCCGTTTTCACTGTCCACTTAGGAGAAATAGAAACCAGTCTCTCTTTTATATAGAACCTTCTAAAACTAACTATATGCTAAATTCTTATATTAATAGAGCTTGTACTGGGTACAATAGAAATTGTTTGAGCGTTCCGGAGTTGGATATGTTTGCTTCAAGTTTTTATGTATTCAAAAAAAAAATTGTGAATTTGTCGGATGTTTAATCTGTGCTGTTTTATTGTGCACATCTTTAACTTTTTAATTGTGCCCCTTTAACATTAACTTTAACTTAATTTTAATTAACTATTCTTCATACATTGAGACACGTGAGGCAAATCATAATATGAGTTTCTAGTGGTCAATGCTTCCCCCCACTCCCCTTCCTACCTCTCTCCTTTGCCATCCTGTCTTCATAATTGTTAATAAATGTGTATGTACTTAATATATTTAGAATACTATAATTGGCAACATAAAAATTATCTCTGTATATCTGTATAAATCTTTATTGTATTGCTGTTGTATTCTATAAAATAAAATAAAATAAAATAAAAAATAAAATAAAAAAAAATATAGAGCTGTTTGCATTTCCATTTAAATGCAAATTCAGGATTAGAGACCCTCGTTAGTTAATACTTTATTTTGTCGATTTTTTTAATAAGCTAAAGTACTTCTCGATTTCAGCATTATATATTTATCCAATAATTGAATTACTTGTCTGATACTGAATAGATATCCCTTTTAAGAACACCAGTCAAACCACCGATAACTCTTATCAACCCTTTGGCAGAATTAACACCTAAATAATATATATACTTGGACGATTTATATAGCGCCGTTTTCGTGAGAGCTCACCTCAAGGGCGCTTTACATTGATTTTCGCATGAGTTAGTGGTATCTTAAAATCTAGATTAGACCTTAATATTAACTTAATTTAAACAGATACAAATTCAAAATTTAATGCCATGAGACATTTAGAATCGAAACCATTTGAAGTTTGTCAGTTAGTCAGGTCAGTTAGGTTAGTTTGAGTTATTTCCATGTGATTTTCTAAAGAGGTGTGTCTTTAATTGTTTTTTGAAAGTCATAATATTATTTACTTGTCTTTGCCTGTGGGGTAGTTTGTTCCATGATGATGGACCAGCCACTGCAAAAGCACGATCACCGAATTTAGTTTTATTTACTGATAATGCGTTATGCATTTACAGAAACTCAATACGCCCTGATAGGCGTATTATATTATTTATATCCTTCTTCATGAGAGCAACTTGAAAAAATATATTGTAAACAGAAAGAAAGTAAACACACTTCAGTTGTTTGGTAACATAGAAAGATTGAATCTTAAAATATTAAATAATTTGTATTTATGGGTTTAAGTTTGGTACTTATTCTTCAACTATACATACTATCGCTATCGACAGTTGGATCTCATGTGTTACATGCAACTAGTTTTTAATTGCATATACCTACGCAAACATTGGATTTTTTCCCGGTCAGGAGTCGAATGATATTTTTATCGACAGTAACATTTCAATAGAGACGAAGTTAGGATATTATAGAAGAACTCAGGCACCAGGCACCTACAGGGCTTACGAACTGTTATCAGCGCTGGTTTACGTGATCACTTTATGCGCTTGCGTAACTTTTAATTGTCAATAAAAACAATTGTGATATTTCTTTGATATTTTAGCGAAAAATGATTATATTTATGTATTTATTTATTTTAGATACAATTTCTTTCAGACAACCATCTGTAACAATTATGGGTGAAAGTGGTACATGTACAAAAAAAGAAAACCTACATAAAACTAAAAAACATATTAAATTTATACACAAAAAAATAAGAAGTATAAAAATATGTACATAAACCAATGATAATTAAACATCTATTAAATGAAACCTGTTACAACACTATGGGAGGGAAGGGAAAAAAAGGTAAGGAGATTTGTCTAACTACAGGAATAGGGAAATTAATGGGAAATATGTTGGTTAAGAAATATAAAGCAGGAGAGCGCTTTAATCTAATTTTGAAGGTGGCTAACGTTGGTGCAGTTCTAATATAAAGGGCCAAGTTGTTCCATAACCGGACAGCATTGTAATATAAATGAATAAAATAAACCGAGGTAGGATTCAAACTCGAATCCAGGAAATTACTAAACATTCTGCCACCGACCCATTTAAAGAATCATCCTTGTGACATTATTTTTTTGGTTGTTGAATTTCATCCAATGTAGAATTTAATATTTCCTTTCAGTAAAAAGTGAATTTCTTTATAAAGAGCTCAGCTTAATAAGTACATCGCAAAAATGGGGTAGGGATCATTTAGGGTGAATAACTCTGCAGTGTTGTTAAGAAGGTACCTTCATTGGTACATGTCAGGATATTTAAACCTTTTTTAACCCAATTTAAGTCACTTTTCGGTTGGATGTGATACGTTCATTTTGTCATTATTATTATTTAGGTTCTTAAATTTACATTAAATAACCCCGTTATCACAAAATTCAATATTCAATTTAACATTTTCAACCAGTCTTTGTGGCTTAACAAACTTGTCAGTCTTCTTTAACTTAATAAAGTCATAAAGTTATTATCTTTATGATTATGATGGTTTCTTAAAATTAATATTTGAATTATTTTGAAAAATTTTAGTATACCTACATATAAACATATATACAAACATATATATATGTACAGTTATTTGGTCTCCTTTTTATAAATCTCACCAGTATAAATAAGAAAAAGTTCAGCGAAAATTCTTAAGATTTGTCAATTTTAAATTATCGATTCCCTTTGAACAAATAAATTATAATTCTTTAATGTGTACACTTAACTTAAAAACACTATCAAGTAGAAGGACAATCAGTGATTTGATGATTTTATATAAGATTTTTAATGGCTGGTTGGACGACCTTGATTTAAAGTGTCTCATTTCAATTAATGTTCCGATTACCCGTACACGACAAACACAGGCTTCACTATTTTTTATCGTAAAATCTAGTAATAATTATTATATTCACTCGCATATTCTTAGATTACATAGACTTGGTAATGAGTTTGGCTCTATTGATGTCTTTTGCTGTTCAATATATGGATTATTCATAAAGAGAGACTTTTAAAGATTGTATAAATTCTGGGTTCTTCTTCTTTTTTTCTTTTTGTTTCTGCTTAAACTTTTGCTTGTTTTTCTTTAATTTTATTTTTATTGTACTTCACTACTTATATATTTTGTAAATTTATATTTTATGTATATATTTTTTTCTTGATATTTTTTTTTGTTGTTATATATAGGTACCTATTTATAATTATGTATCTATGTATTTTGCTTCGTGGTTCATAAACGTATGTTTTAACAATTTGTAATTGTGTATGTAAAAGCCCATTTAGGGAGTTTATATAAATAAATAAATAAATATAAAGAAACTATATAGTTCGAATGTTTATACATATTTAATTCACTATCTACACTTAAACATATATTAAATAACAATAACAAAAACTTCTTTGCAAATTCAAACTCATCTGTTGATTGACACTATGCGTTTTTATTTAGTTTTATTACTAGCTGCGCTCCTGGATAACTGCAATGAGCATATCCTCAACAGTTCTCGAAGATAAACGAACGCCATCCATCGTCTTTTGGGCAAACCAATTGTAACGTGAGGGGTCCTTTCCTATGTTATTAAGAGTTTAATTTAGATTTAACTTAATCTAATCCAAAGAGACTAGGAAGTCCGGTAGCTCAGGTTTGAACAGTTGCTCTCATCATCAAGGTTTGTAATATGTGGGTAAACAAATATCGGGATCAATCAGAAGTCACCAGTGTCATTTGAATTGCATATATTGAAAGAAAAAACATGATATACAGTTATGAATACTCAAAGTCACATAAAATATTCAAGGTAATATGACAGGACAATCTGTAAAATAAATAAACAAAGAAACAGATCACACATTTCACATTATAAGTATCTGAATTGGTCAGCCACAATTTATAAATTATTGCAAGTTCTAAATTGTAATTGGTAGCTCGCTGTAAGTAGGTATGAATGAATGAATATGTTCAAGGTAAGCAATTTATCAAATGATCAAATTAATATCAGAGGTGTGACAAATGGTCTAAACCTTTAATTGTAAATTGAACGGCGTACCAAAGTGGTATGCATGAATGAATGAACTCAACAAGTTAAATCTAGACAGAGTCATTGCAAATGTTAAATATGTACATTACATTAATAATATTATAATTTGTCCAAGTACATCCTTGGCTGTGTCCATAGACATGGGCACACCTACATAGTAGACATGAATGAATGAGCAGAAATTAGATTTTGACAGGAACATAGAAATCTTACCAAATATTAAATTCAAAGTAGGTAATACAACACATGATGCTAGTGAATCTTTGTACAATTATAATTGACATAGACAGTTAGTAGGCCTGAAGGAATGAATGACATTTAGACATTTGAATTATTCAACTTATGATTCAAAATACAATGAATTTACACAGGCGGACTTTATAAAAGAAAATTCAAATTACTACGAGAGTTGACCTTTGTATAATTACATAGCTCACGAAGAAAATAACAGTTAAAAATAAAGGATCTGACCATTTTCGAAGCGTATGTGGACGGAGAGAAACTTCCTATTTCCAGGTATTACAGAGGGGGTGACGGCTGTCGGCGAAGGGGACATTCGTTGTAGAGTAGCGGACATCGGGGGTAGAAGAAATTCAGCTATCATGATTGGTTGGGGGATCTTGAAGAGTCGGAGAAACGATGCCGGTGGAGGTTGTCTCACAAACATCCGCTTAGACCTCGTACAGGTGAAGGTAATCCAGAAAGAACAGCTTCCAGCGAGCAGTGGTTGCGTGGATATAGTGAAACGAAAATGTGGGCGCACTATTCCAATGGGTAGGGTCGGTACCTTGAAGGGTCTTCATTATATTCAAACTGAAGGTAAATAAAGTTCGGAGCCTAGGTTGGCAACTAGAAATATACATCACTGGTCTGGTATATTCGACTAGGAATCGCTTGTTGAATGTTAATACACAGACTGTAGACACACGTGTACATTTAAGAGTATGACAGACATGTTGAACGGGATTCTGATACGTAGCATGATCAGATTGACGACTAACCTGCGGTTAGGTAGAAATGCACTTGGATTGGAAATAGAGAGCGACGTCTTCAATAAATACATTTGAAGGTTTGTCCAGGAATTTCACTCATTGTGTAATTATGAGGTTTATTGTTCGTTTTTATTATTTCACAAAATATATTGTCGGTTAAAACCGTTAGGCGTGATATGCACAGAAGTTACATTTCTCAATTACACACGTAAAACTCACTGAAGAAGGCATACGTATCACTTATCACAAGGATTAGTCACTATTGTATAAATAACAAATCACTCCGGGCCCGTAGGCCAATATATTTTGATATTAACATGTTTACTTTGCGGAGCAAAGGACAAGCCGTTGTGAGAGAAATATATGAGATGCAAGATGGCCGACTCGGATGGTTCTAGAATGCGAAGCGTCCGAGAGAAAAGGACGGAAAAAACTCAGTGCGAGTGTGACGGAGATGGAAGATCACTGACAGCATTTGTGGAGCAAAGATAATTTTAATAGACAATCGGCGTTCGTAAGAATATTTATTTTTTTACTAAGGAAGCAACGTATTTATTATGAGGTAATAAATAACGTTACACAATCAAGTACTTTCATTCATGCGTCAGCTGTCAAACTGAATACAGTGTCGCGTTAGTCATAGTTTTATTTGTTCCTACCATTAACATCACCAACAGCTGAATTACTATTTAATTAGTTTAATTGTGTTTAGTGTTATAATAATAATAATAAACACTTCCTTGCACCCTGCGCAAAGGCGATTTTATTACCGTGTGGCAATTTCTTCTAGCCCAACAGTGTTTCCAGCCCAGAGAAGCAATATTTGCGTGAGAAATGGATTTAAATATTTTTTTTTCCTCTGTTGGGGATCGATCCAGGACGTCCGCACATAAAAAAAAACTGTGCCACGGTGGTCGGTAGTTTAGTTTATGATTTTGAAATCTTTTGAATTTATAAATGCCGACATAATACATCAGGGTATTCGATTGAAAATCAATATTTTTTCTTCTGTTAAAACAATCACAGATAATTTCAAAAACTTTTTTTTTTAAATAGATGCAGGACTAATTTCGAATAACTCTTAAAAAATGTAAGCTAACGTAACACTGAGAACCAAACGTAATTCTCATAGTAATACCTAGAGTTTCACTAAGTGAATTCGATTGGAAATGGAGGTTTTTAGCAAAATGAGAAATGTTGAAATGAATAAGTTGATTATTAAATGGATCAAAGAGTTTTAATTCTGCGGCATCATTGTTCGGGCAACATTTCCGAGTGCTTTGTTTCCTCAGTCTCCCAGTATCCAGTCAATGTGTTTTAACAAGTAAGTCGGAGACGTGAATTGCCGCTGAATGAATCACGACGCTTGTAGTTCGCTCCTCATATTTTTTGTGTTTTTGATGTTTTAAGTGGTGCAAAAACTTATATTTTGTGTTAATTTTTGTTTAAATGCTTATGTGAACATATCTTAGTTAAAATATTGTCCCCACGTAACCGGTGAGTTCGTTCCATTTTTATTTATTTTATTTTTTTTTGTAAGTGTGTCAAAACAATTGCTTAGTGGAGGTAGGTAAGCAAACAATTTGCCGGCGCTTCATGCGCTGTGCTAGCGAAATGTTACCTAGTAACGTTGTTGCCAAGTCAACAGATAACAATGTATTAGAATGTACGCCATCAAAACAAACTCGTAAGGCCCAGTCCACACCGATAGATCATGATAATACATTATTGGATAGTTCAGTATCCAAAAAATTCAAACCAAACATAAACCCCTCAGTACACCAAGAGAATTCTTTACTGTATAATGAATCCTCTCTTTCCCCATTTATTGTACATGTACAAAAGAAAGTAGCGGGAGAAAGTCTTCAAATACAGGCTATCTCATTCGGTTCGTTTATCTACAAAAATAAAATTGATAATATAAAAAAAATCAAGCCGTTGGGTAAACGCACAATTGCAATCGAATTCAAAAATTATTTAGCAGCAAATACTTTTCTTAATAACAAAATTTTAGAACAAAACAACTACTTACCATTTATACCTTCCTTTCACGTAACTCGTCTTGGAGTTGTAAAAGATATACCTACATCTCTTTCTGACGAGGAAATATTAAGTAATTTGGAAGTCCCTCCGGGATTCGGAAAAATAATAAAAATTCGAAGGCTTAACTACAGAGACCGTAAAATTGAAATCCCGACATGGAAACCATCTCAAACTGTTGTGGTCACAATCGAAGGGCAAAAACTCCCATCACACCTTTACCTCTTTTACAATCGTCTACCAGTAGAAACTTACATATTCCCTACTATTCAATGTCATCAATGTTTAAGATACGGACACACTAAAACTAACTGCAAATCTGCAGCACCTAGGTGTTTTAAATGCACTTTACATCATCTTGGAAACACATGTAATGTAACTCAAGAAAATACTATTTGTGTTCATTGCTCGGGAAATCACCAGGCTATCGATATAAATTGCCCAGAATTGACAAGACAGAGGAACATTAAGAAAGTAATGGCTGACCAAAGTATATCGTATATCGAAGCAGCTGGAATGTTTCCCTCCGTGAAAATATCATACTCAGAAAAAACGAAAGCTGTCAACAATTCAAACAAAATTGAAACACAAAATAATTTCACGCCAAAATGGAGGGTAATCACCCCTTCAAACAAAAATAATCTTAAAAAACATAGTAATACCCCCCCTTACTTGGATAAAAAACAAATCAACTCATTATTAATTGCACCAAATGGAAACCATCCAGTACCTAAAAATGGATGTGCTCTCCCGTTAACAAATGAAACTACCCCAGATACAATAATACCTGAAGACATTAATTATAGTCGTAAAGAAATAATTCTAAATTGCATATACAATATGATCCATGAACTCCTTACCACAGAACACTATATCTCAGTACCGTCCAACGATGCACTTATTAATAACACCTTACAAAATACTGTCAATATACTCAATAACAACCTAAATAAAGAAGATATCGATTCAAACTCTATCACAGAAACAAATTAGACCTTAAACTTGTAACTCGCACAATAATTCCCTGTATAATCTTTCATACAAAATGGCCTTAAATATTGCCCAGTGGAACTGCAGAAGTGCAATACCTAATAAAGACTCTATTTTAAAATTGCTATCCGAGAACCAGGTTCAAATAGCGGCACTATCTGAAACCTGGCTCCGCGATGAAAAAACATTCAAAATTCCCGGCTACCAATGCCTAAAAGATAATAGACATGATGGCAAAGGTGGAGCTGCGTTATTAATAAAAGACACATTTTTCTTTAACCAGATAAATTTAAAACCAATAAATTGTCCATCACAAGTTGTTGCTGCGGAAATAGACGGTACAACTTTTGTCTCAATTTATATTTCTCCTAATTTCCAACCCACCAAAAATATTTTAAGAACCATAATTTCTCGAATAAAACATCCCTTTATAATTATGGGAGATTTTAATGCTCACCATAACATGTGGGGTTCATCATCATGCACAAAATTAGGTAGAATTATAGTTGATCTGCTAAATGAGTTGAATCTTTGCATTATTAACGACGGATCACCGACACGTATCCCTGTGCCAAATCAACGAATCAGCGCAGTAGATTTAACAATATGTAGTCCCGATATTGCTCCATACTTGAATTGGAAAATACTTTCTGACCCATTCAATAGTGATCATCTTCCAATAATTTTGCATTATTCACAACCGTCATACAGATACATATATACCTCTCATATTGAAAACTCAAAATCCAAAAGAAACAACAAATTCGATAAAAATGTTTGTAATTTTGGAAAAGCTAATTGGTCAGGATATAATCATTACACCAACAACCCCAATATAACATTTACTCCCCCCTCAATAGAAAACCTACAAGAATGCTACGATGAATTTATTAAAACGATTGAAATATCAGAAAAATTTATACCTAAAAAGAATCCCAAATTCAAAAAGTATCCCTTACCTCCTCCTTGGTGGGACTCAGCGTGCGAAGAACATTCGTCAATTAGGAAGCAAGCATATAAAGACTACAAGCATAACATGACACTTGAAAATTTCTTGTATCTTAAAAATGTTCAAGCTAAAGTCAAACGGTTCCTCAAAAACAAGAAAAGAAAAGGGTGGAAAGACTTCTGCACATCACTTAGTATCCAAGTTCCAATTTCAGAAGTTTGGAATAATATCAGAAAATTTCGTGGCTCATACAAAACCCCATCTTCTAAATCATGCCCTAAACTATGGTCAGAAGATTTCTTAAATAAAATGGCCCCACCGTATGCTGTTAACATCGATGAAATCTCGTTACAATATTCACATACTAGCAGTAACTGGCTAGATGCCCCATTCCAAATAGACGAATTAAAATCAGTCTTACAAGTGGTAAAAAATACTTCACCTGGAATAGACGGGATCCCATATATTATCTTACATAATAGTAGCGACAAAATTCTTGAATATCTCTTAAAATTAATAAACATAATGTTCGATACTGGGGTTATCCCAGAATCTTGGAAAACTCAACTCATTATCCCAATTTTGAAACCACTAAAGGACCCTAATTCAGGTGTCAACTACAGACCAATAGCATTATCATCAACTCTGCTTAAATTAACAGAACATATTATAAAAAGACGAATTGATTGGTTCGTTGAAAACAAAAATATTTTGCCGTACAATATGTTTGGCTTCAGAAAAAAAAAATCCTCAGTAGAAAGTGTAGCCAATTTAACAACGGATATTCTTTTAGCTTTCTCTAGACAAGAACAGGTCATAGGAGTAAGCTTAGATATCACAAGTGCATATGATAATGTGCTTCTCTCCCTTCTTAAATCTAAACTTCTCCGAATTGGAATCCCCCTAAAATTAGCCATCTTCATAATGAATATTCTCCTGGATAGAAAAATCATTCTCGACATTCGAGGAATTGATACTCAAGAAAGAAAAGTCGACAGAGGCTTGCCACAGGGGTCAGTCCTTAGCCCTATCCTCTTCAATATTTATATTCACGAGATTTTTCATGTACTGTTACCCTCGGCACAGTTACTGATATATGCAGACGATTTTTTTATTTATGTATCAGGGAAAAAAATCCAACAAATGGAGAACATTATGAATAATACTCTCAAAAATATTTCTTCGTGGTTATCTGAAAATGGCCTGAATCCCAGTCCTCCCAAATGTAAAGCCATTATGTTTACAAAAAAACGCTCTATACCACATATAAAAATTCAACTAAATGACATTATCCTCCCTGTCTCTTCGGAATTAAGATTTCTTGGTATCACTTTGGATTCCAGACTATCTTGGAACTCTCAAGTTACACATATCATTAACAAATGCCAGTCTGGACTAAATGCAATGCGAGCTGTAACCCGTACTTGGTGGGGAGGTCACCCTTCTGTTCTACGTTTAATGTATATATCATACGTTCGCAGTCAAATCGACTATGGAGCGTTTTTACTTAGTCCAATTTCCAAGAAAAATTTACAACGCTTAGATAGAATACAATTTGAAGGTCTGAGACTTATATTAGGCGCTATGAAATCGACACCGGTATGTGCACTCCAGGTGGAAGCCGTGGACCCACCACTTGAGCTGAGAAAACAGTATCTGTCAGATAAATTTGTTTTAAAATGCAATATTATTAAATTCCACCCTCTAATTAGAAAAATCGCTATGCTTGAAATATTCACAAATCAATCACCATTTTGGAAACATAAAATCTTCCCTCCTCTTGTAAATAGCCTCACCTTTTTAGACCAATACTCATCGGATTTCATTAAATCTGAGACACTCCCAGTTTACTCATTACCCTATCAAAATTTAATCGAGCCGCCAAACATAATCCACTCATTAGGAATAACTCCAGATGCTTTTGCATCTAAAAGACTTAAACACGTAATTGAATCCAAATGGAATGACTGGAAAATACTTTATACGGATGGATCAAAAATGGACTGCAAAAGCAATACTGGAGCAGCAGTATTTAGTGATTCAGATAAAGTTGAATTACTTTTGACTCTCCATAAAGATTCTACAATATTCTCAGCAGAATGTATAGCTATACTAGAGGCTTTGAACTATGCAAATAAAAAACGATTCTTAAAGACATTAATATTGACCGATTCCTTAAGTACACTCGAAAAACTCTCTAAATCCCCTATTTTGTATAGTGATGACCACTACTGTATAGATATATGGAAAAAAATTAAAGAAATATGCAACCAAAACAGAAAACTTTGTCTGGCATGGATACCAAGTCACTGTGGTATACCAGGAAATGAGAAAGCGGATGAATTGGCTAAGAGAGCAACATATGGAAACACACGGACACATCCCAATATTACACAAAACGATCTCCTACCAATCGCAAAAAACCGTCTGATGAATAAATGGCAGTTATATTGGGACACAAGCTCACTGAAAAAGGGTAGACTTTACAAAACGACCCAACAAACAATTGTCAATAAGCCATGGTTCCATGATAAAGCTTTTGACAAACATTCCATCAGCGTTATGTGTCGTATCCGCATGGGACACTGTTGTACCAGAGAGCATTTAAAAAAAATAGGGATCATTGATAGCAGTCTCTGCGAATGTATGATTGGTGATGAGACACTGGATCATTTGTTTCTTGAATGCCCCATAAACGATAGGTATCCGTCCTTTTTTACCGACCTCACAGAGATTGGGGTTCCAATGCCAACAAATGTGAGGACATTGTTGAGCTACAATTCCAGGCAGGTAAACATTTTGCTCAAAAAATTCATCAAAATTAATGACATTAAAATTTAACTCTGTTCATAAAATTTAAATTGATCGAAGTAAAATAAATATACAAAAATAATTTAGGTTTCTCTATTTTGACAGTTTAATATTTTAACTTAGATGGCTGAGAACACTCTTAACGGGTGAAGAGCCAACAAAAAAAAAAAAAAAACAAGTAAGTCATGTGAAGATTGCAAATAATCTGATGTCGAAACATTAACATACAGATATTTGTGCATTCCCAAAGGACATGCTCAGAATTTTGATCTGGCTTATAACAACTAAGCTTATGTCGGGATGAATAAGATAGCCTTTGAAACTGTAGTCTCCAGTGAGAAATTGTGCAGTCCAGTTACTTAGGTAATCTTCTATATATTAATACGTGAAGAGAATACTTCGGACCCCTTTTAAGCAAACTGCACGCATGGAGGAATTTGAGATTTGGCATAGTTAAATTTGATATGGAGAAGGAAGATAATGTAGAAAGATAATGTTTATACTTGTGTTATGAACAAATACATTAAATAAAATAAAACAAGTGGGTTGTGGCCAACGCTATACTCCTCACTAACAAGTCACTCCATAAAGTATTCAAATTTCGTATGGAAAATTTACAGCATTTACAGCAAAATTTACAGCAAATGAGTTTGTAAAGTTATTTTTGATTTAAATATTTTATTATGAATACTTGATAATTCTTTAACGCTATTTTATGAAATTGATGTACCTTTTGAGTAATTTGAAATGAAATTTATCAAATTTAAAGTTTCCTGAGTTTGAGGTCACTTTCAAATATTTGACAGTTACAAAAGTTGAGAAGCACTCATCAGATATCCTTCAAAATCTAACGGAGTCGAAGGGAGTATTGAATAGACATACATTTATTGAAAAAATTGAAAAAAAAAACAAATGAGTACTTTAAACTGAAATCGAGAAAGTAGAATAAAAAATAAGAATGGTTTACATAAATATGATGAATAATGATTAAATTAAAGAATCGTCCAAAGTGTGGGTGTCCGATTACATCAATATTTCTTTCATACCTTACTTTACGAGTCGTCCTCATTGCTGAGGGTTGTAGCCACCATGTACCCTGCTGCGGAACATTGCTCTCCAGGTCATCCTATCAGCTGCCAGAAGGACGGCTCTTTGGAATGACTTAGCAGGAATATTTTGTCTTATTTGGTCGGAGAATTTGCCTCTCGGTATTATACCAGGCGCTCTTCCATCCATAATCAGCTTTTCGAGGCTGCCCTTCACTCTAAGAGCTGTGTTAAAAAACTTGAGTATTTGTTCAAGACGTTGATATGACACCGTGATGCGAAGTTCTTGAAGAATAGAGTTTGTCCTTGATGCTGTTTAGGGAATTTGCGGAAGCTTCTCCAGCACCACATTTAGACCGCGTTTATTCTGTCTATCCCTAGCCTGTAGAGTCCACGATTCCACTCCATGGAGAACACGAGTGTGCGCAAAATCTTCACCGTTCAGTTTATGGATATGTTCGTGTCTTTCCAAACTATATTAATACTCTCCTTTTTGCCATTCCTATCCTTCCCCTGATTTCGGTTTCACACTCTTTCATTGGATGGTAATAGTGGACCCCAGATAAACGAATTTATACACCGAATATTTGATTTGATTTGGGAACCATGTGATTCATATTAATTACACCAACATAGTTAACTAGTCTCTTTCTATGGATCTGAAATAAAAATTGCGTCAGAGATTGGATTTATGACAGGTATTATGGCGGACATTGGGACCTGGTTGATCTGTTTTGTGTGAGCCCACATGTTTGTTGAGGTAATGATTGTGAGTGCAGAAAGTTTAGTGTGGAACGAGAACAATCACCTGGTTCATAATTGTCAATAAAAATTGTAAACTACTAGCACTAGAACAGGATTTCCTAGTTGGGCAGCAGAAATCTACTTATTGTTGTCATTATAAATATGGTGTGATAAAAGGTAAATAAAAAAATATATCTAGATCCAAAAGAGCTTCATCCATAATATGACCTAAATATTTTAGAATACTCCGGACGCTAGTGAATGATTGTCTCTACACAACAGCAACAAATTTAATGACATAAACCAATGGATACTGAATAGTAACCATGTTTCTTTTATCATTTATAATAATATGAAAACCAGTAAAAGTATATGTATTTCAAGATAAACTTACCAACAAGACAGCAGAATGGTAGTTGTAGAAGAAGAAGAAGAAGCGCAGCTGCTATGCTCCCCCGCACCCCTCTGTACAAACCGCTGGGTGAGGGAGGCATACTGCCCAGCACTCTGCACCTCAAGTGCTAGATCAGTCACACCAACAGCACCATATCCATCACACTTCGTTCTTTATACAGCACTAGTTCTGAAAATAAGAATTAACTAAACATTAGCAACATCAACTTATAGTCTGAGAGATAGCAACGTTTTTGACTAATCATTTTTAATGGCTTGTTCTTTGATATTTCATTTCTTATTGAATATGGGTATGAAAAAGGTAAGTCTGGCACCTCGGAGTGATTGCGTTTACCGTAAGCAAGACAAAAATACATGCCATTATGTGGTTTGGCCACGTAAAAAGAATGAGTGATGGGCGTCTGATAATTTTGTAAGATGAAAACATCAGAAACAAGAATAACAGATGAGTGTGTATAATATGTACAATGTATGGACGTAAATGAAGCGAGAAATTTATGTCAAGAAAGAAAAGTCTGGCGTTAGGTTCTCTCATCATCATCATTATCCTCAACGTCACAACACTTGATGGGTCCTAGCTGCCTCCAAGAATCTTCTAAATACTGGCTGCCACCTTCCAGTTCTGCTGCCCCATAGCCCGAAAATACGCGACAACCCCGTCCAACATCATAGCTTAGGTCTCCCAACGTTTCTTCTACCGGTTGGGTCATTAGACAAAACCCTTTTTGGGGAATGTATGGACAGACAGGTGTAGTTGAATAAAATGTTTTAAAAAAGGTTTTTGAGGAAAAAATAAAGAAAAAGTATCAAATGTCTCTTAAACAATAAACCATCTTTGTCCTTCTATTTAAAATCTTTATTTTCACATTGCTAGGATCAGGCAGTTTAATTTTTATCATTTGGTAGGTGTTGGCGCAGATGATAGATAATTCCTTTTTGTACCTATCCTCATCTTCCTGACATACCTAAACCTCATCATACCTACATCCATACCTGAACGTGGCAACAATATTCTCGCCTCTGTTCGCGCGCGAGCCAGCCACGTTCTTCAGTCTCGCAAATACGCGTCTGCCTGCACCACTCGCGCCGTGCGCAATTCATACATATAAAAACAATTTACATACGTTCGCGGCATCGCACGTATTCATTAAATTACAGACAATTAGTGAATAAATTTGTTGAATCAGTGACGAGAAGGAAGAACTAACGCGACAGAAAAAAGGAAGAAAACAGCTGGCACAGTAAGTCCACAACTTTCATTTTCCATCTTGTCCTATCTGTTCTTTTGCCGATATCGCACAGTAGGTATGTATGCCGAATTCAATTGAAACTTTTTTGGGTTGTGTGCTAAAGATTGTTATTGATCACCTGATTATATTAAAATAAGATTAATTAAATAGATGGTTTGGTTGCAAAGCGTACAACGCGCTGGATAAGTACTTATTCTACTGATTCTATTTCAGTACCTATAATAGAAGCGATTTGCTTAGTTAAGTGTGCGTAAGAGGATGAATGATATGTTCTTGTCCCAGGTACATATTTATTCAAAAAATGGCACCCCTATATATTCATCACAGGTATTTTCATAAAACAAAAAATATAACGTACGAGCAAATAAAATGTTTGTATATTTTTTCATATTATGAAACGAAAATAATTTCTTTCTAAACAAATATATATACACGTATTCAAAGTTTTCGGAAAGACAAACAGTATGTACCATGAAAAACATGAATCTACCAAAAAAATAATTAAATTTTTCTCTTGTACATTTTATCGAGTCACAAATTCCATCATTTTCTGAAGCACGGCTGGTGTTTTTGATGTTTTTAACGTCTGATGCAGTGATGTTATATTATATTTCTGTCATGTTGTTTAACTTGTCTGCCTATGATGGAAACACATCACAGCAGTATACAGCATCCGACTTACATATTTGCCCGAGCGAAAGATTTAACGTGGGTTGGGATGGTATAAAGTATAACCATCCAACCTCCCTTTTATTAATTGTTTTTCTCTGAAAATAAATACTTATGGTAGTAGGCATGCATAAAATAACTGATTTTGTAATTATTGGTAAAGACATATTTGATGTAATTGTTGATGGATCAACTTACAAAGAGAGACCTCGCCGGGAGTATTAAGAATAGGTGTGCTTGGGTATGAATTGTACCTACTCCCTACATACAATTGAAGAGAGTCGCTGTAGACCCAGCAGAGAGAAGGAAGAGATGGATCGCTTTGTTGACAATCAATCCCCAAGATCGAAACCAAAGAATAAAAAAGACACTGTAGAAAACATCAGTTAATGGATGTTATTAATATGGACTATATAAAAATGACCTCACTGCTGTTTCGTATTGTGCTGGTTGACATCAAAGGTTTTTCCAGTGCACTGGTCATAATAATTAAGACATCCACAAGCAGTCATAATCAGACTTCTACTGAACTCACACACCTGTCCCTCACCATTATTATTGTTCCACAAAAATCTAATAATCTTATATTTTCCAATGTAATAATTTCCGAACACATCGTTGAAAGGAAAGTCAAGGAAATGGGACATGGGAATATGCTTTTATAGACACTTACATATGGTCTTACTTTTTATATTTCGTTAAAAGCTTACAAAATGCGAAACTAGATACTCACGTCTAAAATTGTTAAGATCGGTAATATTTTATTTATTATAAACGTATACTAAGACATGACTAACTGTTTCACCGAATTGTTGAAGAACACTTCACAAATTTATTTTTTCATATGGCCGCAATGGCTTCACAGATGTTAAAAAATAGATAATTGCATGTAATTTTTGGATAACTGATATCAAAAAATGAAAACAAACACCGCATTGTGCCGTGTCGAGTCAATTTAAACACGATAACGATGACGAATAACAAGGATAAAATGTTTTAAGCATTAAATTTTTCTGTCAATCTCAAATATGCGTCAGATCATATTATGTGAAAGATCTGCCATTTTGAAATATTGGTGTGACGCGTAAGTCAAGCATTAAACACCCTCTCGACCTGTCCTAAGTTAACGTCTATGTAATAAAGGTGTAATAAAGATAGTCACGGTTTTTTATTTATTTTATTTTTTATTTTATTTTACCAAGGACAGCACACAGTACATGCATACAATTATTGAAATTAAATAAATAAAAATACAAAAATAACATGTACCTCTTACGTACTATACCTAATATCAAAATAATACAACAAAAAAGTGTGAATTAGTGGGGTGCGCGCATGAGACAAGAGTAATACATGTGTGAGTGAAAGAGATATCTAGAAAGAGTGTGAGTGTGTGGGTGTGTGGGTGTGTATGTGTGTGTGTGAGAGAGGGTGTGCATGTGTGTGTAGACGAACATATATTGACAGATTCATGAGTTGCGAAGAAAAAGAAAATATATTGCTGAGGGTGGTTGGGAAAAATAAAATAAATCAGTACCTAATTGTTATAATGTCACGATGTTAGATATAAGTTTATTTTTAAGTAAACTTATTCGTTAATCACGCTCTATTACCGGGTAGGTACTATAGATAGTTTAAGTTAATAAGTAAGATGGTTGGTATAAATATTCTACTTACAAGAGTAGAGGTATGAAAAGATCTAGTACCATACCGACTTTAAAGTGACTTTTTGATTCATTTTTGTCCTTAACCAGACATGAAAATATATCTGGTTTCTGGTTACTTTGGTTTTAACAACTTATTTGAGGTTTACCAGTGCTATTCAAATATCGACATGAAGGCTCCTTAAAATAAAATGTGCATCACAAATAATAATGACATGTATTCAATAATTTCTATTTCTTCGGTGATAACATAAAGAAACTTTCATCAATAAGAGTTGTCAAAAGTATAAATCCTTCACAACGCATGGTGCAATTGTAAGTCATGTTGGCGAATTGGACTTCCTTTCTTGTCTTCTCTTCTTTGATGCTGCTGCCTTTCAATTATGTATACCTAATATCTTATTTGTCGCACAATTTTAAAAGTTGTTTTTTCTTTTAAATTATGCTGTTTCAATATTTATTTTCTATGATACATTACATATATTTAATTTTGTGTAATCCACATAGTGGCTTCTGTATAATCTCCTTACTTTGTAAATGTATATTTATTTATTATATTATTGAAGCTGTTAGTTTTTCCCAAATGAATTTAAATTACATCTTACTCAAATATCGGTTTTTGGTTCAAGATTATTTAATTATTAAGTACCCCAATGAACTTCAACCAGAATGAAATTAAGTATTTTAAAATCTTTTTAGAAAAAACGTGTACCCAACCCTGGAAAAATGATATTTGAATAAAGTACATAGTCAGGCAGGTATAAAATAATGTACCTCCATATTAATATATTTATACCGCAATATAACTCATAACTCTTACGGAAACCTGATGAGATTTATGCCATTTGAAAAACATTCATGAAAAACTCATAAACAATTTCGGTATATATTCAAGTACATATCATGGTCGGAATATGTACTCAACATACACAAGCTGATTATTTATAGCACTGTAAAATAAATTGAGCAAATCTAATCACATACTTATGTTGATGTTTTTGTAGTTTTTGAAAAATCTGGAATTAACCTTCCAAATGTGGTGATATAGGCGCATGGCTGGGATCCATTCGTCCTATAGGGAGATGAGTTAAGATTGTTGTGATTAATTAGTTTAAAAGAATTTTATCAGAAGATTATTTGCGTATTCAAAAATACTGTCAAAACACATCTCACTATATTAGATATACTACAGCCAATAAATATTGGGGCAATTGATAATTTATATAATGAAAGATAGTACTCACTCTGACAAGTATTTATTTCAATTGAGGTTTAACATTTTTTGTCGTTTAATAATTATGATATTTAATGAATACAGAATAAGAATGTCGAGGATAATTCATGATACGTCAAGCCGCTACGGCACTGGAGATAATCCCGAATGGTAATCATAGGTGGGGACAACTATTTATACCTTCCGCTTGCGTTGGTTGCAATGATATGTAAATTAGAGATGTGCGGACGTCAAAAGGATGTTCCGCCACAGTCAGACTACAAACGCGCGACGTGGTTCTGAGCAGAGTCGGAGAAACGAGACAACTCCTAAAGATGTTTGCCCAACAACGATCCAAATGGATAAGTCATAACATCTGAATGAATATAGAGGTCGCCTTAGAGACAGTTATATGGTCCAGGTGATTAGTGATGTGCGCCGTAGCAGCTACCAAGAGATCAAGAGGCGGCTGGCGGACAACACAGATATGTGGAGAGATGGAGTGCTTGATGCAATCCAATCCTTGGATTGTGACCACGAAGAAGAAGGAAATCTACAATCACCATCCTAGAATCCCTTGAAAATGTATAATTTGTAAATAGGAAGTACATTCACTCAGAATCTCTCATGAGGATCTCTTCATGCTTGGTATATTGTTGTTAGGAAGATATTGAACTCTCCCATATACATACATGAGTACAAAACGGATAAATAATAAAATACTCGTACTTGATACTTGAAGTTTATGAAATAATATATAAATCAGCGGCCTCATTCTAGATTAGATTCCAAATTCTGAACTGAAAAGTATTCGTCGAAGCTTACCAAAGAATGAGACAAGAACACTCATAAACGCATTTGATGTATCTCGGCTTGATTACTGCAACGGTATATATGCTGGGTTGCCCAAGTATCAGTTCGATAGATTACAGATGGTGTTTAATGCAGCGGCTAGGCTAATTTACAGTGAAAATAAACGATGTCATATAACGCCTCTTCTTAACGAACTGCACTGGTTGATGGTGTTTAATGCTTTGAATGATCTAGCACCGAATTACATACAAGGACTATGTCAAAGAAAGGAACTCTCTGGGAGGCACCTCACACTTAGGTCGTCTGGATTACAGAGTACCAACTCCTTGAAGGAGGTGGACAGAGCTAACAAAGCGGCATACTATGATCGATGCTTTAGTATGAGCATTCCATTAAAGTGGAATAAACTACCTCCTGATGTCCGCGGTGCTCAAAGCAAAGACACCTTCTCTAAAAAACTAAAAACAACTTTATTTCGCAGAGCATTACAGAATTGAGCTACCAGCGCCCTTGGAATGATTTTAAATCATTAAACGGCGCTATATAAATTACTTATTATTATTATTATTATTATTAAATTCTAATTTTAGTTTACGCTTTAAACCTAACGTATTATTCTACTAAATTACGTAGAAGTCCTGGGTTCTTTTTCTGGCTGATTTGAAATTCATTTCTCATGCAAAAATGGCATCTCTGGGGCTGGAAATACTAGGTCCTTGGACAAAATTGCCATATGACAATAAGCTCACCATTTACTCAGGGTGCAAGGAGATGTTTATTACTCTTTATTTACATTCTATGAGACACCGAATTAAAATAGACTTTACATTCATTTCTATTATTATTTTCAACTGTGGGATTATGCCGTGATACAATGGTGGTATATTTATTTATTTATGTAACACTTTTCGTACACACATTTGTATATTTTTTAATATATTATAACTTCTCGTGGAACTAACAGGTAGGTACTTACTATGTCAAATATTAATTCAACACGCACCCAATAACAAGTTTCGACATTCTTCAGATTTTTAATCGTCTCAAAGATCCAGACTGAAAACACAATTACAAACTGTGGTTTCAACCGGGAATCGAACCCGGAACCCTTGGCTCAGCAGTCAGATAGCTAACTATCTGAGCTACAATATTGCATTGAACAAATGGCGGACATATTGCCTGAAGGCAATTTTTTCAAGTCAACTTCTTTCGTTAGTCTTCAGAATGTGACAACATGTTATTGGATGTGTGTTAAATAATTATTTGACATAGTACCTGTCAGTTGCCTTAGAAGCTATATAAAATAAAATAAAAATAAACCATCTATAAATAATTATTTATGTATGCATTACAATAAGCATTAAATTTGTACTTTGTAATGATTATTACGATGAGAACTTACCTATAGCTTTATTCTCCATTAGAAAAGTAAGTTCTAAACGAAAATTCGAAACACGGAATCAATTTGTAATTCAAAAGAAAGTTCTGAACTTTTGGAATTGAAACTTATTCATAATTTCGTAAAAATATATATTTTTTTTTGTACCTGCATAAATATATTTTTGAACTCGCAAGTCGCGCAAGTTTGTTCGGAGAGAGTTTTCACGAATCATTGACCAATATTTTTGCAACAACAAAAAAAAAAGTGAAAGGATGTGTTAGACAGTTAAGGAAATAACAAGAAACGGGAAATATATTGACGGGAACAATATTACTACTTGTCAAAAATAAATTTGTTGAACAGTTTGTTACCGAAATAAAATTGTTTGATACTTCAATATCACTCATAAATTGAAGCAAACATTCGTATTCTAACAATGGTGTTACAAAATTTAAAAAAATATATATTAAATTACTGGTGAGCACGGTCACACGCTGTTCTACCACAGACCGTCTTCTTTGTAGACTGCATTTTATTTTCAAAATGCATTGTATAATTTAAATGTTAGTTTTCGTACCGTATCCGTGGAAAACTTCACACTGAAAATGAAAAGATATTTGACTGTAGTATTTTCTCTAGATGCATAATTAGGATTAGGATTTGTTCACACCACGATCTATTGAAAGATACACAACATAAAAATTAATTACGATCCTATTTTCCTAAAAAAAATCCTTGGGCGAATTTAGGGAAGATAACTAACCGAGCGCGCAAACCACTCAGTCACCAGCCATCTGAAGTCCTTCAAAGTTATTTTTCCAAGTTTTCTTCAATGTCTCCCCTCTTGTTACCGTGATGTTGTGTACCGCATCATAAGATATTGGCGTTAGGATAATTTGAAGCAGTCAACGGCTGCCGGAGATGAAGGCTTTGAATAAGTTAAAGAAGAATTCGTTTTGGTATTAAAAGAGGATTTGCGGCCATCTGCTAGACATTGTGGAAGTTAAGCTGCTCCTCTCTCTCAAAGTATCAGATATTTACATAATGTCGCCGAAACATCAAAACACCCTCCCTCTTGTATTACTTGTGGTAACCTCATAATCCTCAGGGCACAGACTTCATTCACCCACTTCACACTGCCTCAACTACCAGCGATATTATTAGGTATTTGAGTTTTTTAACAATGTGGTGGTTTGGTCACACAGAGAGATCTTTTCTTATTTTTCTTCTCGTATCATTTGAGGTCCCCCCGACGTTGACTACCACCATAGAGCTTCTCGCACATATGTCACCCCTGAACTGCGCCAGGAATATTATTTCAATTTTGCCTCAAATACCAATGTGTAAAAACACTGTCACCTCACGTATAAGGACTATTGATTTCGTTGTTCACAAAAAAAAAACAATTTTTCAATAGATGGCGTTGCAAAAAGGTTTTTTCGTTACTTTGAAGATGGCGACGGTAAAAGAGATTATTTTCAAACGATCAGTTTTTCATTATTAAAATATATAAAATTTTCAAATTGCATTGATAAAGAAACTCAAAAATAAGGCATAATTGGTGAACATTCAGGGATTACAGGGATTAGGGCAAAAACAGACCACGTAAACAATCCGATGATTAGTTAAGCCCTGTAGGTGGCTTGAGTTCTAAATTTTCCTATATTATTCCAACTTTGTCTCTATTGGGTTACTAAAAATTTGTCAAAGAACATAATTAAATATACACAAACGTTGCATTTTTTCCCTGTCGGGAATCAGTGATATTATTTTGACAAGTCGTAATCCCTGTACGTGCCTGATTTCCCATTTCTTCAGTAAATAGTAAATGTTCCCGTTCCGTCTCTATTTGTCTACATGTACCTCAAAATACATAATATATCTAGCCTATAGCAATATCCATAAACAATATAAATAAATACATATTTTACCTAGAAAATAATCCAACAATAAAATAAATTCTTAGAACGGGTTCGATATCCAGTTTGACTTCAGTCTGGATCAGTATATCGATATCATAAGTCTCCAGAATATGGCAACTTGTTATTGCGTGCGTGTTAAATCATTATTTGACATAGTAGCTGTTAGTTGCCCGAGAAGCTATACAAATATTTTTTTTATTTATTTATAATAAACATGACATTGTACATTAAGAGGTTTGACATCAATATTAAAGGTATATAAAAAAATATATTATGTATATATTTGAGACAGAGACAATGGAAGGGTACACATACACATCCAGACCATTGACACTCTCTTGCGCTTTGTTGTCAATTAGAGGTTTTGCTCTCCAATATGCTAGGGATAATCCCTGTGTTATATTGGATGCAGTCTTTGGTTTTGTAAGTTAAACAACATTATTTTAAAGTGGATTCAGCACAATTGATCATACACTTTCTAACATACATGCACAGGCACTCTCCATACACACGTAATATACTGAACCATATAAAATACACACACAGCACACACACACACACACACATACACATACATACACACATACATACACACACACACACACACACACACACACACACACACACACACACATACAGTAAACAAACAATAAGTTAAAAGAAATGAGAAAGAAGTTACTGTGGTGGTATAAATAAAATATATCAATTAACTAATATTAGGGATTGGTCAGTCAGTTGTTAACAATTCTTCAAAATTGTTTGTTAAGTTTAACTATAGTCTCAACCTACAACCATTGTTTCAATCATCTAAATTTCAAATTTCATTAAAAAACACTGTAAGCTCAACCTTCCACATACACAACCCAACAGAAACCCCACGCTGTCATAGTTTTGAAGATGCCCTAACAAGACGAAACAGCTATCGACCAATAAACAATATACATATGTACGTAAAATCATAAAACATACTGTCTTATTTTTTTAATTCAAAGTACCTATCAGTTATGTTAAAGTAGCTTTAAGTCATAGTTATATTTAGTTATAAAAATATGTATATGAAATATATAATATTATGTTATGTACATAAATAATGTTAGTACGAAGAGTTATTCGAAACCATATCACGAATTATATGAGTTATCGTGAGCCATTACAAATGTTATACGCTTGTTAAGTATAAAATGATTTTATTTTCACGTATAAATGGGAATATCTTTCAAAATAAATAATTTTAGTGTTAACCCTTCACACTCCGCACTCGTAAATAATGTTATTTTGACTCAAGTGCAATTACAAAACTTTATTATACCCAGAAGAGTTTGAAACTTGAGCACCTACCTAGAAATCCAGACTGGATTTTTTGCTATAAAGACTTCATAAAAATGACAAATAGCTTGATAAAATTATATATCTTTTCTTTAAATAAAATAAAGATAGCAAATATATTAAAATATGTTCAAATATATTTTGTTCGGGGTAAAACTTAGTAAAAATAATAAGCAATATTTCCATAAACTCTGTGCATGTGGCAATTTCTCCCAACTAAACAGTGTTTCCAGCCCAGATAAGCAGAAATTCTTGATGTATTACCACCTTGAAATGAGGGTCGACATTCGTACATACATGCCATCACTTTATTTACTTACTAAGGTAGGTTAAGAGAACCGAGTGCCACACTTCGTTATTTTTGTCATCCCGATTCTATACGTCCCACGTTTTAAGTCCAGTCCTTCGGATTTTATATGGTTCTTCCTTGCACCCTGTATAAGTGGTCAGAGAAGTAACTAGCCCATAGAAGCAATATTTGCATGAGAAATGTATTTGAATAAATTTCTCGTCTGCTGGGGATCGAAATCAGGACGCCACTAAAGACAAACGGCTTACCAACTGTGCCACGGCGAGCAGCGATGGCGAGTTCGAGTACCACCCGATCCAGCTACCTCGACAGATTAAGTTCACCTTTAACACAAGTATAATCATTTGAGGTTGTATGTACAATAAAATCTACCTATGTTCTTGTTACTTGGACATATTCATTTAAAATTTAAGATCCTTTCATAACTTTCACTTTCACTTTACAGTAGGTTTCATTGGTTATCTTATTACATTCATTCATACAGTCCCACAATGTCCCTCACGGGGTAGGCAGAGAGAGCCTTACGCCACATTTTTCTATCTTGACACACATTCATCCCCTCGTCAACATTTATACGTAGTCATGTCTCTTTTTTGGACCTCTTTGTTCCTCCGTTTATTTTGTATATTTTCTTTGTCAAGCACTCCACATTCATTCTTTCCACGTGGCCAAACCATCTCAATGTGATATTTTTCATTATATTAATTACATATTTTTTCCTTCCTTGTATCCTCATTTCTAACCCTGTCATAAATCGTTCAATTACATTTTTCCTTAGCAATTTCTGAATTCAAGACAAGATTTTAGTATTTATTTTTTATTTATTTGAAATAAAATATAACAATAAATCAATTTACAAATACTTATATAGCATACACAAAAATATTTAATTTATATTTACCCCCAAAATGAGTTTGTACTCGTGCTTTGGGGGGGATTCTTATATAAACAAAAAATTAATCTTCATTATTATCATAATTAATCCAAAAAAGAACAGAAAAAACATGCAATTAAAAACTTAAAATATTCAATAAGACAATGAAGAAGTTATAAAACAAAAAGAGACTTAACAACGTTTTTATAGTTTTCAATAGTATTTTTTATATTTTATTCAGATATTTCGTTTATTATCATTCAGTACTCGAAACACGAAATGTGCTTCAAAGCACCAAACTTGTAGAGTGAAATTTACTCTGTAATATTCGGCAGTTAATGTTCATATATAACTCTCTGAACACATAAATATTTTCCTAATGCAATATTCTAATGCACGTCACGAATGTGTTTAACGCCTTCATAATTATTATCACGAGCTTCTGTAGCGGCACTTCATGGCAATATGCAAAAAATACCACAGCAAGCTACATATGCATTTAGCGGGGAATGATATTAATTGTGCAATGAAGACAGGGCTCGAAACAGGAAGATGAAGCAACCGAAACCGGAATTAAAGAAAAAAATACTATTTACGTCAATCGTATTTCTACGTCGATCGGATGATTGACATTCGATTGCTTATATTATTTTCACTGTAGCTACATGTCAATCCTTCCACCTCGTGCGGACGTGACGTTATAATATGGACGGAGTAGGGATATAGTAGGTACCTATCTACCGCAGTAGGGGTATTGTAGGTACCTATGTACCGCAGTAGGGGTATAGTAGGTACCTATCTACCGCAGTAGGGGTATAGTAGGTACCTATGTATCTACCGCAGCCCGTCAAAAAAAATATGTCAAGGTAAATAAAACAAGGTTTTAAATGAAACATTACAGATTCATTTAAAACCTTGATAATGCCGAGCAACCTTGGAGAAAACGTTTGGTCATTATAATCGATTTTTTTGTAAAAAATACTTAAGTCTATTTTGTAAATTAATTTTAAAATGGATTTCCACTATGATAGCATTAAAACTTAAGAATCAATAAAGTATACAAGTTTTGATTTACCTGTTATAGATATACTCTGTAGAAGTCTCGATCTTTCATGTACCTATGCATGTATTCTCAAAATTTACATACCTACATACATACCATCACGCTATGTGCCTCGCGGGGTAGGCAGAGAGAACCGAACGCCACTTATTTCTATCTTGACACACATTCATCGCCTCGTCGAAATTCATACATAGTCTTTTACATGGTCGTCTGTTAATCATGCTTCTGACATTTCCGTCTTTCAAAATACTGTTCACATGGACGTTCCAATCCCTTCCTTGGGCGCCCCCAACCTCTCATTCCATTCCTGTCCGCAATGTGTATTTTCTTCATCAGGCGTTCCTCATTTCACTTTCATTCTATTGATAACATAATATTTTTCTATACCTTACATTCTTTCCTTATGTCCTCATTTCTGACCCTGTCATACATCGTCCTATTACAGATCCTTCTTAGCGATCTCATTTCAACTGCATTTATTCTGCTTTTGTGCGACTTCTGCCATGTCCAGGTTTCACTTGCATACGTCAACGTTGGCACTAAGATGGTAACTTTATGTTATGATATATGAAGAATGCATAGATAACGGTCTATTGACCTATTCATCATATATTAACTTAATTTTCTTATCTATCTGATATCATTTAAGAACCAATAAACGAACCCAACCTCAAAATCACTAAAAAATATTTATCAGCCTTCAAGTGTTATGTACCTACTTTAATTTTATTTTTTAAAAAATATTGCGTTTTTTTTAAATATTGTATTATTATATTAAGCATACGATTTTTGATATAACCTATAGATTTTTTAGTTATTATGAAGGTAAAGTATTAATAATATGGAAAATTAACAAATGAACTAAATTCAAATAAAGCCTGTTGTATGAATTTCAAATTAACTTCAATACTAAAATTCAGACTTTTCTCTTATCAATAATTTTAATTATTTTATTTACATATTATTTTCCTCTTAGGTGTATGTTTTTTTTTCACTTTGTAACTATAACATTCAGTTTTATTATATGCACTATTATTTTTTTAATAATTTCCATAGTACAAACATCGAGCACTGTTTTATATGGAAGTACATATAAAATAAAAGACGGGCAAATGCAATTAACTTCAACGACATAATATTATAACGCCCCATTCCGTTAACATAATATTATTATGCAAATGATTGATTAGTTGTACGATACAACACATTCATTAGAAACAACAAGTATAACTTGTGTTAATTCCTTTAATATAATATTATTATGCAGATGATTGATTAGTTGTACGATACAACACATTCATTAGAAACAACAAGTATAACTTGTGTTAATTCCGTTAATATAATATTATTATGCAGATGATTGATTAGTTGTACGATACAACACATTCATTAGAAACAACAAGTATAACTTGTGTTAATTCCGTTAATATAATATTATTATGCAGATGATTGATTAGTTGTACGATACAACACATTCATTAGAAACAACAAGTTCCTATAACTTGTGTTAATTCCGTTAATATAATATTATTATGCAGATGATTGATTAGTTGTACGATACAACACATTCATTAGAAACAACAAGTACCTATAACTTGTGTTAATTCCGTTAATATAATATTATTATGCAGATGATTGATTAGTTGTACGATACAACACATTCATTAGAAACAACAAGTACCTATAACTTGTGTTAATTCCGTTAATATAATATTATTATGCAGATGATTGATTAGTTGTACGATACAACACATTCATTAGAAACAACAAGTACCTATAACTTGTGTTAATTCCGTTAATATAATATTATTATGCAGATGATTGATTAGTTGTACGATACAACACATTCATTAGAAACAACAAGTACCTATAACTTGTGTTAATTCCGTTAAATAATATTATTATGCAGATGATTGATTAGTTGTACGATACAACACATTCATTAGAAACAACAAGTACCTATAACTTGTGTTAATTCCGTTAATATAATATTATTAAGCAGATGATTGATAAGTTGTACGATACAACACATTCATTAGAAAGTATAACTTGTGTTAATTCATATAACTTTTCCTCTTTTTTCCTCTCCTTGTCTTTTTCTAATTATTTTTTATTTCGCTTTGGGATGTACATAGTCTGCCAAAGTTGCCATTCATAACGCTATCTTAGTGCCAACATTGACGTATGCAAGTGAAACCTGGACATGGCAGAAGTCGCACGAGAGCAGAATAAATGCTGTTTAAATGAGATCGCTTAGAAGAATCTGCAATAGAACGATGTATGACAGGGTAAGAAATGAGAACATAAGGAAAGAATGTAAGATGAAGAAAGATATCATTAATAGAATGAAAGTGAACACACTGAGATGATTTGGCCACATGGGTAGAATGAATGAGGAACGCCTGACGAAGAAAATATACAATGCGGATAGGAATGGATTGAGAGGCCGGGGCCGCCCAAGAAAGGGATGGCACAACCATGTAAAGATATTCTGAAAGACGGAAATGTTATAAGCATGTACAATAGACGAACATGTATGAGACGATGCATGAATGTTGACGAGGCGATGAATGTGTGCCAGGATAGAAAGATATGGCACCCCGTAAGGGACATGGCGTGATGGTATGTATGTATGTATGGGATGTAGTCATAGTCCCTACCCTAAACATGTTATTTAAAAAAGGCTAAATCAAACATAATTGTCAGAAAATACCTGATCTCTTATTATCATTTCCTTATCCTTTTAATTTCACATCATTGCTATGAACTGTTCTTATATTCAATATTTTTTATAAGTCTTCGATGTTCATTTTTAACAGTAAAAATATTAAAAAAATCACATCATTGTACACAATACTAAATTGAAATAAATTGAAAAATAAGTTATACGTAAATTAAGAGATGTCGCCTGCGCACGTTCAAATTATCGATTATTACTATGTCGGCCTTCGTGGCTCAGTTGGTTAGATATCTGACTGCTGATCCAAAGGTCCCGAATTCGATTCCCGGTGGAGACACAGTTTTTAATTGTGTTTTCAGGCTGTCCATCTGGCGCGAGATAGAGAGGCTTGGAGAAATTTCGTGGCGTCCATTGCACATGCTCCACACTGGGAGCGAACGTGGATTTAGTAAGTATGAGTCTTGTCTATGTATTTTATACATATTGTTAGTTTAAAAATACATACGGAATGTATGTGTGATATGTAGGTACATAAGTATGGCGTTTATAGGATGTTATAATGGCATAACGTGATCATATCCACAGTAAGAAATTTTCATAATATTAATATGCATAGTACTACTGCAGTGTTCTCAACTCCGCAGTGCCGAGTTTCAGCATACATAGTAATCATCTTCGCACACATATCTGTGAGCACTCCGTGATGAGACGCTTTTATGTGCTTAATTAATCACGTAATATATGATGTAGGCACCTATTGCAGAGTAACGAAGCTATGAAATGTTTGATAAGGGGTTTAATAACGAAATTCAACAACAGAAGATGTCACACAATTTTGTACCTATCTAACGGAAGTATCAATTAATTTTTGTGAGACGTTGCTTTTAGCATTATTGCGAGAGATGGCGTCATATAAAATGTTTATTGTGTGTAGGAGTCACACTCGTCAATGTTAAAATTTATATAATCCATAATATACATCATGACAGAGCACAAGAAAGGTTGTCTTCTCTTCTTCTTCTTCTGCTTGTTCTAGTACTGGGTACTGTTTATTCACGAATTTACTCCTGGGACGCGGATGTCCAGCTGTCCTTCCATCTCTTTGGCTGTCGTCCAGGGGGTCTGCTGGTTGACGGTATCTCGTCTGCCGCTATTTTCACCACTCTCACTGAATCCGCTCACTGAAAGGTTGGCTGATGTCGATCATCGTGGTTTGTAAAGGCAATTATTTATAAAAATTATAGGTATGTCACTAGTCTTTAAATTAGATAAACAAAGTGTAAGGCACGTGCCTCACTTAATACTTTGAGTCATTTTTGGACGCTTTTAGTCATTTTTGGGATGATTCATCGAAAACAAAAACTTTAAATAATATACAAACACGGGCAGCACTTTCGTGCAATTACAATATTCCCAATTATAAAACAAAATTTGCGCAAAGAAGCTACATATACCTATATAGCACCTAAAGTCTTCAACATCCTGGATCCCTTTGTCAAGACAATCAATGGGAAAAACACTTTGAAGCGTGTAAAAATTTGGCACTACGACATTTAGTCGTAGGAAAGGACGGAGAGCATACTTTATAACGAATATTTGCCACATATATTATGATGTAAAGAACTCAGGGATTGTATAGCGTTTGTGGACTAACGTGTTTTTTTTTCATACCCTTATTGTTCTAAAATATCTTTAAGTTATCTTTTTGTTTTTTTTTTGTTTAATATGTTCTGTTTCTACTTTTGAATAGGCATTCGTTGATTATTAATGTTTTTTTTTCTAATTTGTAATGCACTTTTTTATGTATTTCTAATGTTATTCAATGTTGTTTCTAATTTTTTTATTGTATTTATTTATTTATTTAGTAGCACAATATTAAAAAACAAAATATATTAAAGATAACTGCTTCACTAGACAGAGTCTGTTCCGAAGCAATTATCAGTTAAGTTTGTAAATTTTGTACATTTTACAATGCAAAAAATATAACACATACATACATTATTAGGTATAGAAAAAATATAAATAATAAAAAATACACATAAATCAACCTTAAAAATAAAAAAATATTATTTACATATCAACCTATACAGTAAAAAGTTCACAAAAAAAAGATGACAGCCAAACAATACATTAAGTGGGAGAAACTGAAAGAAATCAAATTATGTATTATTGTTGAAACATTCTTTTCGTTTTGGAGTCTACCTACTTCGAGTAGCCACTTTGTTCCTGACATTTTGAATGTTTTTAATACTTTAAGTGCCGATGGCAGTTTGTTAAATATACGTGGAGCAATATAATAAAAAAATCTTTGTCCAAATTTAGTATTCATTTTCGGAACTCGATAGCTACCCGAAGTTTTACTCATAGTGT
The DNA here is from genome assembly GCA_963576475.1 of Molanna angustata. Classification (NCBI taxonomy): domain Eukaryota; kingdom Metazoa; phylum Arthropoda; class Insecta; order Trichoptera; family Molannidae; genus Molanna; species Molanna angustata. The sequence continues at coordinate 347,847 of OY754987.1, forward strand.
CCCTTGCATTAACCTTTGTGAAATTTGATTTGTTTTTAAAAAATAAGAATAAAATTGATCTTGTATAAAGTTGCCGTATATCCAGTACTTTGAAAGATTTAAAAAGGTTTTCAGAGCTATACCTGAATGGCTTCTTATTGATAACTCTGATTATGCACTTTTGAGCTTTTATTAAAGAGTCTAGTAAGGTAACTGCTGCGCCACCCCATGCTATTCATATTTGTAATGCTATTTTGTGTATGTTTTGTTAGTTGGCATTCACTGTTAAAAGTATCATTATTTCAAAATGCTTTAGCCCCGGCACAGGTTTTATACCTAGTGGGGTGTAGTGTTTTTTTTTTTAATTTTATTTTTATTTATTTATTTTATATATACATCATAATATATGCTATGGCCATCTAACTAGGAAATTGCTGTTTTAAGATGGCCATATTTGCGTACATACAATTATATACTATATGTTCGGGCGTAATTTCATATTATTTTTTCCTGTCGGAAGTCAGTTAGATTGATCTGTCATTTTTTACTTCTCTGAACTGTTTCTTTCATTGTATACAAACCAATCTCTCAAAAGATGGTGTTAAAAAAATGTTTCTTCGTCACTTTATAGATGGCGATTTTTCAGCTTATTCTAAAGTGAATATATTTTCATGATAAACATATACAGAACTTTCAAAAACTGGATTGATAGGGAATCCAATAACAACTGATCACGTAAACCATCCGATGACAGGTCGTAAGCCCTGTAGGTGCCTTGACTTCATCTCTATTGAGATGTTAAAAAGTGTATCGAATTGACTATTTCAATATTTCAATAAACAATTTTCCTTACATTTAAAAAATATGGAATAGAGCAAGGATTCATTGAATTTTTACTGTAACATTCTTTATACTGTTCTTCCCCCACCACCAACCGTTCTGCTTATGGGGACTAATAACGGCCTGTTGCAAAACTCTGAAAGAACACATAAAGAACATACGAAGAGTCCGGAGAACTCTAAAACCTTGCAGACACTGCACTTAATGTGCCAAAGAAAGCTAATCATGTGGAAATAACTGGCTCACCTCTAAGTGATTGTGAAGATAATAGTGCACCGAATTTAAGACAGAAAGTCTTGAAAGCCCTAAAGTTGCTCTTCGTGGCTACAAGGTCCGCATGTCCAATGGGTCCAAAGAAATTCACTCTTTATACAATTAAATTTATAATGTTTTTACACCGTCAATTTTAACTCAAATCATATGTGTAACTTGACTTTTTTAACGTAAGCTCCACTTTATATTGATTAATTATCATTTTTAATTTTCAAGTCCCAAAAAAACTGATGAAAAAGATTTTATGCATTATTTCAAGAGTGAATAGAATATATTACCAAGACTGACAACTAAATCCTGCCTCAGTTTGAGTCATTAGTTTTACTGTCATTGCGGTGGGCGTGTGGCAGGTTTTTTAGGATTTGTAAATTAATGAGAAAACCATCTCGATGGGAAAAAATTGAGCAAATATTCTTTCACATTATTATGGTTAATTTCTTATAAATAAACCTAGTTTTTATATACAATATTTGTATGTAAGGTAATTCGATATTATATATTATAGTAATTATAATATATTTATATTATACATACATAATACATATACACACAACTCCATATACAAAAATTAACATCTTGGAGCATAATTTTCTAATGAAGTGATGGTAAAGATACCATCAAAATTATACATTCGCTTGATTGCACACACACACACACACACACACATACACACACACACACACACACACACACACACACACACACACACACACACACACACACTTATTTGTGTTGAATTTTGTATTAATATTGTAATGTAATTATAGCTTATGTAATTCTTTTTTATTTAGAAATAAAAAATCATTATGAATAAAATAAATAATTTAAAAATATGCTCGAAAAGAAAATCTTAAAACTTCAGTACCTCCTTTAATTGAAAAAAGATGGCAAATTTTATAAATATAGATTTTTTTTAACATCTTCACGTAGGGGACACCAGCTATTAGGAATTGGGTCCATTTTACTCTTCCGAAGAAGCAATCTAGAAAAAGAGTTTATTAATTCGGATTTTAAAAAGACCCGGGTTGTACGAAGGTGGAAACACAGAATTCGGAAGATCGTTCCACAGTCGGGCTGCTGTATTAATAAAGGAGTTCGAGAAGTGACTGGTTCGTATATGTTGAAGGTCCACTGTGAATGGGTGCTGCGATTGAGTAAAGCGAGTGACTCTGTTGCGAGTGGGTGGAGGATGGACCAAAGATGCAAGTTCTTCTGAGCGATTCCCGTGGTATTATCTATAGAATAAACTTAAAATACCGAATTTTCGTCTGTGTTTTAGTGATTGCAATCCATCAGTCAATGATGGATCATCAATCAGACGTATAGCACGCCTTTGGACAGCGTCGAGGGTATTCAGTAGGTATTGGGGGGCGACACTCCAGAGGTGAATACCATATTCAATAATTGGACGTACATATTTGCGCTTTGTAAGTATACAGATCTGGGTCTTAGTAAAATATCTGTGCGCTCTATATAGTATGATCAATTTTTACTCTCCACACTATGGAATAGGGGAGAGTCATGATTTCGCAAAATTTAAGCGTATTTTTTTTACATCAATTTCTCAATGGGTATCATGTAGAGAATGCACACTATGAGTTTCGTCGTGATGTGTTTGTGTGTATGGCGTATACGCCGTACGCCGTACGCCGTACGCCGTACGCCGTACGCCGTACGCCGTACGCCGTACGCCGTACGCCGTAGCATTTATCTTTTTTGTGTCCTCTCTACAGCCCAAACTATAAGTCTGATCGACTTCATATTAACATCATGTGTGTAAAGTGCAAAGACCTAGAGCTGATTAGTTTTCCATAGACAACTTTTGATTTCTTCTCTATGAATTCATCATTTACGTTGTTTTTTTTTGTGTCCTCTCTGCAGCCCAAACTATAAGTCCGATTGACTTCATATTGATATCACATGTGTTAAGTCCATAAACTTAGAGCTGATTAGTTTTCCATAGACAACGGTTCATTTTTTCCCAATGTTTCTTTATGATTTCATCTATTAAAACTGAAAAAATGCTCTCACGACCTGGAAATTAGAGATATTTTAATTTGGTTTCAACTATTTATACAACACCAAGAATCTTCATAAAATTGTATTCAAAGTTGGTCAATGTTAAAAGAAAAATATTCAACGGTTTCAAAAATTATATTTTATTTAATGGATATTTGTATGAAACTTATATGTAACAAGAGAATTTTTTTATATTTGGCAATGTTCAGTTCATTGATTTCATATTGATATAAGAATATTAATAGCTTGAACTTAGAACTGATTAGCTTTTCATAGATATCATAAAATTTCTTCATATGATATCACGTGTCAACATTGTCAAAATGCTCTAACGCTCTTTGAAACAAAATTTATCTGCTTTTTTTTAAATATTTCATACAACATAAGCAGTCTTCACTATACTGCATTAATAGTTTGTCTATCTTAACATAAAAATATACTATCGGAAGAAAATTTATATTCCTGATAGTAACATTTAGTATGAATAAAAATGTAATTAGATAAATTTCTATGTATGGAAAAGTTCAGTAATTTGATTTCATGTTATAATGTAAAGAGCTTGAACATAGAACTGATTAGCTTTCCATAAATAACAATAAAAATCTTCATATGATATCACCTGTCAAAATTTGGAAAATGCTCTCGCGTTCTTTAGAACAAAATTTATCTGCTTTTTTAAAATATTTCATACAACATAAGCATTCTTCACTATACTGCATTAATAGTTTGTTTATCTTAACATAAAAATATACTATCGGAAGAAAATTTATATTCCTGATAGTAACATTTAGTATGAATAAAAATGTAATTAGATAAATTTCTATGTATGGAAAAGTTCAGTAATTTGATTTCATGTAATAATGTAAAGAGCTTGAACATAGAACTGATTAGCTTTCCATAAATAACAAAAAAAATCTTCATATGATATCACCTGTCAAAATTTGGAAAATGCTCTCGCGTTCTTTAGAACAAAATTTATCTGCTTTTTTTAAAATATTTCATACAACATAAGCATTCTTCCCTATACTGCATTAATAGTTTGTCTATCTTAACATAAAAATATACTATCGGAAGAAAATTTATATTCCTGATAATAACATTTAGTATGAATAAAAATGTAATTAGATAAATTTCTATGTATGGAAACGTTCAGTAATTTGATTTCATGTTATAATGTAAAGAACTTGAACATAGAACTGATTAGCTTTCCATAAATAACAAAAAAATTCTTCATATAATATCACGTGTCAAAATTTTGAAAATGCTCTCGCGTTCTTTAAAACAAAATTTATCTGCTTTTTTTAAAATATTTCATACAACATAAGCATTCTTCACTATACTGCATTAATAGTTTGTTTATCTTAACATAAAAATATACTATCGGAAGAAAATGTATATTCCTGATAGTAACATTTAGTATGAATAAAAATGTAATTAGATAAATTTCTATGTATTGAAAAGTTCAGTAATTTGATTTCATGTTATAATGTAAAGAGCTTGAACATATGTAGAACTGATTAGCTTTCCATAAATAACAAAAAAAATCTTCATATGATATCACCTGTCAAAATTTGGAAAATGCTCTCGCGTTCTTTAGAACAAAATTTATCTGCTTTTTTTAAAATATTTCATACAACATAAGCATTCTTCACTATACTGCATTAATAGTTTGTTTATCTTAACATAAAAATATACTATCGGAAGAAAATTTATATTCCTGATAGTAACATTTAGTATGAATAAAAATGTAATTAGATAAATTTCTATGTATTGAAAAGTTCAGTAATTTGATTTCATGTTATAATGTAAAGAGCTTGAACATATGTAGAACTGATTAGCTTTCCATAAATAACAAAAAAAATCTTCATATGATATCACCTGTCAAAATTTGGAAAATGCTCTCGCGTTCTTTAGAACAAAATTTATCTGCTTTTTTTAAAATATTTCATACAACATAAGCATTCTTCACTATACTGCATTAATAGTTTGTTTATCTTAACATAAAAATATACTATCGGAAGAAAATTTATATTCCTGATAGTAACATTTAGTATGAATAAAAATGTTATTAGATAAATTTCTATGTATGGAAACGTTCAGTTATTTGATTTCATGTTATAATGTAAAGAGCTTCAACATAGAACTGATTAGCTTTCCATAAATAACAAAAAAATTCTTCATATAATATCACGTGTCAAAATTTTGAAAATGCTCTCGCGTTCTTTAAAACAAAATTTATCTGCTTTTTTTAAAATATTTCATACAACATAAGCATTCTTCCCTATACTGCAATAATAGTTTGTCTATCTTAACATAAAAATATACTATCGGAAGAAAATTTATATTCCTGATAGTAACATTTAGTATGAATAAAAATGTAATTAGATAAATTTCTATGTATGGAAACGTTCAGTAATTTGATTTCATGTTATAATGTAAAGAGCTTGAACATAGAACTGATTAGCTTTCCATAAATAACAAAAAAATTCTTCATATAATATCACCTGTCAAAATTTTTAAAATGCTCTCGCGTTCTTTAAAACAAAATTAATCTGCTTTTTTTAAAATATTTCATACAACATAAGCATTCTTCCCTATACTGCATTAATAGTTTGTCTATCTTAACATAAAAATATACTATCGGAAGAAAATTTATATTCCTGATAGTAACATTTAGTATGAATAAAAATGTAATTAGATAAATTTCTATGTATGGAAAAGTTCAGTAATTTGATTTCATGTTATAATGTAAAGAGCTTGAACATAGAACTGATAAGCTTTCCATAAATAACAAAAAAAATCTTCATATGATATCTCCTGTCAAAATTTGGAAAATGCTCTCGCGTTCTTTAGAACAAAATTTATCTGCTTTTTTTAAAATATTTCATACAACATAAGCATTCTACACCATACTGCAATAATAGTTTGTCTATCTTAACATAAAAATATACTATCGATATAAAATTTATTTTCCTGGTAGTAAAATTTAGTATGAATAAAAATGTATATAATAAGATAAATTTCTTATGTATGGAAAAGTTCAGTAATTTGATTTCATGTTATAATGTAAAGAGCTTGAACATCGAACTGATTAGCTTTCCATAAATAACAAAAATTTCTTCATATGATATCACGTGTCAAAATTGTCAAAATGCTCTAACGTCCTTTAAAACAAAATTTATCTGCTTTTATTAAAATATTTCATACAACATTAGAATTCTTCACCATACTGCATTAATAGTTTGTCTATCTTAACATGAAAATATACTATCGTTAGAAAATTTATATTCCTGGTAGTAAAATTTAGAATGAATAAAATATTTCATTGTCAATATTTGTGGTGTGGAGAGTTTAGTGTTGGCCACAACCCACTCGTTTTTCTTTGTCTTTATAAATATACAAGATCTACTTTATACTTTTTTCTTTATAAATATACAACATCTACTATATAAAAATAATATTATTCAAATTACTTGGGATAATTTTGAGATGCTTAGCCCATCTCGTTTCAAATTATCATATTGAATAAATTCAAAATATTCATGTATCGTGTAGGTACTTGGTTTGTGTACCTCTGTACCTATATTTGTATAGGTATGTAGGCAATATTATTGTGTATATCAGGTAGAATTGTCAGGGAGGAGGTCATAAGTTATGAAAAGAATAAAACGGATTAGGGTGAAAGCACTCTTCAGACAAAGATATATAGATTTGTAAATACAAGAGAACATTTCCTAAATATCCAACAGAGGTTTAAATTTATTACGCTGATATTTCAAACAACCAACCGACCCAAACTACAAACCCTAGATTTTATTTTATTTTTAAACGAAAAAAAATATATCCTACGCGATAGATAAAATTTGTGGCTTTATATACATACCTACTGTACATACAGCTTTCAGTGTTAAGTAAATCGTAAAAAATAAGACAAGAAGAATAGAGCTAGAGGTTTGAAAACGTTGTTAGCTATTACCAACTGGAAACTATTTTTTTTCATTATATTTGTTTCTTTACAATTATAAACATATTACATCATATAAAGAAAATTTGAAGTAAGAATCTTGTAATTGGTGAGGAATTCACGTGATAATAAACAAATTAAGAGTACATATAGGTGTAAAAAGCTATACAAAAATAAAACTCAAACAAAAATTAAGCAAAAGGTTAAGATGTAAATAAAAAACTTAATAAACAGACAATTAAAACAAATTCGCCCATAGGTCAATGAAACTATACATCAGCACATACCTATATATCGTGTGTGGCAGACCAAATTTCTTTCGAGCGCGCGCCTAGCGACAGCAAGTACATTTGTTTATCGCTAGGCCGAGTTCATCGCCCGCAACATCAAACTAGTGACAATACTCCTCAACTGGGTATGACACTTCAAATAAATAAGTCTAGAAAGTTCGAGGACATTGAACTTGCTACCCCCAGCGCAGCACTATTTAAGGGAGTCTACACCTCTACACGTCGTCACTTCATTTCCGTATTTCATCTGTCACTTCACGCCGCCGTTACGACCACGCGACCACTGATCGCTTCTCGACCACGCCGTCTCGCCGACACTTCATCTCTCGACCACCGGTCATCTCTCGACCCCGCGAGCACGATGGTTCTTCACCATGCGAATAATCGGACACTTCGACACACTCGATCGTTATACCTTCTCATCGTGAGAAAGTTCCTTTGTAAGTTATTTCATCAATTGTAAATTGACCTTTAAGCAAACTATTAATTGTGATCAATATACTCATTGTAACTTTTGACCATTCTTTCTTCTTCTCTCTCAACCACTGTCCTTGTTTTCTTATTTCAAATCATATCCACTTAATTGGGATATAGTAAACTCTCTTTACTGGTAACCGATCTGGTTACCACATACATATATTTAATAGTAACTGGTTACTAACTACTGTTTATTGGTAACCCCTCCGGTTACCAATCAGCTTTACGTGTATTGTAAAAAAAAATGTGTACTAATTTTGATTTTTATTTATTTATTAAACTTCATGTAAAATACTGTGTATAATGGCGGGTTTATTGCTACAAGGCAATTTCTTTTAACCAACCAAAGCAACGTGAGGCCATAGATAGTATACATATTGGTAGTTACATTAAATTTAGAACAAACGGAAAGAAACAATTCTCATTTTTTACCCCTACCGAATACCACGGTGAATCTGAGTCTTAGTGGCTGACGCAACTGCGTATGAAATAAAAAAAAAAAAAAAATATATATATATATATATATATATATATATATATATATATATATATATATATATATATATATATATATATATATATATATATATATATATATATATATATATATATATATATATATATATATATATATATATATATATATATATATATATATATATATATATATATATATATATATATATATATATATATATATATATATATATTATTTTATTTTATTTTATATATTTCGGTATATATATATATATATATATATATATATATATATATATATATATATATATATATATATATATATATATATATATATATATATATATATATATATATATATATATATATATATATATATATATATATATATATATATATATATATATATATATATATATATATATATATATATATATATATATATATATATATATATATATATATATATATATATATATATATATATATATATATATATATATATATATATATATATATATATATATATATATATATATATATATATATATATATATATATATATATATATATATATATATATATATATATATATATCCCGCAATACTTGTTGCGTCACCTATGTGAAATTCGTATAGGGTTGTTGCGTCCACCAACTTTTCGCGTCCGGTATACGGACGCAAGATAATTTTCACGCCAAAAACTACCATTCTGTTGCTTATACCATAGAGAATCAACTGGCAAAAATTTACATGGAAGCAAAAAAAATATCAAAATATCTTGAAATGAATATTATTAGTTCAACCATTGGCCGCACGGAGATTTATTCAGTGTATATTTTGAAGGTGTATATTTTTACTAAGCCACCGATCGTTTTGCATCCGCGGCAAAATATTACATGTTGACCTTGGCCGCACGGAGATTTGTTCGGAGTATATTTTGAAGGTGATTTATATATATGGCTCCGATCGTCTTGCGTCCGCGCTCAATACTCTTCAACCATGTCTCTGTGACCTTCGCGATAAAATGAATACAATTCAACGCATTTTAAATATTGCCTTGAAAAAGCGCTTACCTACCTACTTACTTTTGTTTTTACGACTTCATACAACTGTCGATATATGTATTGATACCTACTCTCTCTCGTGCGCGTACCTACTTACTTTCAGTTTTACAAAGTTCATACTAGGTATATGTTGATTTGATTATTGTTACTTTCTCATGCGCGTACCTACTTACTTTTATTTTTACATAGTTCATAAAACTATCAATTTGTTTATTGTTACTCTGATGCGCGTACCTACTTACTTACTATTGCAATGTTAATATTTTTTATAGAAAATTTCCATATATCTCAGAAACCATAAAAGCTAGAACACTGAAAATTGGAATAAACATAGACATATACAAAATCTAAAATGAGTTTTTTCAAAAAAATTCCAGGGTTTCTCAAACATTTTTTGTAAAGAAAAATATTTTTTTATGATAAATTTATGAGTTTAACTGCCTATGTTTCCATTTTTTTGAATATCGAAAAAAACCGAAAAACCCCAACTAGATAATTTAATTTTCCAACTGTCGATTCGTTTATGAGAATTCAACTCTCTGAATGAATCGTCCTTATTAAGCCAAGATGCGTGTACGAAAGAACATTTTTTATGGCGTAGTGGACTTTTTGCATGCTAATAACATCAACTAGAGGCCTCGCAGCATATATGTTCCATTACATGGATTTACTCAGAATACGGAGTAGAACATTTTATGTGAGTTTTGTGTGTCTGTGTGTCCGTCCCCTCTTATAACTTTTGATCCGCTCAATTTACAGAGCCCAAAATTTCAGAATATATAAAAAGTTATAGGCCTACAAAACTTTTATACTTAGAATTTTGAATTTTTGTTTCAGTCAGGGGTTATAAACTTTTGAAATTTTGGTATATTTTTCCATATATCTCAGAAACCATAAAAGCTAGAACGCTGAAAATTGGTATAAATATAGACAAACACAAAATATCAAATGAGTATTTAAAAAAAAATCCAGGGTTTCTCAAACATTTTTTAATAAGAAAAATATTTTTTTATGAAAAATTTATGAGTTTAACTGCCTATATTTCCAAATTTTTTTAAAAACATTGAAAAAACCGAAACACCCCAACTAGATAATTTTATTTTCTATAAAAAATATAACCATTGTATTAGCACATCTCAAATTCTTTTTAACAATTTTTATAAAAATTGAATTTAGTGACGACATTCCTTCATAGAATTTGTATGGCAGTCGCCTACACACAATATCTAAGAAGAATTAATTGTTTGATACTAATCTCCAAACATATGTACATACATACCATCATGCTGTTTTCATATTCTGGGTAGGATCAAAGGACTGACATCCATACTATCCTATCTTGACATACATACATAATTTAACTGTCACAATCCTTATCCCATCCTTTTTTTTCTCTTCCCTTCCTTTCCCGTCACAGGCAAACATACATCTTAGTTATATTTAAATTAATGATGTTTAAAATGTTTCATATTTAATATGTGTGGACATATGTAATTGGTCTATTTATTTTTATTTTATAGTGTATTATACTATTTTAGTATTTTAAGACTGTATTTGTCCCTAAATAAATAAATAAATAAATGTGTTGTATAGAAAACCAAATATCTTTAAATATTAAACAATTTATATTTATGGGTTTATAGTTTGATACTTATTCTTCAACTATACATACTATCGCTATCGACAGTTGGATCTCATGTGTTACATGCAACTAATTTTAAAAATCTGTTGGTTAAAAAATCATCTTATTTTATAATAGACGAGTTTTCAATCGAATGTTGATATTCATTTTCGTTCAGTGTTTGAGTTCCTAAGTTGTTCAAGGTTTCAATCGAATGTTCATAATATAAAATAGTCGAGGTTTCAATCGTATGTTAATATTGGTTTTCGTTCAGTGTTTTATTTTCTAAATATGTATGTATATCTGTTGATTAAAAAATTAACTTAACATATTGATATTAATTATCTTTCAGTGTTACAGTTATTTAATAAATAAATTGTCGTCTATCATTATTTAGAATATGATATTGAATAGTACACAACATTCATTTCGAAATGATTGTTGAATACCTGCTATTATTGTTTAATTATTATATTTTTAGTACCTTATGTAAATAAATAAAAAATTAACAAACTCATTCATTTTATTGTTAATCATTGGTATCATACTGTACACTATCATGGATCGATCCTCACTGCGTTCCACACAATGTGGGGTAACCATCGGCAGGTGAACGGGTGTGCATTATCCTATAAAAAAGCATGCCATGCGCATTTTTGTCGACACACCGGCATCTTTATTAATATATTTTTTTTTTAAATATAAAAAATGAATATGTCCTTGTTAAACAAGTACATATACATCTTCCTACGTTCCCTAAAAAAATCAAATAAATGCATGTGCTATAGGTAAACGAAATCGGTCGAGACAGGATTCGAACTCGCGACCACTGGATTACCAGCCCAGCGCGCTAGCCGCTCTGCCATCGACCCATCCATCCATTAAATTAATATAAATTATATGAGAATATTTTAAAGCTTGGTGACTGTTTATTTTCGATGCCTATAATATATTTTATTAATCTCCAAATATACATACAAACCATCATGCTGTTTTCATATTCCGGGTCGGAGAAAAGGACTGACTTCCATACTGTCCTATCTAACATACATACATACCTACATGTGTTGTATAGAAAACAAAATATCTTAAAATATTCAATAATTTCGATTAATGATTTTATAGTTTGGTACTTCTTATTTTTCAACTATACATACTATCGCTATCGACAATTGGATCTCATGTGTTACATGTAACTAGTTTTATAATAGTCAAGATTTCAATCGAATATTGATTTTCGTTCAGTGTTTTAGTTCTTTAATATTGATTCAACTGTCGATTTGTTCAAAAGAATTTTGTTCTCTTAACATATCGACAATGTTTCAAGCGGATACGCGAGAATTGTATGTAGGGTCTAAATAAAAATATCGAAAAAAGTCGAAATACCCCAACTAGATTATATAATTTTCTATAAATAATATTTGTATGTAGTAGTGTATCTGAATTTTTTTTTAACAATATTTTATATATATTGAATTTAGTGACGACATTGCTTCATACAATTTGTATGGTACACAATATCTACACAATATACACAATATCTAAGAAGACTCAATAATTTGATACTTCATCTCCAAACATACATACATACATACCATCATGCTGTTTTCATATTCTGGGTAGAAAAAAGGACTGACCTCCATACTGTCCTATCTTGACATACATACCTACATGTGTTGTAAAGATAACAAAATATCTTAAAATATTCTATAATTTCGATTTAAGTGTTTATATTTTGGTACCTACTTATTCTTCAACTATCGCTATCGACAGTTGGATCTCATGTGTTACATGCTACTAGTTTTATTTATTTTAGAACATTTCGTGTGTCTGTGTGTGGTAAAAAATATTTTTTTTATTATAAATTTATGTGTTTAACTGCCTATATTTCCAAAGTTTTTAAAATATCGAAAAAAGTCGATTTACCCTAACTAGATAATATAATTTTCTATAAATAATATTAGCATTGTAGTAGTCTATCTTATTTTTTTTTAACAATATTTTATAAATATTGAATTTAGTGACGACATTGCTTCATACAATTTGTATGGCAGTCACCTATACCACGATATCAAAGAAAACTTAATAGTTTGATAATTAATCTCCAAACATACATACATACCATCATGCTGTTTTCATTCTCTGGGTAGGACAAAAGGACTGACCTCCATACTATCCTATCTTGACATACTTACCTACATGTGTTGTATAAAAAAATATCTTAAAATATTCAATAATTTGGATTTATGGGTTTATACATAGAATTATATATAATCTAAGGGTCTATAGTTTGGTACTTATTATTCAACTATACATGCTATCGCTATCGACAGTTGGATCTCATGTGTTACATGCAACTAGTGTTCAAAGAGAATATAACCTACGGATACTAGTGTTAAATAAAAAATCGCGAGTCTCTTGGTCTATCTAATATTTGTATCGACGGCCGCGTATTTGTTCGTGACAAGTTAAGGGTCATTTCATTTACTCCGTATATTATTTAAATCATTGGTTTTCAGTGAATTTTTGAGGAGTGAGTATAATTACTTTACCTTTTTTCAAACCATAGATTGGCCGCGTCCCGGCTTAAATAGAAATTCGTTAGTGGTAAACATAATTTCTACATTTCCGTAAAAGGGATTTAGGCTTGTATTATAGACTTCCCGTTTGTCACGCAGATCAGATAACACATTGATTAGCGATCGTATTACTTAACTCTTGTTACACATTCTCTTTCGAACTCACCACAGTATCGTGTATTTGCGAAGAAAATAAATAATAATGATACTTTCGAATATTTGTATTATTGCATATGCGCAAACATTGGATTTTTTTCTGTCGGGAGTCAATGATATTTAAGCCCTGTAGGTGCCTTGATTTCCCGGTTCTCCTACAATAAATATTCCAACTTCGTCTCTATTGAGATAATTAAAAATCTGTTAATGATACTTTCAACAAAATTTAAAAATATTACAAACCCGGCAGATGTTGTACTAACTGTGTATAATGGTTGATGTTTATGTAATCCAACTGTCGATTTGTTTAAGAAAATTTATTTATCTAAACATATCGACAGTACTAAGCCAAGATGCGCGTATTAGGAACATTTTGTATACCTACCATAGTGGACTTATTGCATGCAAAAAACACAAACTTAGAGGCTTCGCAGCAAATATCATATTCTATATAATGTCGTCCATCATACCATCATGCTGTTTTCATATTCTGGTTAGAAAAAAGGACTGACCTCCATACTGTCCTATCTAGACATACATACCTACATCTGTTGTATAGAAAACAAAATATCTTAAAATATTCAATAATTTGGATTTATGGGTTTATAGTTTGGTACTTATTCTTCAACTAACATACTATCGTTATCGATAGTTGGATCTCATGTATTACATGCAACTAGTTTCTTATTGTTTTTTTGCGTTTATCTTAATTACATATTTCAACTGTCGATTTGTTTAAGAGAACTTTGTTCTCTTAACATATCGACAATGTTTCAAGCCAGGATACGCGAGAATTGTATGGAGAGGTCTACTTTTTTCACGGCTTTTCCAAGTCATAAAACACCAACATAGTGGCTTCACAGCATATATGTTCCATACACGGATTTACTCAGAATTCGGAGTAAAATATTTCGTGTGAGTTTTGTGTGCGTATGCGTGTGCTTGTGCGTGCGTGCGTGCATGCGTGCGTGCGTGCGTGCGTGCATGTGTGTGTGTGTGTGTGAGGGTGTGTGTGTGTGTGTGTCCGTCTCCCCTTATAACTTTTGATCTGCTCAATTTACAGAGCCCAAAACTTCAGAATACATAAATAGTTATAGGCCTACAAAACTTTTATACTCAGAATTTTGAATTTTTGTTTCAGTCAGGGGTTATCAACTTTTGAATTTTTACTTTATTTTTCCATATATCTCAGAAACCATAAAAGCTTGAACGCTGAAAATTGGTACGAACATAGACAAATACAAAATCTCAAACGAGTTTTTTCAAAAAAATTCCAGAGTTTCTCAAACATTTTTTATTAAGAAAAACATTTTTTTAAATTTATGTGTTTAACTGCCTATATTTCCTAAGTTTTTAATAATATCGAAAAAAAAACGAAACAATCCAAATAGATAATTTAATTTTCTATAAAACATAGTAACATTGTAGTAGTACATCTCAAATTTACATAAATTGAATTTAGTGACGACATTGCTTCATACGATTTCTATGGCAGTCGCCTATACACAATATTATAATATATTATGTAGGTATCTACATTCATGTTTATAAATTTATTTAAAATTATTTCTCACGTAACTCTTGCTTATCGGGGCTGGAAACACTAGGTAAATAAATTAGATGAAATTGTCGAATAGCAATGAAATGGCCACATGCACAGGGTGCAAGGAAGTATTTATTATTATTTTTAAATTTTATATATATTTTTTCAATGGCGAGCCTTTGAATTTTGATTTATTCTATAATTTATTTTGAAAGAAATAATGTTTGGGTACATATTAAATTTATATGATGTACCTAGTACGTAAGTACTTCATCTAATAAATAGTGACATTAAACAAAGTAGGTACCTATGTAGTGTGTTTTATATAATATTTAAATAATGAATTTCCCCAACATTTTTTAACACAAAATTATCTTTTGACTAAATATATCACAACAAAAAAATCAAATAAAAACTTTTGTTATTTGTATAATATACGAGTACTTCAAAATATATAAAAGATTCATAAAATCCTAGATGTTATACTCCCGGTTGATATCTATATGAAAATTTAAAAAAAAGTTCAACGCTCTTAAATTTGTGCATGCCTTTCGATTACACGATTGTATAAAACTCTACGATGGAGGAGATCAAATGTTTGTTGGTGTAACATCGTTGAAAAAATATTGAGATGGTCTTATGTTATAATAATGTAGTTTTCTTCAAAACTGCGTATAAAAACACCGTCGGACTCAACAGTAAGCTGTCAATAAATTGGACAATAATTCACAATATGTTTCTAAACATCGTAGGTATTTAAAAAAACATAGTTGTTAAATTGATAATATCAGTCCATCGACATTGAAATAAACATCCCTATAATATAGAACGAGCAATTTAATTGATATATTTTTTTTAATATCCTTATTGATATTACAAAAGATGTTTTTAATTTTACTCTGACACTAATGAACATTCGGACAAACTTCACCATCACACCACAGATGTTTGTCATAACATTGTACGTAAGTTAATGTAAAATAATCCTTACAAATAATAAGTAAAATGTTGTTAGTACGCATGTTGATGTTAACTCATTATGGACAGTATTTATGTCTTCAATACGCATGTCTGGAGCAAAGCACGGACCGGGACAGTGTTCTGTCCTTTTCTAACACATACCAATGAAGCGCTATCTGTGTCGCTCACAATCACGGATCGGCAAAATTTCGTATTACTATGAGATAATATGTAGAAAAATTACGTTCATATAAATTATGCACACAATCCTATAATATACGAATTTTGGCGCTATATACAAACACGCATCTACTAACAAAGTTACTAGGTACCATTATAACGTATTTTGGCAAGTGTTTTGAATAAGTTTTTTGGATATAATATATATTTATTAATTTTAGAAGGCAGTGTAGTGCACTTATGTACACACTAAGAAATCGCCTGTGTACAGAAGGCGTAGTAATAAAGCTGGAACAAATGGACGTGAAAACTATATAAAATATACGAAATATATAAAATATCGAAAAATATACACATGGACGCAAGTATGATGTCAATTATGCATAGGAAAGTTTTTAATATACACCGGAAGTAGTAATAAAGATAGAAAAATGGACGTGAAAACTATATGAAGAAATATATAAAATATACAAAAAATATACACCGGACGCAGTAATAAAGATAAAAAAATGGACGTGAAAACTATAGGAAGATATTTGTAAAATATACAAAAAATATACACATGGACGCAAGTATGAAAATGACGTGTCAAACGTACCAAAATAGGATAAAACTGAATATTTATATTTTTCAATTTACAAGAAAAACCTTATGGCTACAATGATTGTGAGCAACAAATAGCTCTAAATTCACTGACATAAACCTAAAATAATAAGTAGAAGTGGTGGACGCCGATCTGCCGGATATTTGGCGGACGCAAAAAATGTAGTGGGATCTATATATATATATATATATAATATATATATATATATATATATATATATATATATATATATATATATATATATATATATATATATATATATATATATATATATATATATATATATATATATATATATATATATATATATATATATATATATATATATATATATATATATATATATATATATATATATATATATATATATATATATATATATATATATATTATATAGTTTTTACTGTATCCTATTCGAATATAATTCCCACATGCAGGAATAGCCTTAGTGGGATCCTTATGTATATTTTAAAATATTTACGTTATATACATTTTTTGCTTTGTACCTAACTATGTAAGGATTTGAAATAAAAAAAAAACACGTAACATTATTATGAGTTAATTCACACCAACAAATTTTTGTTTGTTATCTAGCAGATTCCGTTATCTTTCACAGCAGTAACAAATTAGGTCCTTTTCCATTCCTTTCTCGTCACGGGCAAATGTGCGAAATATATGAATAGGTATGTATATAATGCCTTTTTAAGTAATATATGAATATGTAGTGCCTTTTTAAGTGAGACGAGACTAGTGTATGGGCGTACACGCACATGTCATATTTAGTTTTATAAGGTTACGCACACCCTCACACCTGTCGCTGGTCACCACACATTGTGGGATATGCCGTGATGGTATTTTCCGTAAGCTTTATTTATTCATTATTTATTTATTTTTATTACACAAAACAAATATAACATATTATATAAACTGAGTTATAACGCCCCACTAGACAAAAGCCTGTTATGGGACAGTTATTTTACACAGTTGAGTATCTTTATTCAACTGTAATTTTCATATTTTCACACGTTATGAAAGAAGAGAAAACAAGAGTCAAAAAATATATTTAAAATGAATGATACAAATACACAAAAATAATCAATTTTACAAAATATTGGAAAAAGTAAATATAACTAGTATTGAAATATACATATAACATGTGCCGGGTCAGAAGTGACGGTTTTTGCATTTATAGATCAGACCATGTTTACGTACATAATGTTATATGTAGATAGATCAAGTATGTATATTTCCTAAAATGCACGTAGTATTGTGAGATAAATCTTCACTTGGTATAGCACACCATTACCGCACTGCATTCAATGCAATTTTCAGCTTTGTGTTACTATCGGATAGTCATAGATCAGCTTACAGTTAACACAGACAATAGCCAATAGTACTTACCTCTGGTCCACAATTTATCTATGGATGTGACGTCTCTCTTCCTACACTGGTTCCTATCTGAACTATGTACATACAACTCTGCCTATTTAGGATATCGAATAATTATTGTGTCGAGCCTAGCGGAAACTATGTATATAATATTGACAAGAATGAATTTATTGTAACCTATTCAAAGTTAATACTATCGGTCAAATTATAGTATAACTTCTTATTCTGGATGAAGAATAAGAAGTTGGCTAATATACCACATTGTTGACATCGTACTTTGCTTTTTCAGCCAAGACCAGTTTATTAGGGTTAAGTAAGTCGAAACAGTCTTTCTGGTACAAGGAGAAATATTTATTTATTTATTTCCACAGAAGATAATACAATATAACTAAACATAAATGTTACAGTGTAATTTATATGCTCACTAGGCGAAGCCTGTTCTAAAGTCATTCTAACAATTTTTTCGCAATACATTTTTGTTTTATATTTCTCAATAAACTTCATGGTATAAAAATATTAAAAGTTCAAAGATGTAAAGTACTACACTAAATAAAGTGTATTTGTTAGGGTGAGGGTGTTTTTTCATGTGTAAGAGGACGATTTGGGGTTGTGTGTAATAAAGGATGTATGAACACATTGAGATGGTTTGGGCACATGGGGAGAATGAATGAGGAACGCCTGACGAATAAAATATACATCGCGGACATGAATGGAATGAGAAGTCGGGGTCGCCCAAGGAAGGGATGGCAAGTCTATATCACGATGGCATTATCCTTTTTGTGTCCTCTCTACAGCCCAACCTATAGGTCCAATCGACTTCATATTAACATCATATGTGTGAAGTGCATAGACCTAGAGCTGATTATTTTTCCATCATTGACATTGTTTTTATTTGTGTCATTTCTGCAATCCAAACAATAAGTCCAATTTTCTTCATATATGTTAAGTCCATAATCTTAGAGCTGATTTTTTTTCATAGATATCCGTTAATTTCTTCTCTTTGATTTCATCTGTCCAAATTTCCAAAATGCTCTCACGGTCTAGAAAATCGAGATATTTTTAAATTGTTTGAACTTTTGATACAATACCTATGCACTCATCAAAAATGCATTCAAGAAAAAAAATCTATGGTCTGCCATATCAATGTGAAATAAATTTCATATTTGCATGAAAAATAAAATAGCTTCTGTATGGGAAAATTGAACGATCAACTTTATATTGATATTGTATGTGTCTCTATAGACAAGTGTATTTTTTACTCTGTACTTCTATCTTCCTCAAGGGGTAGGCAGATATAGAAAATAATTATACATACATACATACATACCATCACGCCATGTCCCTCACGGGGTAGGCAGAGAGAACGGAACGCCACATTTTTCTATCTTGACACACATTCATCGCCTCATCAACATTCATACATCGTCTTATACACGTTCGTCTGTTGTTCACGCTCCTTACATTTCCATCTTTCAGAATATCGTTTTTATGGTCGTGCCATCCTTTTCTTGGGCGCCCCCGACCTCTTATTCCATTCATGTCAGCTTTGTATATTTTCTTCGTCAGGTGTTCTTCATTCATTCTCCCCAAATGGCCAAACCATCTCAATGTGTTTACTTTCATTCTGTTAATTACATTTTTTTCATCTTACATTGTTTCCTTGTATCTTCATTTCGAAAATAATTTTATATTGAAAATAACTAACAACACTCTTCATTTTGTTGCGGAGATCTCCGCCTGTATTACGAGTTTCAGCGTAACCTTTTGATGCTCATGTTATGATGAAAGGCAAAAATAAGCTATGACGTTTCATCATTCATGGTTGAATTCGATAAATCTTACTTACTGACATAGAATAATAATAAAACTATAGAATACTCATTCTTATACATAACCTTGCTGAAAAAGTGAAGCCGTTTTATTGGCCGGCTCGTGGCATTATATGTATGACTCTGCTGGTAGACATTGTTCGTATAGTATTACTCGTTATGACTGCGTAAATAATTTTTCAAGCAGTTAAAAAATTCCATATTTAGAGAACGTATCACGCAGACGGCCAAATGATTACTGAATGCTCGTAGCAAAATGTTGACCAAATAAGTCAACATAAAGCAGTCGCGTTTACTGCAGGCTAAAGAGTATTTTATACTCGTACTCACTATCAATACGTACTTATTATCTGAATTTTAAGTGTATAAAGAATACATCGTATATGTAACATTGTGTGAAAACGAGTGGGTTGTAGACAATACACCATAGTAAGCTTCATTTTTTCTTCTTGAAAGGTTGAAAATCTCCAAAATGCATTTTTATGAAGTACATTTCTATTAGATTCTTAAACAAACATGAGATTCTCAGAGTACAAAATTTTTCACAATTCACCATACACACAAAATCATTGTCACGAAAGTCATCGTCTCCATCCGCGCTAATAATGAAGTGTTTTCCATAAACTTGAAAAAAAGGAAAAAGGGGGAATGACTTTCCGAACAACCGAATATATCGTTTGACAAATAATAATATTTCTGTATGAAATTGTTAAATTCTGTTGTGTATTTAATCGTAATGTATGTATGTATGTATGTATGTATGTATGTATGGTATTCTGCTGTTGGTGAATACAGAACAATTTGCGATAATCTTTTGGCAAACATATTATAACAAAAGAGATATATTTAGTTATTAGAGATTGGAGAATGACTCCATTTATACGTTAACTGAGTTCCATTATCGACAAATGTGGCGTCGTTTTTTGGATATTTGCCGAATTTCTATTTTACATTTACTACAAAACCGTTTGATAATATTACACAAGTACCTAGAAGGAAGTTTCATCATCTGTGTCAAATATTCAGAATCATTAAAAGTAAGACACCTTCCTATCTGTATGACAGATTACAGTGGTCCCGTGATATTCATATGCATGCTACGCGACAAAGAGACCATCTACTTATTCTCCCCAGACATCGAACCACTGCCTTTGAAATGAGTTATACATACACATCAACCAAATACTGGAATGAATTGCCCCAACATATTCGTACAGCAACGTCACTGCAGAGCTTTAAAAAGCATTGCAGTTAATGGCTATTGAGTACACAAAATTAACTTATAATGCAAGTAATACATAGTGCGTTCTTTGTTAATTTATTTTTATTTATTTATTTTACATATTTCTCGTGTTTTTTTTTATTCAATTCTTTTCTTTTTTCCTGTTAAGTTGTTTTCGTATATAATTTTATTTTATTTTCTTTTTGTATTATTATCTATATATTTTGTGATCGTCCAAGGCATTGCTGAAAACCAGCTGCACTGTGGGTCTCCACGGGTGTACAGCTGAGCAAAATCCTATTTGTTGTAAAAAAATGCAAAACATGTATATTTTTTTTTCTCATTTATATGTTACAAATAAATTATTATTTATTTATTTATTTATTAAGTACCTAGGTATTTATTTGAAAAAATAAACAAATATTATGTAGGTAGGTACCTACCTACCTAATATTAATATTTCAATGCGTCAATAAAAATCACTTAGAAATAATTTTCTCCTGAGTAAACGACAATTCAGTGCACATAGTACCGACCACTTTCTGTCTTCTTACTTTCTTTGTTGGTGTGATTTTATATTTAATAATGTTATCTTTATCTTGGTTTTTACTAGGAGATATAGTGGGGAGATATGAATTCACAATATATAAAGCTATTTTTTATTGCAGATTCTTAATAAGTATCATAATGATATTGTTTTCTGAAAGTTTCATCGCAATTTATCTGTGTGCTGTGTACTATTTGGTGTGTGCTATGTACGGTGTTTATTTTACTTTATCGATTATAGACTAAAGTTCTCATTCGATTCTTTTCAAATTTTGCAAATCTGTATAATTAATACTTGCTAAGACCCCTAGAACGCTAGAACGCTGAAAATTTATATATAAATTTAGGCAACATCAAAATCTTAAAATAATTTATTAAAAAAAGTTCCAGATTTTTTCAAACATTTTATTTAGAAAAATATTTTATAATGATGAATTTATGTGTTTAACTGTCTATATTGAAAATATCGAAAAACGCCGAAGCATTCCAAATAGATAATTGTATTTCCTTTAAAAATATGATCATCATACTAGTATTTTTTTGAACATTTTTGGTCAAAATTGAATTTAGTGACGACATCATTTCTTATAATTTGTATGGCAGTATACAGTACTACGAAGACTCTCAAAAGTTGTAAACTTATCTCCAAACATACATACATACATACCATCAGGGTGTTTTCATATTCCGGGTAGGAAGAAAGGACTGACCATCCACACTATTCTATCCTGACATACATACCTACATGTTTTGTATAGAATTTATTTTTTTTAATATTTAATATTTTTTGTGGATTTAGATTGTTTCAAAGCTAAAAACATAAATTCAGGTAAAACGCTCATCGTTTATCGAGAATACTCCCTCCTACACCCCACATACACCCCACAGATCAACACAGCAACACACGTAGTAGACACAGCATAGACATAACATTATTTAGTTATATTACACCTGCCGATGGCAGGAGTGTTCTCCCGAAAATAGTAGTGTTTAAGTTTAACTCACCATGTGGTATTTAGCATAGTACTTGCATCATTATTATTGTTATCATGGATTACCACAAAGTTACCGTCAAATACAACAATCTTATTAATAATTGGTATTTTATTGTTTATAGTTTGGTACATATTCTATCACCATCGACAGTTGGATCTCATGTGATACATGCAACTTTATCGTATTTTACAATTCAAAATGTATTTATGGAATAATTTATACGATTTGTCGTCAAGTATTACCTCTTTATTACATATACCTACATAATAATTTTCCAATATTACGAGACGAAGATGGAGTGATGTTTTCATAATAAATAAATAAAGGTAGTCACATAATACTGTGGATGTTTGTGAAATATTATATGACTGATATATGTATGTATGTATATGTAGATATTGTAGGTAATATGTATTATGTATATTGGATATCATTCTTAGAAGAGCCGAGCGAGAATTTCACAATATTTTCCTTTCCATATAATTGTCATTATAATTCAACAAGTTGGTACATATTGATATCATATTGCTTCTGACATAAAATAAAGGTACATAATATGTATGTATGTATGTATGTATAAACATCCAATATTCTTCCAATAATATTATAGTATACCTACACATCAATATAATATGGAACCCATACTACAAAAAATACATTAACCAAATAGAGAACATTCAAAAAACCTTCTTGAAACACTTAAAGAGACGTCTTTATATTGAACACAGTAATTCTAATAGTTCAACCCAAATTTTCAACATGAATAGATTGCAGGACAGGAGACTTTACTTTGACCAAATATTATATTACTATACAAAATTTGCAATAACTTGATCGATTCACCTGATATACTTAACCTCCTGAGACCTACGGTATAGTATACTATACTTTGTAAAATTACATCTATCTGAGAAACCGCATAACTAATTTTTGGTTTGATGATTTTATTTCATGGACAATAGAATTAATTCCAATATTTTCATTTAGTGTTGATGCATTTTTTGTTGTTTTGACATTTTGTCACGTGTCAAAGTAAAAAGTGACCATGGAATGTCACCACTCCAGGTTACCAAAAAATTTTCAAAGTAATTTGAACATATTTACCTATTCTTTTTATATAATTTTTATGACTAATATATGTAGTTACTGCAATGAATAACAATTTTTATGATCAATCAATAATGAATGTGTTTTATTTTGGTTTTATGTGTGTGGTATAGTATGCTATACTTCGGGTTTGTATTCATCTTTTTAGATGATATTGAGTTAGAGCAGTTTCTCTATAACCAAGATTATTCGGACTTGGACCTGTCTGATAATGGTATGGAAGATAATTTTTCGATAGAAAACACTACTGAGAATGACCAAACCTCAATAATTGCACCCGACAATGATGATTCTGAGGAAGAATTGGAAGACTGTGGTCCGGTTTGTCTATGATGATGTCCTGTTCAAAATATTCAATTATAAGAATATTTGGCAGCAGAATTATGCAATCCCTGTAATCACAAATGCCATGACCAGAGATATATTCTTTGTGATAAGAACTTCTTTAAAAGTTGTAGTAGATAATGATATATCTCTGCAAGACAGGGCAAAAGATTGTCATTGGAAAATCAGACCATTTTTAGATAGGATTCGGACAGTGTCTAATACAAAATAGGGAAAAACATATTTCCATATATGAAATGGTGGTTCCATTCACAGTTAATTGTAATATAAAATAGTATGTTAGAGGAAAACTGAATCCTGTCGCATTAATTTTTTTTACAATGACAAATCCAAATGGTCTAGTGAGTGACTTTTACCATATCAAGGGCCTACAACATTCACAACAGACATGAAAATATATGGATAGGGATAAAGGGCAGTTTTATCATTTGTAAAATCGTTGCATCTTGGACACATAATACATATATCACGATATATCTATTATGTCCTCTAAATTCGCAGGCTCGTTATAAGCTCGAGGGTTTGGTTCAGTTGGAAGAGTTTACTCAAACAGAATTTCTAAAAATGCCAGACTGTCGTCAGAGAAAGAGCTACAGACGACGGGTCGAGGATCCATGAGGTCTCTGGTACGATAGGACTAACAAGTTGCCGTGACAAAGTGGATGGATAATAAAAGCGTCTTGTTGTTATTTAACCAATTTTCCGAAAAACCCCAGTTGATAAATGAATACGTTGGTCAAAGGGGCCCTGCACATGCCAGAAGTCGATAAATTGAAAATATTTGAAAAGTGCAAGAAATTGTGCAGGACCGGGGTGCAGGACAAGATGCACCACATGTGACATTTATTTATGTTTAAATGCAGAACAAAATTGGTATGCAGAATTTCACACCTAAAACCTGAAATAAATCTATGTTTTTTTTAGGTTTTACATAGGTATGTTAATGCCAATTTACAATTGTTATTTTTATAGTAAAGTATTGTTATAATTATATTTTCAACCAGCCTACATTTCATGTAAATACTAATAAAGTATTTAATAAAATGTTCTAAGAATTTCATATTATCATTTCTTGTTATTTCATATGTATTTGTATTAACTTAATCCCGAAGTATAGTATGTTATACCACATTTTCCAAAAAAACCATAAATATTTCGAAAAAAACCCAGAACAAACATTTGTTTTATCTCCAATTACTACAATATTTCCGAAAAATTAGCACTCAATACCAAAAATAATGCTTCAGGACTCAGGAGGGTATAACTGTATATATACCAAATAGACATACCCGCTCACAAAATTTATTTCACATACAAGTATGCCCCACACTATTTACAGATACTTTTCATCCATGTTTAGAATTCAGCGAGATAATAATTCACATTTCAAAAATACAGATATTTTTCATGACACTTTACAACATTAACAAAAACAGATAAAGATCAATTAACAATCCCCTCCTCATTCACTGAAGATCCCTCCTCCCCATCCTGAAACATACTTGTTTACTGTATATGTGCATTTCTTTGTTATTTTTTTATATATCTTTTTAAATTTTCTTTTTTCTTTTTATCTTGTATTTTCTTATTAATTTTTCAACTGTGTAGTCAATAATTTAAATTGAAGGAATCACTTTGGCTCAACTTTTATACAATAAAAGTAGAAAATAAGAGAAAATAAATAAATCTATATATATTTGTCCACTTCCTCATGACTGAGGATAGCAACTGAAGTCCATCGCCACACGAATGGCCCGCCTCCATGCCAATCTGTTTTGGGCTGAACGCTGAGCACCAGTCACCGAAGACCCCATTGTGGACTTTACCAGATCGCTCCATCTGGTCGGTGAGCGACCACAAAATCTCTGTCCCACGCTGCCCATCACAACAAACTTTTCGAGGCTAGACTCACCAGGGCTCTGATACTCTCGCAGTTCCTGTATGGTGTGGAAACATGGACACTGAGGGAGTCAGAGCGAAAGAGGATCAATGCCTTCGATATGTGATGCTGGAGGCAAATGTTACGCATCCGATGGACAGCCAGAAGAACGAATGTGTCAATTCTGGACGAGCTGAAGATCGAGGATCGTCGGTCGATGATTTTTTACAGACGTATCTTTGGACACATTGCCAGAAGGGAACCAGACTTCCTCGAGAAGTTTGTTGATTCTACACATACCATAATATAAAAATATAAAATAATAATTTTACTAAAGTGGGTTGAAGCAGCAACAAAGCTTTCAATGTGTATGTGTGCGATATTGGCAAAAGAACAGATAGGACAAGATGAAAAATGAAAGGAGTGGACTTACTGTGCCAGCTGTTTTCTTCCTTTTCTCTGTCGCGTTAGTTCTTCCTTCTCGTCACTGATTCAACAAATATGTTCACTAATTGTCTGTAATTTAATGAATACGTGCGATGCCGCGAACGTATGTAAATTGTTTTTATATGTATGAATTGCGCACGGCGCGAGTGGTGCAGGGAGACGCGTATTTGCGAGACTGAAGAACGTGGCTGGCTCGCGCGCGAACAGAGGCGAGATTATTGTTGCCACGTTCAGGTATGGATGTATGTAGGTATGATGAGGTTTAGGTATGTCAGGAAGATTAGGATAGGTATAAAAAGGAATTATCTGTCATCTGCGCCAACACAATGATAACAAAATATATATGAAAATATGTATTATTACTTACTTACGTAACGTGTCCGGACATACATATATTATATAATTATGCTCAAAGATGGAAAATCTCCAGGAATTGATGAACTACCGGCCGAGCTAATGAAATCAGCAGGAAAAGGAGTTACAGATGCATTGTTTAGAATGACCCAGATGATTTATGATACAGGAATTCTGCCAGAAGACTTCAAAAAATTTCTAATTGTTACTTTACCCAAAAAAGCGGGTACGACAAAATGTGAGCAACATAGAACACTAAGCTTAATATCTCATGCCTCATACTGACTAATATTGTTTTAAAGAGAATCGAACCAAAAGTAGAGGATTCTCTTACAAGAGACCAATTTGGATTTAGAAGAGGCATGGGAACTAGGGAGGCCATACTGTCGTTACGTGTGTTATTAGAGAAACGAATAAAGAGAAATCAAAACACATATATTGCTTTTGTGGATTTAGAAAAAGCATTTGATAAGGGAGAATGGAGAAAGCTCTTTAATGTTACAAGAAATTTAGGAGTGAAATACAGAGATAGGTGAATTATATTTGAGTTGTATAAGAATGAAGCTGCTATAATTGCATGTGGAAATGACCAAAAAGAAGCCAAAATAAGACAAGGGGTCAGACAGGGATGCTCTCTATCTCAATGGGTATGTTCAGTGTGCAATAGATGTAATCAGAGATAAAATGAGTCATAGAGAAGGGGTGAAAATACACGGGAAGAAGATTGACATGATTAGATTTGCTGACGACATCGCACTGGTTGCTGCAAGTGAAGAGGAACTCACAGAAGCTTTGATAGTCATGGAGAATGTCTTGAACAAGAATTTTAATATGAAAATTAATAAAAATAAGACTAAAGTGATGACTGTAGGCCGTGAGTAGCAGCAAATTAATGTGGTAATGTTCGCAGAAACATTGAAAAACACGTTCGTGTACCTCGGAAGTAGGATCTCTTGGGATGGGAGAACAAGGAAAGAAGTTGACATCCGAATACATCAGGCAAGGCTGGCTTTCAACAAGAAGTCGAAGATCCTTGAGTCAAACAACCTAGACTTGAAGCTCCGTAAGAGACTCACAAAAACATATGTGTGGAGCATACTGTTGTTGGCTGTGAGACATGGTGTCTTACCGAAAGAGACAGAAGTAGACTTGAGGCTTTCGAGATGTGGTGTTACAGAAGAATACTGGGAATTTCCTGGAGGGACCAAATCACGAATGCCGAGGTTCTCAACAAAGTTGAAGAAGGCAGACACCTACTCAATACCATCTCCGAGAGACGTGCTCGCTGGATTGGGCACATCTTGCGCCACGAGGGACTCCTACATGACCTAATGGAGGGAATGGTTGAGGGGACAAACCACAGGGGGCGCCCCCGACGGGAATATTTGGCCCAGGTGTGCGAGGACATGAACTGCGCCACATATGTTGAGCTGAAAAGGGCTGCACAGGATAGAAAGAAGTGGAAAGCGAGACGTAGACTTCTTCTGCAAACCAATCCATAGGATTGAGACTTTTGATGATGATCTATAGTGCCCTTGGAGTGATTTTGATCACAAAACGGCACTCTATGTATAATTATTATTATCATTATGAAGTACAAAAAAAAATTATGTACCTACTTTATATTGATAATATTATTATTATTATTACAAAATACAAAAACAAAATGATTTTCCTTTACCAAGTATTAAACTGTAGTCTGTAGATAGCGTTTAGGGCAGTGGTTTGGCATCTGACCGGAAAGGCTACGGTTTGGCCAATCCATCCCTTATGTTCCATCCCTTGGGAGGTCTCCACAGGAAACACAACTTCCGCCAATGGAAGAAATTACTCACCCATACATCCTCTTCCAGCTCAAACTAACAAACGTTCAAAACTTTTTTTTTTATTTCGTGTTTTATTTAAAAAAAATCACATTAAAATTAGGAAACAAAATATAACACAGTATATTTTCCCACATATTCGATTTTTTTTATTTATTTCTATCCAAAAACATAGAGTAGATATAAGATATGAAATAATTCGAAGGTTATATAAGCTTATTCATACATAGTAGACATACAAAAGTTATTTCATTTCAATAAATATAATTTTATTATTTCACTAGTGCTTACATAATTAAAGCTATCTCTTTTTGTTTGTATCGTTTGTTACTAGCCCCCTCACTAGGCATAGCCTGTGCTAAGGTGAGCTAGTGAGCATGTTATTGTATATAACGTTGTTTATTTATAGATAGGTACATTTACATATAATATAAGTACATGTACAATGTAGGTACATTCATACGCATTCAAACGTACCTATGCATCTTTGACAATGATTAATATGAACACATATATAATTCCACAATTTATTTTATTTTTCTCCCGACGACCGTTTCGGCTTATAAGGCCATAATGAACTGGTATAATAATCAATCCTTAATCCATATCAATCCTTATAAGCCGAAAC
Source organism: Molanna angustata (assembly GCA_963576475.1). Classification (NCBI taxonomy): domain Eukaryota; kingdom Metazoa; phylum Arthropoda; class Insecta; order Trichoptera; family Molannidae; genus Molanna; species Molanna angustata. The sequence continues at coordinate 377,440 of OY754987.1, forward strand.
GGTCGTCGGGAGAAAAATAAAATAAAATGTGGAATTATATATGTGTTCATATTAATCATTGTCATAATGGAATTCTACAAATTAGAAGCCGTCACAATCGAAAGATTGAAAAGTGCGTGTATGCATCTTTCTTTCTCTCTTTCTAAACACAATATTTCATTTTAAGTCATCTCTTTTTAATTGATTTTTTGTAACTAGCACCTCACTAGGCACAGCCTGTGCTAAGGTGAGGTAGTTTTATGTTATTGTCTATTCCGTTGTTTGTAATAATGACTTTAAGTTTTCTCTGTGGTGTCTCGGCATTCTTCTTCTTCTTCTTAGTCAGCCCCCCTTTGTCCAGTAATGGACATAACAGGCCTCCCCCTAAGACTTGCACTACCCCCTATCCTGGACAGACCGCATCCATTCGCCTCCAGCCACTCGTCAGACAATGGACGCACGAGACGTAGAGAGATAAAGTGGAAATTCAATTCTCGTGGCTACTGATTTGCTGCCCTGACCATCAGGCTGCACTCTCACGCCAGCCTCTTTCACATCCGGTCAACGTCGAGAAGAAATTCTTCGTCCGCGATACTTTTATAAAATATATTTTGAACAGTTATAATTTTTGAACTTATTCTTGAAATTGTAAAATCGAAAACCGCCAATACTGTATAATTTTTATTGACAAACCTTTTTTAACATCTTAATAGAGACGAAGTTGGGATATTGTAGAAGAACCAGGAACCAAGAACCAGGTCATAAGCCCTGTAGGTGCCTCGAGTTCCTGGTTCTTCTACAATATCCCAACTTCGTCTCCATTGAGATGTTATAAAAAGTTTGTCAATAAAAATATCATTTGACTCCCGAAAGGGAAAAAAATCCAATATTTGCGTAAATGCACTTAAAAAAATATTCGAATATTGTTGTCTTACTTTTTCATTTTATTTATCCTAAAAACAATTTCATATTATTTATCTTTGAGTCATGTCACATTGTGATTATAAATGAAAAATAAGATCTTTAATTTGACAATTAACTGAGTCATATCCTTCTGATATTAAAGGGAGTGTTTATATAATTATAATTATAACTAGACTTTAGAAATCGGTTCATTACATATTATATTAACACATTTAAATATTATATTAACACATTTTCGCCAATCCAGCACTTTCTTCCTCTTTTTACAGCATTATAAAGGCCTAAATGAAACTATATTTGATAAGACTAATCCGACACTTCTTCAAATATTTACAATGTTGCCAAATGTACAAAAAAAATGTGCATAATAAATCGTATCTGTTATTGTAAATCATATCAGTATAAAAATGCCGTTTTCCTTTTTATTTCTTAATTTGAAAATGGATTTTTACTTTGTTGACACTAAAAGTTTGAAATTGCAAAAATTCTCATTATTTTTAAGCAAAAAATATGAATTTCTTCAGACCTTGTCGTTCTTTCGTGGCTAACTTGGTTGAATATCCTACTCCCCAGGCTCGGTCCCCGGAGTAGAAGCAGCTTAAATTGCGTTTTCTTTGTTACATCTACATAAATACCTATCATTAGTCTGTTTATTGTGGCAAATGTTATAGTGCTAAATTTATAATTCGAAATCATAAATTAAAGGAGTCTGCACATCTAATTTGGTCATCAACCAAAATGTAAATTTAATGCCATACGTGATTTTTAATATGTTTCCGTAGTAAATACAATGAAAAAACGCTTCGTTTTATAACTGACGTGACGTGTTTAGAAGGCATAATATCTAGTGACTGAAACCATGATATATTACTGCCAAATTCACTACTTTAAAGATGTGTGTTAGTAAGGCTAACTATTGCATACATTTAAGAAGGTTTACACGTATTTAAACTAACGGAAACCCAACATTTGTTGATATTTTTTATTCTAAGAACAATTCAGCCCCCTAGACAACGTGTCATTTAGCTCGAGAAAAGAACCAAGAAAAGAAAACTCAATGTATGGAAATGACAGTTGTCACGTGACTGGCAACTGTCACTTCCATGCATTTAGTTATCTTTTCTTGAGCTAAATGACACGTTGTTTAGGGGGGGACTGACATGAAATGGAAAAAGTATCAGGAAAATTCACTTTGATTTCATGCAATATTTAAGTACCTACCAAAAAAATCTCAACGACAGCGAAAATTAAGTAATTAAAAAACTGTAAATGCTGTAAAAGGATATTTTTAATATTAATTTAAGAGGAATTCATGCTGAATTTTCTAAACGTGTGACAAATATTTCAATTCGAATTGGGGTGTTTAAGTTTGCATGTCCCCTTAAATAGCAATTTTCCACAACTCGAAAGGTGTTATTTGCGAAAGCCACCAGTACTTTGAGTTTATAATTCATAAATTTCAATCGTTGCCTGTTGTAAAATACTTACACAGAAAAAAGAAACCTTTGAACTATAATTAACCTGTACCTAATTGGCTTTATTATTAATCAAATAATCTTTATTTTATATAATTTATTATATGCTGTTTGTTGTCTTCTATGACGTAAGTCTGGCAGACTAATACATATAATCACTTTCAACTTATTGATTATATTGTAATAGACAAACTCATCTGAAATTACATTATATTTAATTAAATTTTACAAATTGAAAATGAAATCCATCAATAATTATAAAACCTTGTAAAATGAATTGCTTTGTACTAACCACTTTGTACTATTTTCTCATCGCTGTTCATTGCGCTTTTCATTATTCAGTTCCAATGAGGCAACTATATAGAACTCTTCCACCAGTTAACTCAGTCAGAAAATGCTATTACATCCGAATAAAAATAAAGAAAACAATTTCAATTCGAAGCGGAACGAAGAGTTCATTCATCAAAGGATTTCTAGATAGTGTTTTTATACTATCCACAATAGTACCAACTTTTTTCTTGCAATGATTTAGCACTGTGCTTTTGGATATTAAATTCATTCATTCATTCATACCATCACGGCATATCCCACAATGTGGGGTAACCAGCTAAAGGTGTCCGGGTGTGCATTGCCTTATAAAAGGGAGAACAACACATCTATGTATACCCACACACCAGTCTCGTTTCACCAAAAAAGGCACTACATTCAGAATGGGTGGTGAAACTCATTGCTGAACTATGTGAGATGTTATTGTTACCTGTTGTACTTTCGATTACCCGGCTCTTACGGGACACTCGAAAACAATGATTTAAAAGAAAGGAAGCACTATTGGATATTAAAACTAGTAAAAATATGCTAGTAGGTAGGCACCTACATCTACATAGATGAATATTTTGATATTTTTTTAGAGTTCACTCTGTGGAAATTTTCCAGTAATTTCTTAATTATAAAAGTAAAAAAAAAGATTCACGACTTGCTGGGCATCCCTTTGTTTTTATCAGCAAGGTCACCTCCTTATTTTGTTGTTTTAAAAGCCCACACAAGGTGAAACGGTCGTCCTAATGATCTGTTTTGACTTGTTTAACATGATGATGATGTTTTTGTTCAAAGATCATGTAAACAGTTTGATGCAAAGTTCGCAGATCTTGACATGTTGAGGCTTTCTCAGTGATTGATATTCTATTACTGATTTTCCTATTCTATTCCTATCCATTGTCCTTTCCCAAACATCCTAGCTTGTATGAATTTGTTTATTTAATATTGATTGTTTTTTATCCTTTTTTGGTTTTTCTCTTTTTTCATTTAATACTTATGATTGTTTATTGTAAGACCGTATGTTAGTAATAATTGGTGTTACAATCTTGGTATTGTATTTATTAATTCATTTTGAAATCTTATGTTAATTAAAAAAAAACTATATGTAACCTTAAGTAAATAAAATAAAATAAAAAATGACCGTTTTCATCTTAGGATGGACGAAAATATCAACCCATATTCTTCTTCTTCAGCCCTCTATCTTCCACTGCTGGATAAATGCCTCTTCCATATTCTTCCACTTCCTTCTATCGGTTGCTTCTTGCAGCCAATTTCTACCCCCCACAGCGGCTATGCCGTCAGACCATCTTTTTGAGGTCTTCCGACGCCTCTCTTACTTTCCCAAGTTCTCCATCTCAATATTTTAGGGGTCCATCTTGCGGGTTCTTGTCTAGCAATATGTCCCGCCCATTGCCATTTCAATGTAGCTACGCGATCCATGACGTCCGCTACTCTGGTCCTTTTCCTAATTTCCTCATTTCTTATTCTGTCTCTTAGGCTTATACCAAGCATGGATCTTTCCATGGATCGCTGTGTGCATTTGAGTTTTTCTACATTTCTTTTTGTAAGGGCCATGGTCTCCAATGCATATGTAGTCACTGGCAGTATACATGATTCATATGTTTTTCTTATCAGTACTTCCACATACATTCCCTAAAATAATCACAAACAGATCATAGGTCAGCCTTCGTGGCTCAGTTGATTGGGTATCTGACTGTTGATTCAAAGGTCCCGGATTTGATTGTGACATGTTTTTTGTTAATTTATTTATTCAATAAAACAATATAGTTAACAATTATTTGAATTTGTACACTGTTTTTTTTTCTCTTACCCAAAAAACATAAAATGCTTGTGCTGAGGAAGTGAGTACATATAGAACGTTTCGATTACATAAAAAAAAAATAAAGATATGTATACAAAATATATAAAATTAACAAATTTTAATTGTGTTCAGTCATTAATCTGTGAAACGATTAATATTCGTCAGTCTCAAGAATGTTGCAACTTGTTATTTGGTGTTTTTTAAATCCATATTTGACAAAGTACATACATGTTATTTGTACGAGAAGTAAAAAATAAAATTAAATAAATTCATGTTTGAGGCAGCTAGGTTGGAGTTCAAATTCTCCATCGCTGGATTACTAAGGTTGGGTTGTTTCAACATAAGTATCAATAATGGTATAGTTAAAATAATTTGGTTTCATAAAATTGTTCAAAATTGTGTCGTTTGATGGCATTAGATTAGATTTTAATGTATTATCTATCCATCATCTCGTAAGTACATGTTTGTCTTTTGTTCAAGCTTCTTATGTACATTGCCCTCTTTCAAAATGCCACTTGTTCGGTAAATGTGGCAACACTCCCAACCTTTTCCTCTCCTAATATATTGCTACCTACATGTGTAGTCAGCTGTACAATACAAGCAGAAAATACATCGTCGTCAACTCGTCGTCGTGGGTGACAGGAAAATTATTCGAAAAACAATTATTCGAATGCTCAATTTTACGAAAATCAATTTTACGAATGGCAATTATTCGAATCACATTTTTTCGAAAAACAATTTTCCGAACACACAATTATCAGAATTTACAATTGTACGAATTTTTATGACGTCATGTTGGTAGTATTGTGAGAGGAATAAACCATAGATTTTTATTATAATATACTAGATGTCGTAGTTAGCAAATTTTGTATGAATCGAAAACAAATGACTCACTTTTTGCACGGAGTACTACATCTATGTACATAGTATATTATGTTTAATAAAAATCTATGGAATAAACAACATGGCGACGCACCGCGCTGTCAGATATCCTAGGATGTACACCTATTTTTTAAACCTAAACCTACAAAACTTTGGTAAAAATAAGTTGGTTAGGCTTGTTTGTAGCCATAATTGCGACTGGCGTGAGCCAGTTGCATTATATATTTAAAAAAGTAACTATACCTAATATTAAAATAAAATAACTAAATTGGTGTGAATACTAGATAAACATAAACTGGTGTACAAACTAGGCTATCCCGCGCTGTCAAACATCAGTTATTAAAAATGTGCAAAGATACGTACCCAACAATAATACAACAAGTGATAATAGTCTTCATCGAATATATTTTACTGGCAACAAATATGTCAAAGGAGGCAACATAATGACACAAATATAATATATTAAATTTTGTTAATTGGTTTTCGAATAATTTGCTTTCGGACAATTGTCATTCTGATAACTGATTTTCGAAAAATTATTATTTGTAAAATTGCGCATTCGAACAATTGTGTTTCGAAGAATTTTCATGTAATCGTCGTCGTGTAGGTCACATACAGTTGAAGTTAATTAGTTTCGATACGTTTCGTGTTGATCAACTAAAAACTACGCGCCGTGCGCCCCCTTCATATACCCAAACCGTGTTTGGATGTGGTGTCATTCACCATCAATATAGTGTTTTTTGTGATACCAGAGAACAGTGAGTGCCTTCCGTGAAGACTCCAGAAGAAGGAAGAAATTCGCCAACAGGTAGGTGCAATATTCCCTTCTCTCTTTATCCAACACCACTATTGCACAATTTTATGAAATCAAAGTATTTTAACTATACATACTTTTACTTTAATCTTTATTCGAGAAACACAGCCTAAGTGTATGATGCCTTCTCTATTATCGCCCCATCTATAATAACTTATCTGTACGGAAAGTAAATTAATATAATGTATTCGAAAAAAAGATTAAAGCTGCCACCAGCTGATTTCATGTACCTACCTACTTACATATTATTACGTTTACGATGACGATAATAAACTCAGAGGTCAATAAGATTTGTGTTTGCAGAATCGTCAAAGAATGATAAACAAGTAGAGAGAAATAATTTTAGACTAAAACTTCTCTCTATGTTTGGTGAAACAGAATCACGTTACTTTGTAATGAATAAATTTACCCCTGAGAAACAAAAAAGATCAATAGAATAACGAGAAAGAAGAAAGTGAAGAACATAAGAGAGATGAAAGAGTAAGAAGGGGCCGATGTAGGTAATAAGGATGTGAAACTAAATAAAACGACTTAATCATGAAAATGGGGGCTTTTGTATTTCAAGATGTCCTTTTCAATGTCGATCAGTTCTTTCAGTAGATATTGAGTTATTGTTTTTTATAAACTTTATTTATATGCAGATAGTATCCTTGATTTGGGGTGAAATAGTTATCATTAATACATATATTCACAATATATAGTAAAATACAATATCTATACAGAATGATAGGACAGCTATATAGGTATGTACAATTACAATGTGGTTGAATTTGACAACAGCCATAAGTTAAAGACGCCGGGTACACAACACACCTTGCTTGTAATAACCACGTTATTGAAAATGAATTTCTCGGTTTCGGAACTAACAGTTCCCTCTTCAGGCAGATTTTGAACTTAAATTTTTTTTTTGTTATAAGGTGTCATAAAGTTAATAATTCGATATTTGAGAATATTGTTTTTTTTTCAATATACATATTTAGTTACATGTGAAATATTCACTAAAGTCAAAATAAAAATTATTTTATACCTGTTTTTGATTACCTACATTTTTATCATACAAAGATAATAATATATTTTCGAGTAAGTTGGCAATTGGTAAATCATTCTGTGCCGTACTGTAGGATGAAATTTAATAATTCAAAGGTTAGGTACTTTATAAATAATTATTTGAAAAAAAATACAATATATTTTTTTAAGCAGGTAAATTTAATGGAGAGAATCGAAGTTTATCTGTCTCAGTCAATCGCTTACAAAATCACTGCCCCTGGATATTCTTGTCAACGTCCATACTTTTGACAATCGATCGAAATATTCCATTGGATAGTGATTAAAAAGGAATTCAAAAAATTGTTAGACTCTAACACTGATCAATAATCTATAGATATGAAACAAGCAATATCACGTACTTGGATATTTTCGAAATGGTTCGGAATGAAAAATTAAACAGTTATCAATATCAAAAAGTAGGTACATGTTTTTAACAGATGAATTTAAATTTCGAAAAGAAAAATAAATACTGCTTTAAACATAATTATGTCATTAATATCCGGTTTATATTTAAGCATTGAATGTTTTTGGGAATCCCTGTTCTACCTCAGTTTGTGTACCGATCCCCTGGCCTTAAGTCGTAGCTTACCAATGTCAGCTCTTTATATTTCCTTAGCAATGTCAGCTCTTTATATTTCCTTACCAATGTCAGCTCTTTATATTTCCATACCAATGTCAGCTCTTTAATATTTTCTTGCCAATGTCAGCTCTTTATAATCTACATATTGCAATAATTACATGTATATCACATATAACATGGTTGTGAATCAATAATAAATAAATTTTTGATACATAATTTTTAAAACAAATACATAGTTATAAGTTACATCATATTCGTTGTTGAAATTAGAAATGTTATAAAAACCTGTTTAGAAAATTTTACATTTATTACTGAACACACAATATCACAAAATGAGATATCTTTCGAAAAACATATGATATCTTTTCTCACCTTTTGGTAATAAAATACTTCCAACACAGAGTCTAGCAAAAAAAATATTTACGAGATAATTTATATATATTTTTTGTCGGTGTTTAGTTTCCGCACCGAGTCGCCTCTGTGTGTGCGAAGGCTTTCATTTTTGCCCGAATCAAGATTTATTTCAGTGCCGGGGGGTGGAAAAAGGTAAATATTATTTTTGGATCACATATTCATGCAGACTATAATATATTATATGTACAGTACAGTGAACGCTAAGTGTTGGCTTTCGTGTTACTTCAAGCAGAAAAGAGTAGATTCGGGAGTGACATCACTTTGTGTGTGAAGTCATTTTGATCAAAATAGTTTCGAGATTTTTTTTCGTTTTCACAACATCTTGTTCGCACGAAGAAATTAATTTTTGACGTCTTTTTTATGCAAATTTCAATTTAATTTTATTTTAAACAATCTTCACACACTTGATGACAATAAATGAGAATGTGGGGGTTGACGCCAACACTTTACCATGGTATTGTTCAATCAAATTTTAAACCATTTCCCATCATATTTTATTGCTAAATTTTCAATACACAAACAATTTCCCATAGCAAATATAATAATTCCCTTAGCAAATTAAATTGCTATTGCTAATGATATTTACAAGAACATGTTAATTGAGTTGTTTCGTCGTTCTTGAAAATATCATACATCATTCATTCATATGTTTACAGTATATCGTTAATTCAGAAATATTATAATAATATAAAGATATTATGTAGGTACTTATAGCACGCTCTCATAAAATAACGAATCGTTTTGTACATGTCTAATTGGATGTTTCAAGGGATGATAATAATTATAATAAAGATTATTTCTTTTCTAATCTTAATTATATTTTATTATATTTTCTATCCTATGTATGTTGTCTTCTTAATAAATCACAAATGATAAATGATCTTACACACTTTCTATAACGATATTATATTTTTTCTATATCAATTGCTATACCTCTGGGAACTGAATTGTTACCTTCATCAATTATGTTATTTTAGGAAAATAATAATACGTTTTTTTTTTTTTTTATTAATTAGGCAACCCACCCAAATTGAGGGTGATTTGTGCCATTGTAGTGTCTATGAGACACACAAATTATTATTTATACTTATTTGAAGAATTAATTTAAGTTGAAGATTTATAGGTTAATTTGATTAGAGAAAAGAAATTTAGAAACTTGATTTAATTTGCACAGTGAGATCTAATCTATTGATATGCAGCCATCAAAATATAAAAATTGAATTTGCTTGGATCCCAGCTCATTTGGGTATCAAAGGAAATGAAACTGTGGACCAGCTAGCCAAATCAGCAGTTTGCGATGGTTCTCCTGTTCCAAATTTTTCTCTGCCATTGACCGATCTTATAGCTTGTTTGAGGCGTGATTCGTGGAAGCGATGGTCTGACGAATGGGAATATACGAGTAAGGGAAAAGGATCTTACTATAAATCGATTCAAAACACCATTCCAAAACATCCCTGGTTTCAAGCGATGAAGATATCAAAAAGAGAAATTTCCAATTTTTGCCGACTCCGAATTGGTCATTGTATATTGGCTTCTCACTTATATAAGATTTGTGTTGTGGATAGTCCATTCAGCCAATGTGGATTGGATGTTGAGTCGCCCGACCATGTGTTCTTTTGTTGCCCAAATAGATCTGCATTTGATCTTTATGATTCTATTGTTAATGTTCCTCGTCCCTTTAATATCGCCCACCTATTATCACTCAACAAAAAACGCATTTATTGCCAAGTTTCTAAATTTCTTTTCTCTAATCAAATTAACCTATAATACGTTTTCTGAATCAATAAAATGAATTATTTTTCATAAATA